>JACEFZ010003481.1:0-217746 GCA_014155875.1 Cepaea nemoralis | reverse complement strand
CTACCCCAGTCAAAACTTGTGCCAGTGAGCCTTGTTCTTCTGCCATGCTGAAATATTTTACTATACACTTATACAAGCAAATTCACATTTATAACAATTTATCTAAATGATCTTATTAAAATCACATTAAAAAATGTTCTCCTAGCAATTATACTTTAACTAATTACCGTCAAGCATGTCTTCCCTTGATCCAAGAGAAGCGTGAATTCACGTACGTTCGTTGAAAATTTTCCTTGTCACGGTTCACGTATAACACAAACGTCTGGAGTCCGTATTATTTAGTAGCCATCCAAACGATAACGTGACTTCAGTGATATCCTTCTTCCAACGTCTCAGGTTTCGTTACGTTCACTTTCAGCCCCTGGACGGGCCCCTACCAGACTTGCAGCTTCTTCTCACCCGATAACAGGGCACATCTAGACGACTTGAAACAGCTTAAGAGAAGCGATTACAGTAGGTTCTCTTTTTCAACAGGTCGGCAACCCACTATGCCTTCCCGTGTCCAAAAAGACCAAGGCAAGTAATTCGCCTTCTTCTTGACATCTCGAAAATCTGTATTTTCTAAGTTGGTTGTAGCTGTTTTACTTTTGAAAGGTGAAAAATTTCGATCTTGGGCAGTTCAAGTAAGTCAGTGACCTTCAGACAAGCAAGGTCAACCAACGGCTGCGATAACGGCGGAATAAAACTCACATCATAGAGACGACAATCAGGTCATTCCAGTCCATGATGACAAACAGCTTCCGATCTTGATAAACAGCTTATTATGTTAAGATCTATTAGTTCATTCAACTATATATGGCGGCGCTCCAATCGAGTAGCCGAAAAAAAAACGCTTTGTGGTGGTTTTATTTCAAGTTACACACTTTCGTAAGGTAGTGTGGTCTGGATCATCCTTTGAGTATTGCTTTTGATACGATTCAAATTTACTTGGTAACTTCATACATTGTTGTCGTTCGCAGCAAGCCGAGAAAAAGCGTTCACTGAAAGTTCTTCGTTTGTGCTGCGTCTTTTGTTAGTACTTCTGCATTGTGTCCGCGACCTCTAAGTCCAAATCTTGGTTGAGCGGCACCATTTTTACTCTGTGTAGAGTAAACGGTTAGAACGAAGTATCTACACAAAGTCCCGATGATATTTTCACAAGGGTTTATTTATAATAAGTCCACAATTATAAAGTATGTTGTATGATGATCTCAGAATACCAAGGGATGTTGACATGTCCAGATCCCAGTGGTAACTACCCAATACAAGCTACGTCACGACTTGAGCATCCGCATCCTTCTTACTGTTCTTTCAGGATGCTCAAGCGTGCTGTAGTCTTGCACCCCTAAGCTAATACAGATATAGTATTCATTCTGCTACAATATAAATATATATCCATTTTGTTTACAGCAACCTATCACAATAATAATTATTATTATTTATAGGTTATTAAGCTGTATAAATAAATAATTATTGCAATTTTATTTACTTATACACTTATACATTATATTTGACAATATGGACAAAAACTTTTACTAATTTGTTAACAACGAATTTTACGACTTGTTATTATAACAAAATATTCTTTATTATCTATCAATGGCTTTAATTTAGACACACAGCGACTACATTGTCACTACAGTTGTTGATTTCTAATGAGATGTATGTAACTGCTTGCAATTTTTGACAATATTCTTGAAATCTGGAGCAAGTTTACTTGTTGAAATTCGCATGACAAGCATGCAAGGTTGCAGTCCGACAATAAAGACCTATTCTTAGATTTGTTTATCTTCAAGCAAGAGAATGCTTGTTCGCAAATGTATGTTGATCCAAATAATGATAAAAGTTTAGCTGCAAAGTTTTCAAGTTGGGAAATGATTCTTGTGATAAAGATCCAGTAGAAATCCAGCAAACCATCTGTCTTGAATTTCTCTTTCATGGTCATGATCTGCTTGTAAGTCAAGCAGCTCCACTGTAATGTCCTCTGCGGCTGTATCAGCTTCTGCACTAAAAGGATGAACTGAGAATATTGACTATGGCTCTAATTTCTTGAAATCTTGGAATCTCCATCCAAATTCTTCAATCAATGCATCTAATTGGGCTTTGTACTTTTCAGTCATTTCACCAGAAATGGTTTCTTGTTTCAGCAAAGGGAAGTGACAAAATCTTTTTCACTTGCTTGTCTTGAGAACAGTGAGAGTTTTGCCTGAAATGATTTTACATAGTACATACAATTCATATGCAAACACACCATTACCCTGAAGTTTGACATTCAGTTCATTTAACTTTCCATAATTTCAATGCAAACATAAAGTCAAACTGCCACTCTTTATTGACAATGTTAGTATTAAAAGTCACATGCAATGCCCTTCATCTCTAGGAACATCACTATTTCTTGTCTGAGTTCCCACACTCGCCTCACACCTTGCCGACAACTCAGGCCATCGAACATTGGTGTGGTTCAGGACATCGGAATGTTCTGTTTCCAAATCGTCCAAGTAATGACTTGAACTGTCTGTGATTAAGTCCTCTTGATCTGATGAGGTTGATGACACTGACAACTGGGTCAATAACATGCTTGATATTCAAAACAGTTTTACACAGACTTTCTTGATGAATCACACAGTGAAGTGGTAATAATATGTGGTCTGGATATGCTGCTTTAATCTTATCACTTATCAACTTTACCAGACCTACATTTTTTCCAATCAAAGTACGAGCTTCGTAAGTTGTAACACTTGCCATCTTGTTCCAAACCAACCCAGTTCTTTCAACACAGTTAGTAACAGCATTGAATATATCATGGCCTGTGGTTGTGTCTTTGAGTGACTCAACAATCAATAACTCTTCAGTGAGTTTGAAAAAAGTGTTTATTCCACGTATAAATATAAATAATTGGGCAGTGTCGTGTACATCGGTACTCTCATCCAATGCAAGAGAGTACCACAACAATTGTTTACTTGCATCTTTAAGTTTATGCATCGAATTGTCACTGATCTTGTCAACACGTCTGACCACAGTTCTCCTTGATAAAGTAATGTTGTCAAATCTGTTTTTCTTTGTTCTGGACACATAATGTTTGGTGCATCTAGCAAACATTCCTTGATGAACTCGCCATCAGAAAATGGCTTGTTCTGTTTTACAATTCTGTGTGACAGCATAAGACTAGCTTCAGTTGCGGCATCTTGAATTGAAGACTGTTTAGCGAAAACACTTTGCTGTTTCTCCAAATTTTTCACCAAATCAAAGCATTTCCTCTCCTTCTCTTCGGTCGTTAAATTGTATCCGAAATCGGAATGTTTTGTTTGATAATGTCTTTTTAAATTGTACTCATTGAAAACAGCCACTGACTCACGACACAACAAGTAAACTGATTTACAACCAAATTTTATAAAACAGTACTTAGTTGTCCATTCATCATTAAAAACACGGCATTCATCTTCAATCTTACGTTTGTTATTGACACTCATCATAACGGTACATGAAATTCTGTAAAATTCAACGAAATAACTTAAAAACTAATTTAAAATTTTTATTTCTAAATGCCCTCGCGGGCCGCATAAAATCACTTGGCGGGCCGCATGCGGCCCCACGGGCCGTAGTTTGCCCACCCCTGCTCTAGGCAAAAGCACAAGAATCTTCCTTCAGAATTCCTCAAGGCAAAAGCACGAGAATCTTCATTCAGAATTCCTCAAGGCATAAGCACCAGACTCTTCCTTCAGAATTCCTCAAGGCAAAAGCACCAGAATCTTCCTTCAAGATGCTTGGCCTGTAGCAGACATTTGAGACCATAACAGCCCCCCTCCTCCTCCTCATTCCTCTCTGACGTCTTTAAATTTGATGAAATTGGGGTTGCTTAAGGAGAAGCGGCTGGCCGATTGGTTGAGAATGCCGTGTTCTCCTTCGGGAGACTCCTTCGGGGTACGAATCCTCTTTAAGGTGTGGATTTCTTTTCTGTCGGGGGCAAAAAGAAAACCCTAACGTACGCAGTTCGCGGCGATTGCGCTACCCAGGCGGCCTTAATTCATCAGGCTCAAGACTCTCCTGTCCAACACCGCAAGGTACTATAGAGAGTAGATGACATGACAGTTTGCATAAGCTATTATCTGCTACTCCACTTGTTTAGCCGATCCACAGAGTTGTCTCTTTCATTCTCTGATTTTCTTTCTAGTATTTCCCTCACATAAGGCTAATTTAGTGGTCAACGTGGCAGAGATGTTGAACGCCCTCGCTGTGAAACTGTCTTTGTTGACGGCGGTGTAGCGAGTTCATTTCACTCGCCGGTCAGCAGGTCAGAACGGGCGAATGGGTAAGATCGCCCGTTCTTAAACATCCGGTGTGCTGATGCCGAGGTAGCGGGTTCAACCCCTACACCGGTCAGTTGGACTAAAATGTTGACTTCTCGTTCCTGATTTGGAGAAGTAAATTACAAGTACCTCTTAAGTCGGAGTGGGTACGCCTGACAGCGAGGGACACTGGAAATAAGGAAAGTTAACCCAGACGCAAACATCAGTCCAGTGCACTAGAGGTATAGGGTGTATTTTTAAGTATAGGGTGTATTTTTATTGTGCAGTGTTTGAAAATATAGCCGGTCCAAGTTTTGTATTTACCTATTATGTTGCATGAACTTTACAGAGGATAAATGCAAAACTTGGACCGGATATATTTTCAAGTACTGCACAGTCATTAAAAATACACCCTATAGTAGCACGTGTATGGACTAGGTATAGGGAGTCTCCGTGGCGAAGTGGTCAAGCAGTTTGACTCGGGCTCCGAAGGTTGTGGGTTCGATTCCGGGCCGCGTCCTTCGGTTCACGAGTGAAATTTTCGGAGACTCCTGTGGGTCGTCGCTAGAGCTACGGAGTTCGTGCTTTGTGCGACGCTTTCCGCGCTGCGGAAAGAGACCGAGCCATATGGATAAAATCCCGGTGCAATGAAGTCGATCCTGTCGGCTTTTAAGAGACGACTTGTGTATGGACTACGCTTGAGATTTAAAAAAGCGAGCGAAATAAAGAACATTAAAAAACACGCCGGTCAGCTGGACTTAAATGTTGATTTCTCGTTCAGAAAGCAACGGCAAACTACTGAATGTAAAACTGCAGGTACTTACTCTTGGAGATCGCAATATATGAAGGGGCATGATCATACTCGCAAGTCGGCAAGGCACTTGATGATGATAATTTTATATCAGATTGCATCATTTCATGCGCCGACGCCTTCCGTGCCACGACACAAGACTATCAAGAATTTTCTCTCCCTCTCTTCCTCTATCCCTATTTCCATACATTTTCCCGGTTGTTACATGTTCCAGATTTTGTCGTCTAAAATTGTGGCCAAAATATGATGACTGCTTCTTTCTGATGTTTTTGATAAGTTGTCTTTGCGACTTGGATTCCTTCAAAATGTTACGATGGTTGTATGTAACATGCAAGATTTATTTTTTCTAACTTTCAACGAGAAGGATGTTCTTCATTTGATAAAATGCATGCTTGTCCAGTTGTTCTTTATTTCTATGATGCATCTTCCATCTGCCGGCCTCCCTGGCATAGGGGTTAAACGACTTTCTTCGTAATCCCGTTTATCCACGTGGGGTAACGCAGCGCGTGAGAATTGGTAGCGGTTCTCGCCGCGTTGGTAACTTATGGGATAAGTGAGCCGGCCGCTCTGAAAGCAATGGCAAACTACTAGCGTAATCCTGCCAAGAAATCAACAACAGCGATGCCCTGTAAAGGGTATGCGAAAAAAATTCTTCCATCTGATGTTATCAATGTGCCTATTTATTTAAATTTCTGCACTTGCCCCAAATTAACAACATTTACTTTAATTAACAGGCACGATCTGTTTCTTTGATATCACCATGTCTTCGGACTTCCTATTATTCAAGCTAAGGCCCATTTTTTTCTCACTCTCCACAGTCCCTGTGTCTATCATTACCTGTAGTTTCTTCGGACTTGTTGCTATCAAGGCGGTATCATCAGCACAACGTAAATTATTTATATTTATTATGGCCACCAACTGCGGTCACTGTCATATTTTCTATACATCTGATTATATGTTCACTGTATAATGAAACATAAAAATAAAATAAAATGAAGGGGCAGTACACACTATTGTCTGACAACATTTTTTATGCATTGGAGTTATTGGTCTTTAGCTCATTGACCCCCCGCTTTCCGCATTACCGATTAATGATTAAACTGCTTTGTTGTAATCATACATACGAATTCCACTATACAGACATCCAGTCCACAACAAGCATACATATGACATATGTTCTTTTCATGTAGCTGTACCAGCGCGTATTTGTTGTTTGCATGCTGACAAAGGCTTCGGCCGCAACGTCCATTTTATTACCCGTGATTGTATTCTAGTAAACTTTACCGTCTTAGGTTTTGGTAATCTATCCTTCATGCATCGAAGTGCTCCTAAATGGTGGTTGATTCATATGTCCGCTGCTTGAATACACGTTAGTTACATGTCCTTTATAAGATGTAGGGGACTGAGTGGTCTCGATGTATGGTATACGCATCGAGTGCTAGAGGTCCTGGGTTCAAGCCTAGTAACAACATTTCCCCTGGTCTCTAGATAGTGAGATCGGACGCCTGTGTGTATTGTTGCGCACGTAAAAAAAATCTCTTGGCAGTTGAAAATCGAAAAAGAGTAGCCTAACGGCGCTGCCAGGGCAAAATTTCGAGTTAAAAATCTACCCAAAGTATGTCAGGATCCTCGCCGATGCACTGAGTGGAGATTACCCGGACTCAGACTTGAATCAGGAGTAGAACGGAGCACTTATGGGTTACACTGTGTGCCGTGATGTTGATCCGTCGACAAAACTAAACTAAACCTTTACAAAATGTGGCAATCAACCCCAGAATTTTATGCCTCTTTGTAATTTTCTATGAACTTTTACGTTCAGTAATTTGGTATTGCTTTCTGAACGACTGACGCTCATTCTATATTACAAACCGCACAGCTGTCTGCTTCCAGCAGCTGATATCGAACCGTCCACGGCTATGTCGGGGCAATGTGCGTTTACTTACCTCTAAACCACAAGTGGTGATAATATCAAAGCAACAGATTGTACCTAAATGTGCAATTACAGTACAGGACGTTATTTTGGGGCAAGTGCAGAAATTCAGATATCTAGGCACATGGATAATATCAGATGGATGATGCCGGGAAGGTTAACCCGGTCAACAAATGCCCGCAGAAGTCGGATGTGTCGGCCTAACGGCGCAAGAACGCGGCTCTGCTGTAGACAGGCACAACGCAATCACATCCGAAAAAAAAACTCCGGATGAACGAAGAAGAAGAAGATGGATGATGTATCACTGAGATGAAGAACAGAACAGGACAAGCAAAAACTGCATTCTATCAAGGGAGGAGTTATTTACAGCGCGTCATTCAGTAGTGTGTACTGCGCAGACACCGCCCCTTCCCGCCCAACACAAACAGTGTTTCAACATTCACAGCGTTATTACATTATATATTTTATACAATTAGTTATGTATGCAGTTACTAACCCTAACCCGAAACTTGAACAGAACGTTCCTTTTTCTAACGCCATTTCGAACATTTTCGACGGTAGTAAATGTCACGTGACCAGCAGCGTCTGTGAATAACACTGAGCGTGGGGGTGGGGGGAGGGGGAGGGGGCGTTATTCACAACGCGCTGCGAATAATCACTTTGTTCTATCAAATGAGGAATGTTTTGTGCAATAAGTCACTGTCCTTGAAAGTCATAAAGAGTTCTTGCATGTTACATAGAACCAGTTTTAACATACGGCTGCGAATCCTGGACAATTAGTACACAGGCGAATAAAAAATCCCCGGAAGCCTTGGAGATGTGGTTTTGTAGAAGAATGCTGAACATTAGTTGGGCAGCTAAAAAGAGCAATCTGGATGTTTTAAGGAGAAGATGAGTCGCAAAGAAAACTTATCACAAACATCAGAAAAAGGGAGTCCTCGTTGGGCCACGTTATGAGAAGACAAAAACTGGAACATGTGACAATTGGAAAGATTTGCGGAAAGAGAGTCAGAGGAAGGCAACGTGAGACGATTATTGACAGTCTTGTGCCAAGGCATGGAAGGAAGTCAACACACGAATTGATCCACGATGTCGGAGATGTGAAGAGACATGATCGCACACGCCAGCTGGCAAGGCACTGAATGATTAAACCACAAGGGCCGGCAATACCAATTATAAATAATTTTGTTGCGTATCCCTTACGGGACGTTGCAGTCAACACCAGCATTTTCAGCTGCTGTTGATGTACTAGGCAAGTGTTACGTTCAGTAGTTTGCCATTGCTTTCTGAACGACCGGCCCCTATACCTTTTTCGAAAAAACCGGCACCGCCGTGTTTCGAACCCGGGTATACGGGCTCACAAACTGCGTTCGCAAGCCCTTAGCCACAGACAGGAAATCATCAACAGTTAAACAATCACCATCATCATGAGCCACACCGATTAGCATGGACAGTCATGTTTCGACATCTCACACGATCACCAGCGTCGTGGATCAACTCGGTGTTCTTGTCCCGACCTTGTCATGTGGTCAAGCCATTCAGATATTCACATTTCTGGCTTCCCCTTGTTCTCTTCCACTCGATCTTGCCAATGGTCACCAAATTCTATAATGTATTTCTTCTCATAACATGCTCAAACAAATCTTGACTGTCTACATCTCATTTCCTTAATCAGTTTACGGTTTCAATTTGTCAAAAGATGCTGGGGCTAATTGCGATGTCCTGCAAAGGACATAAACAGGAAACATAAATATTGCAAACAAAACAGGAAACATAAATATTGCAAACAAAACAGGAAACATACATATTGCAAACAAAACAGGAAACATAAATATTGCAAACAAAACAGGAAACATAATTATTGCAAACAAAACGGGGTTAACATGTTGACCGAAGAGAAGTAACCCACACAAAACAGGGTTAACATGTAGTTCGAAGGGAAGTAACTCTATCAAATGTTCCAAACGATATTTCTATATTCAAAGACTATCAAATAAGTATAATGAAAGAAATATCGTTCCTTGATATGGTATTCACTTTCTAACCAGATGGACATATTAGAATTTATCTCACGCACTTCAATACAGCTATTTTTAACACGTTCAAGCCGTCTCAACAATAACGGCTAGCTGCAATGGATCTAGAATACTTCCTGTCTCTTGTTGTACACTTTGAGACGTGTTATTTTTGTGGTTTATATGTGGCTGTATCTTCTTGTTATAACTTGCTGACGGAGGCTTGTCACCGCCACGTTTTCGGTAATTATATTATTAAAAGATGCCCAAAACTTCGTATTTGTCGATTGTTCACAGTCTGAAAGGGAGTCTACGTGGCCGCATGGCTTAACAGATTCAGTGATAAACAAATAGTAGGTTTGCATCACACAACAATGGATGGTGGAAAATGGGAAATAGGTGTGTCACAGTTATGACTTAAAAGTTGTTAGTATGGTAGCAGACATGTTGTATTATACGAGGGTAAGTTAATAAGTAAGTAACAAATGGCTATAGAAAAATAACTAAATATGATAACAACTTGAAACCAGTCTATTTTTATACAATAAATGACCGTAGACCCCGAGGTAGACCAAGAAGACGGTGGAGAGATAATATACATACAGACCTACAAGCACTTGGAATCAGCGACTGGCAAGAGAAGGTCAACCAGAGAGACGAATGGAGACGGATTGTATCTGCAGCAAAGAACCTCAATGGCTCGGAACGCTGAAGAAGAAGAAGATTGTCCCTTTATTTTTCAACATAATTTCCACCAACATTGATGCACTTATCCCATCGTTTTATCAGTCCTCCCAAACCTGTTGCACAGAACTGCGTGCTTTGTTTTCATTTACCGGCCATCCAACAGAACTGTGTGTCTTACTTATTGACACGCCTTCGTACCGTTTTCTACCGAGCTATGCATTGCTTTACGGGACAAACATTTGTCAGCATAAACACTGAAAACCCACTTTGGCGGGAGACATTTCGCGAATGACGCCGAAGTTGAATGTGAAGTGAAAACGTGATTTAAAAAACAGAGCACGCAGTTCTATGCAGCCGGTTTAGGAGGACTGATAAAATGATGGGATAAATGCACGAATGTTGGTGGAAATTATGTTGAGAAATAAAGGGACAATGTATGTATAAAAATAAACTGGTTTCAAGTTGTTATCATATTTAGTTATTTTTCTACAGCCATTTGTGACTTACTTATTAACTTACCCTCGTATATCAAATTAAAGTAGGCTGCTTAGAGAAAACAGCTGTATTGATATTTGAATTGAGACAACATTTCGGCGATATATGAGCCAATGGCAGATACGGGAAGTCACTTTAGACGATTAAACATCCCATCGGACACAATCAGTCAATGCGCTTAGACTTCCAGTACACTGACTGTGGTGTGTGTGGTTGAACCCCTGCACCGATCAGTTGAACCTCATCGTTGACTGATCGCCCAGAAAGCAATGGCAAACTACTGAACGTAAACTGTCACTGTAAAAAAAAAAAATGCCATTTACTGCCAGTATAGTACCTTGCGGTGTATTGCAGGGGTGTGAGTCTTGAGCCTGAGGTATTAAGGCCGCCTGGCTAGTGCAGTCGCCGCGAACTGTGCAGATTAGAGTGGTGTTTTTTTGCCCGCGACAGAAAAGAATCCACACCTTTCCGAGGATTCGAACCCGGGTCTCCCGAAGGAAAATCCGGCATTCTAGCCACTCGGCCAGCCACGTAAACTTGCCTAATAAATCAATCTGTTGTTGGGGTTGAGCGCAGCGTCCTACAAACAACATGCAACATTTTAAAGATCTCTATTCCTCCGCCACTAGAATTTGTCTTCCCATTTATATTGTTGTTTACCACCGACTCGTCTGCCACCGACTTTTACATTTATATTATTATGAAGCACAGAATATATCTATGCATTCCAGAGCCAAGTTGGCGTAGTGGATAGACCTTCGCCAGCCGGCCCAGCACTCACAGATTTGATTCGCATCGGGGAGGATCCGAATTTTTAAAATAGACATTTGGCTCCGAGGTTGACCCAGCCTAAAAATGGGTTACTAGGAAAGGTATTAGAAAATAAAGGCTGTCGGAATGATACTGACCATGTCACATACCGAGTGAGAAATATAGGTCTAGCCTAATGCGCATTAATACATGTAAAAGTGTCCTGCACTTACTTATCGTTGCATTCAGTAACAGTATAAAGTCTCGGAAACTGAGGGGCGGGTACACAATTACACCATGCCTTAACAAGTGTGCGACTCTGTCCAGACATGATTGATTGATTGATTGATTGGTTTAGGAATCGACATCACAGCATTCGGGGCATTCCCATAAGTGTTCCGTCCCCATCCTCAGCAGCCAGCCATGTAATACCACAAGTATGAAATGAACACAATTACAGCCAATTCAAACATTTTCAAGGAAGCAGATATAAGTATCCCCATTTACGAACGAAGAAGAACGAGATACAACATAAGGCCTCCGACTATAACGAAATCGATACAATCGACGGTTGAATGGGGCCATTCTTCTTTAGAATTGGAATTGGAATCGGAAACTTAACTACTTTGTGCCAAATTAAAAGCCACAGTGACTTGGAAATAAAAGCGATGGGAGGCGAGGTTCCTGGAATAAGAGTTTAACAATGGCTTAAAAGTAAACATGATTGACTTTATAGCACCAGGTTTCATTCAATACGGCTGAGTCTCTTTCCGTAGGACTGCCTGCCGAATGCCTTGCACAAAGCACTACCTCCGTAGCGCCAAAGACGACCCCATGAGGTCTTCGAGAAAACTGCCCTTGTGAACAGAATGACGTAAGCCGGTATTCAGCTCGTAACGTGAGGCAGATGGCACAACCACTTCGCCGCGGGGATTCCCCATGGAAGAATAGTCAGGCAGACCAGCACGGAGGTTGACAAAAGATATAAAGACAACGTTGGCGTGAAAACCTGGTGCTTGTCCATCAAGAATGACGATGACAATTAATTTCAGCCACAGTGGGGTTGGAAGTTTAGCGCCGTAAGGCCTATTTTGGCTCGAAATGTTCTTTGACAATATGGGCAAGGAATGCTTGATGATCCAAGAAGAGAATCTTCTGAGGCGGTTATTTTATTATTATTATATTTTTTTGTTATTGATTTGAGTTGCCCAGTTTTCCCCCAAAGCTCTTGCAGTCCTGTTTGCTTCGCAAATGACTACATCTTTGCGTAATGATGTACGCCATGAGTTTCGGTCTTTGGCAGCAGTCTCCCATGTGTCGTGATGAATTCCAAAAGCTTTCAGCGACATCTTCAGTGTCTTATAGCGTTTAATCTGGCCGCCTTTGGAGGGTTCACCATAACGCAATTCGCCGTAAAAAAAATCGTTTAGGGAGCCTGTGATCTGGCATGCGAGACAAGTGACCAGCCCAGCGAATCTGATTCTTCATGAGTAGAGTGAGCATGGATCTTCTTTCTAAGACTTTAGTGTCTGAGATATAGTCTTGCCATTTGATCTTCAGTAGCTTCCTAAGTCAGACTGGAAACATACGGGGCAGGATAACAGACGAAAGAATGCGAGTCTTTTCTGCGGGCCGTGGACGAGAGCGACAACCTACAAAAGGCCTGCTAAGTAATGATGCTGATAAATGCGAAATGCGACTCTCCAGGTTACAGCAGAGGTCAGAATGGCTGAATAGTTTAGAGCCCTGGCTCTTAAATTTCCGATGTGTTGATGGCAAATTAGAGGGTTCAACCCCTACACCGGTCAATTGGACTAAGATAATGGCTTCTCCTTGACTTAGAGACGTAAATTTCAAGAACCTCAGGGGTGGGTTCGCCTAATGGCGAGAGGCACTGGCAATAGGGAAAGCTAACCCTCATGCAAAAATAATCCAGTGCGTTAGAATTAATAGCACATGTATCGAATACGCTTGAGTTCAAAGCGAGCGAACGCAAGAAAGGTCACTGCCATTGTCACATCCGGTGCCATAACAAGGTACATCCGGTGCCATAACAAGGTACATCCGGTGCCATAACAAGGTACATCCGGTGCCATAACAACGTACACCCGGTGCCATGACAACGTACACGCGGTGCCATGACAACGTACACCCGGTGCCGTAACAAGGTACACCCGGTGCCGTAACAAGGTACACCCGGTGCCATGACAACGTACACCCGGTGCCATAACAATGTACACCCGGTGCCATAACAACGTACACCCGGTGCCATGACAACGTACACCAGGTGCCATAACAACATACAACCGGTGCCATGACAACGTGCATCGGGTGCCATAACAACATACACCCGGTGCCATGAATACGTGCATCGGGTGCCATAACAACATACACCCGGTGCCATGACAACGTACACCCGGTGCCATAACAATGTACACCCGGTGCCGTAACAAGGTACATCCGGCGCCATGACATCGTACACCGGGTGCCATAACAAGGTACATCCGGTGCCATAACAATGTACACCCGGTGCCATAACAAGGTACATCCGGTGCCATGACATCGTACACTGGGTGCCATAACAAGGTACATCCGGTGCCATAACAAGGTACATCCGGTGCCATAACAATGTACACCCGGTGCCATAACAAGGTACACCCGGTGCCGTAACAATGTACACCCGGTGCCATAACAATGTACACCCGGTGCCATGACATCGTACACCGGGTGCCATAACAAGGTACATCCGGTGCCATAACAAGGTACACCCGGTGCCGTAACAACGTACACCTGGTGCCATGACAACGTACACCCGGTGCCGTAACAAGGTACACCCGGTGCCGTAACAAGGTACACCCGGTGCCGTAACAAGGTACACCCGGTGCTGTAACAAGGTACACCCGGTGCCGTAACAAGGTACATCCGGTGCCATAACAATGTACACCCGGTGCCGTAACAAGGTACACCCGGTGCCGTAACAAGGTACACCCGGTGCCGTAACAAGGTACATCTGGTGCCATGACAAGGTACATCCGGTGCCATGACAACGTACATCCGGTGCCATAACAACGTACATCCGGTGCCATGACAACGTACACCCAGTGCCATGACAACGTACACCCGGTGCCATAACAATGTACACCCGGTGCCATGACAACGTACACCCGGTGTCATGACAACGTACATCGGGTGCCATAACAATGTACACCCGGTGCCATGACAACGTACACCCGGTGCCATGACAACGTACACCAGGTGCCATAACAAGGTACATCCGGTGCCATAACAAGGTACATCCGGTGCCATAACAATGTACACCCGGTGCCGTAACAAGGTACACCCGGTGCCGTAACAAGGTACACCCGGTGCCATGACAACGTACATCCGGTGCCATGACAAGGTACATCCGGTGCCATGACAACGTACATCCGGTGCCATAACAACGTACATCCGGTGCCATGACAACGTACACCCGGTGCCATGACAACGTACACCCGGTGCCATAACAATGTACACCCGGTGCCATGACAACGTACACCCGGTGTCATGACAACGTACATCCGATGATGCCTGACACATGAGTTGTTGACAGGTGTCCACCTCGAATGCTGGAGGTCCCGGGTTCAAGCCCCGGTGATGACCGGGATTTTTCTCTCGTGGACCTCTAGTAATAAAATTTCCCCTGGTCTCTGGGTAGTGAGATTGGACGCCCGTATGTATTGTTGCGCTCGTAAAAACTCCCTTGGCAGCTGGAAATCGAAAAAAAGAAGCCTAACGGCGCTGCCCGGGTAAAATTTCGAGTTAAAAATCTACCCAAAGTATTTCAGGATCTCGCCGGTGCTACGGAGTTCGTGCCCTGAGCTAAGGTTCTCCGGACTCAGGCTTGTGTTAGGAGTAGAACGGAGCACTTATGGATTATACCCTTGTGCCGTGATGTTGAATCATCGACTAAACTAAAACTAAATTTCTTGCTATTTGGTTTCCCTGTCTGTCCATGGTATTTTTGCATTTTCCTTAGAAACTACATTATCACTGCCGTTGGTGCTATTCACCCCAATCTTGTCAGTTGTCACCACGTTTTCCAATTTATGTTTCTTCATAACGTGCCCCTTAAAAAATCTGGACTATGTACGCCTAATTTCTCTAATCAATTTACAGTTTTGGTTTGTTCTAAATTGCACTTGCTCACAGGTTTCTATATCCCTAGATAGTATTCTTTGCATTTCCCACAGAAACCACACTTTCCGCTGCCATTGGATATTTCTCACCCTGTCAGCATATTGCCATGATTTACACGCATATAACGGTATATGTCCTATAAAGCACGACAACGCTCTTGTTCTCCTGGTAGTTGACCGTTGAAATCTGTGGCGAGTTTCACATCTGGTGCCACAAAAACGTAAACCTGTTGAAGGTTTCTGTCTATTTCAGTGTCCGCTGGGCCGTTTTACGATTTCTGTGGAGTGTCGGAGACAGTTTTATTAATTTTAACACTGACTTTAACTCAGAACTAAAACATCTTAACTATGACTTTAACAATAAACTATGACTGAGAAGCTCAAAAGACGGATACTTCATAAATAAACACACACGTATCGTTTGGCGTTCATATAAGTAAGAATTAAAGGACGCACTGGACAACATACACATTGAAAGCTAAGGCCAGAGATTCGAACCTGTCATCTCTAAATAACGACAGCGTCACTGCAGGTATACATATACTTCGTCACATGACCGACTAGACATCCTTATGAAAGATGTCTTCATTAGCCAGGTCTATCATCCGAATGAACCCACAACTTTGGAATATGGGCAGGATTTGTATCTAGCCATTGAAACTTCACAATAGGTCTCAGGATGTTATAAACTTATATTAAACCAGCATAGGTGAAATAACAAGGAAGAGTTGAGTTGAGTTGTGTTGAGCTAAGAACCGACATCACTGCACTCAGGACATTCCCATACGCACTCCGTCCCCTCGTTCAACAGCCAGCGAAGAGTCACATTACTAATCGTTCCCACCGCTATCTGATTGAAAGTTTTCCTGGTCTTCCCTTTCAGTTTTGAGATTCTACCAGAACCTCTGCTAATCCCCCCCAATCTCACCTTTTCGACATACGAGTTCTCAATCTGTTCCTCCGCCTTCTCCACCTAGTTCCACGTACGACCACCTCTCCCTTGAACACAGGTAACCTGCCACCAAGAGGCGCATTCCCTGCCAGCCTCTCTGCCTTTTCATTCCCATTATACCAGCATAGGTATGTGTTGGTGGTGGCGGATGGGGGATGCGTGGGTGTTGGTAGGTGTGGGTGTGTGAGTGGGTGTGCTGGGGCGTGTAGGGGTGCGGGGGATGTGTGTATGCGTAAAGGATGTGTGTGGCGGTGGGGGAATGTGTGTGGCTGGGGAATGTGTGTGTGTGGGTGGGGGGATGTATGTGTGGTTGGTGGAGTGTGTGGGTGGATGTGAAATGTGTGGGTGGGTGGGGAAATGTGTGTGGGGGGATGTGTGTGTGGATGGGAAGATGTGTGTGTATGTGTGGATGATGTGTGAGTGGGTGAGGGAGGGGTGTGTGGGTTGGTGCGGGATGTTTGTGTGGGAGGGGTATGTGTGTGGTTGGGTGGGTGGAGCATGTGTATGTGGGTGAGTGTGTATGGGTTGGGGTATGTGTGAGTGGGTGGGGAGATGTGTGTGTAGGGATGTAGGTGAGGGATGTGTGTGTGGGTAGGTGCGAGATGTCCGGGGTGGTGGAGGGATGTGTGGCGGGTGGGGGATGTGTGGGTATGGGTGGGTGATGTGTACACGAGGCAGGAAGATCAGAGGCAGATGGTGGAGTGAGTGCACCCTCCCAAACAAATAGTAAAATTAGTAGTTTGATTACTAAGAGGAGGAAAGCCTCAGCCAACAAAGACATCGCAATCAGACTCTGAAACCGGTCGCCGAAGTATGTGGAAGTCATTCTGATAAATAAGGTAGTGGTCATTATCCAGACCTGACTTTGTGAATGCAGCACTTTGTGAAAGTAGTTGTAGCAGCTTGAATGAATGCAGTAGCCACTTAACTGAGTGAGGCAGCTGAGATAGTGAAGCCAAATACTATTCCACAGCAACTTCCTGCCAATTTTCACCACCTTTCCAGGACAGGTATCACATATCCTTTATCCAGGTATAGGTGAAGAACACAGTGAGCCAAATTTAATATAAATCACCGGGGAAACAATAAAGAACTACTCAAGAATATTCTACACTGACTGTTACCGAGATCCAATAACTGGATGGTAAACCAACCAGGGGGTACCCAGTTTCTTTCCACAGATTAGGCCAGCAGAAGAGGCCCAATATTTAAGAACGGATGCAACTCTGATGACCATGTATGATACAGTGGCACAGCCAGGAGGTAGATACTTAGTTAAGAGACTAATAGACCCATAATATTGTAATTGTACTGTATTGTTTGTTGTATGTTATTACATGTATAATCAATAGTTCCATTTATATATAATAAAATGATAAAATTACAGGTTATTGTCTCTTTTGAGAGTTCTCTTGTCATACTAAAATTGTGTAAGCAATTACCCTAGATTAATTATTTAGTTGGTAGAGGAGAGGCAAGGAACCATCCTAAGGACATTTGGGATACTCAGTAAAAATTTCATTTTTCCTTGAGGTATTCCTTGGTTTTCCAAAACTCTATTTAATGGTCTCAAATCATTGAGCCAGTAACAGCTAAATTAATTTTAACAGGCAGGATCACATTGAGAAAGAGGAACTCTGGATCATTGATCCTTTGGGGTTGAGCATCAACTATGTATCCGACAGAGAGAGAGAGAGAGAGAGAGAGAGAGAGAGAGAGAGAGAGAGAGAGAGAGAGAGAGAGAGAGAGAGAGAGAGAGAGAGAGAGAGAGAGAGAGAGAGTGTGTGTGTGTGGGGGAGGGGGGATGTGTTACATAACATGATATGTATTGTTTATGCTTACACATTCATTTGACAATGTTTTTTTTTCTATGTGAATGTATCATGCACTGTTGATGAACGAAAGATGAGTGATTGGAAGAGCCGAATGTAAGACAGGCCTACGTGCCCAATTTGAAACCCCTTTAAAATAAAGTTCAATTCAATTTAATTCAGTTCAATTGACCAGGGCTAAAAATCCATACAATTCTCCCAATCTGTGACCTCTGAAGCGAAGTGAGCCATTCCACACGAAACTTTCCTTTCTCCACCTTGCTAAGTAGACTCCTTGAGTCCGTGATGAAGACAATGTGTGTTATAGTGTTCTCCTCTAAGAAACGGAATGCCGCTGTTATTGCTTCCACCTCCATTCTCATGCTGGAGGTCGTAGCCTCATATGCCATACTCTCCTTTTTCAAGCTTCGCCCATTAGCCTTCGCCTCACCACTGACACATCAGTATAGATCACTATCTCACCTTGATGTGTATTACTCTGGATCAGCTGTTGCACTTCAAACTCAGTGCGGCCCGCTGCCAATTCTCTGCACTCACGACGCAGTGTTACTATTACATTCTGCCAGTCCGTCATGTCTTCCGGTATTTCAGCCCACTCTTTTTCACGATTGGTGGTCTCTAAATCACACACCTGACGTATAGATATTTCTGCCTGGGCCATCCAGGACCTGCCTCGTCTTAGTCTGTGACCCTTGACCATATCCATAGCTTCATGCAGTGGGTGATCCGTATCTACAGCAACTCTCAGGTACCATTTGGCATGAAGGACCCTATGCCTATCCGCCATTGGTGGTAGCGCAAGGATATGCTTCATGCATATAATTGGTATGTCATTTGTGCACCCCAGGATTAACCGCATGGCCGCATTGTGTATATGAGCTCCAACCTTTCAAGCTAGCTCTTTGATACTGTCAGGAGTCCCAAACCATATTCAATGACAGACATTTTTCTTTAAGATGCATATCCCGTACATGACGTTGCAGTCACCTCCAGCATCTTAAAGTTGTTGTTGATGTTCTTGGCAAGATAGTAGATTGCCATTGCTTTCTGAGCGACCGGCTCACTTACCCCGTAAGTAACCAAAGCGACGCGATCCGCTGCCGAATCACGCGCAGCCGTGTTCCTCACGTAGATATACGGGATTACGGAAAAAGTCGTTAACCCCTTCGGACAGACATTATTAACTGCTGAAAGAGTCTGTAAAGCATCCTCTGCTCTACCCAGGTTGCTGCCATCACCCTCAAAGCATTAAGTCCCCTGCCAGTTTTCACCACCAAAGTCTCCACATGATCTTTAAAAGACATACACCTGCCGAATGTGATACCCAAGTACTTCAATTTACTCTCTCTACTAAGATGACACACATTCAATATAATACATGGGACATCTGCCTTCACAATCCGGTTATCCAGGGAGTACCACACAACCGAAAGGAAGAAAGACTAAACAGTAATATAAGGTACCTATACTCTCCAGGGTTGAAGAGGCAAGACTAAATAAGACTACAACAGAGAGACAAAGAGGGAGAAAAATAAAGACAAATAGAGACAGAGAAAGACTATAAGGGAGACAGAGACAGGATGAGAGAGAGAGAGAGAGAGAGAGAGAGAGAGAGAGAGAGAGAGAGAGAGATGTCGAGGAACTGGGAAACTGCATCCACCAGCAGCCATGCTGAAGACGCCCACAAGAGAGGAATTAGAGGACACACAAACAGCCACACGCAGCAACGCATGCCAGGGAACTGTGGGCACGTGAACTGAAGAGAATGCTCAACTCATGGGCATGTATAGAGGTTGTGGTTTGTGTCCCCTAGCATCACACATTTCCTTCGGTTAACAACTTGTCAGCAGGATAAACTGTTATCTTAGTCGGGCGTGTGGGGGGTGGGGAAAGTATGTGTGAGGTAAATGTGCATTTGTTAGAAGGGGAATACACGCGTGTGTATGTAAAAGAGAGAGAGAGAGAGAGAGAGAGAGAGAGAGAGAGAGAGAGAGAGAGAGAGAGAGAGAGAGAGAGAGATGGATAGAGCGATTATCATCATCACGAGCCAAGCCGATAAGCGTAGACGGTCATGTTTCGCTATCTCCCGCGATCATCAGATTCGTGGATCAGCTCAGTGTTCTTGTCTCGACTATGCCACGTGGCCAAGCTATCCAGGTATTTACTTCTCTGCCTTCCCCTTATTCTCTTCACCTCGATCTTGCCAGTCTTCACCAAGTTCTCCAATTTACTTCTTCTCATGTCTACTTTGTCTAATCAGCTTACGGTTTTCATTTATTTCTTGTAGGATTTGGTCATTGTTTTTTCGGTCTGTCCATTGTCTATGTTCTGTGCATTTTCCTCAGAAACCACATTTCCACAGCTATCAGATGTTTTTCAGCTTGACTGCTCATTGTTCAAGCTTCACATCCATACAAAAGTACAGGTTCTATGTAGCATCTAAACACTCTTTCTTTTTTGCAAATGACATCTTTGCATTGGTCAGTAAGTTTTCCATCTTGCAAGAGGCTACCTTTGCCATGGCGATTCTGGTTCTAATCCCTTCAAGGCATCTCACATAAGATGTAATGACTGTTCGGAGATAATTGTATCGGCGCACTCGTTTAAGAATATTCCCATTTACTTGAATGGCAAACTACTGAACGTAAACTTGCCAAGAGATCACAACAGCAAAATATGCGGGTTGACTGCGATGTTCTGTAAAGGATATGCAACTAACTTTTATCTAACTTGTATATTACATTGTGGTATTTCCTTCTTCCTAATGACGACCATAATCTGTGTCTTCTTACAATTTAATTCTAACCTTAGTTGTTCGCTGTGCGCAACAACCGCATCTACTAGATGTTGCAGATCCTGCTCATTGTCTGCAATCGATACCGTCTCATCCACATATCTTATGTTATTGAGGTTACGCCCCCCTATAGTGATTCCTTTCATATCTTCTACATTCCTGAAAATATTTTCACTGTACAGGAAGATATAGACAGAAGAACAGAAAGATACACACACATACACGCAGAGACAGAGACAGAGAGAGAGAGAGAGAGAGAGAGAGAGAGAGAGAGAGAGAGAGAGAGAGAGAGAGAGAGAGAGAGAGAGAGAGAGAGAGAGATACACACACTCGGAGAGATATACAGAGACAGAGAGAGAGAGAGAGAGAGGGAGAGAGAGAGAGATACACACACTCGGAGAGATATACAGAGGCAGAGATAGAGATATATGAGGAGAGTTAGAGAGAGATAAACAGGGATACACAGGGAACGAGATAGATAAAGATGCACGGAGATACACAGAGAGACAAAGGCAGTGAGAGACAGAGAAGGAGAAAGAGCGAGAAACAAAAAGAGACAGAGAAAGAAAGAGAACGTAGTGAGGCAGAGAAAGACAGAGATTGTGCATGTGAACGATTTTACTTTACAGTACTTTAGAGGTGGCGTGTGTGTGAAAGCGATAGTGACAGTTCAGAAACTGAGTATTTTTAAAGAAGAAGAAGAAGAAGAAGAAGAAGAAGAAGAAGAAGAAGAAGAAGAAGAAGAAGAAGAAGAAGAAGAAGAAGAAGAAGAAGAGTCATAATCCTCCTACGTGGCAGAATGTTTCACATGGCCACAGAGTTCAGGGTGGACCCAGGCATGTGAGTGCCTGCATATTTTCTGAGAGGTTAAGGAACGGGTGTGATACAAGCCACACCACCCAAACTTCAGTGTCGTTTGGTCAACAGAACATGGGACTAGAAATATATCACCAATGTATCAGTGTTATCTCGGAACAGTTATAACATCTGATCGGAGATGCCTTGAAGAGATTAGAACAAGAATCGCCATGGCGAAGGTAGTTGCAAAATGAAAAAGATACTGACCAATAAAAATATGTCATTTGCAACGAGAAAAAAGAGTGTTGAGATGCTACATAGCACCTGTACCTTTGTATGGATGTGAGATATGTGTCAGGAGGAGCGGCTGGCCGAGTGGCTAGAGCGCCGGATTCTCCTCCGGGTGATCTGTGTTCGAATCCTCGGTGAGGTGTGGGGATTTTTTTTTCTGTCGGGGGCAAAAACAAAACTCTAACCTGCACAGTTCGCGGCGACTGCGCTAGCCAGGCGGCCTTAATTCCTCAGGCTCAAAGGACTCCCCCATACACCGCAATATTAGCAGTAAATGACAGTTGACAGTGTCAGGGAGAACTGGACTTTTTATCTGTTTACTGGTTGGTTGGAAGATGGGTGGGCTGGTTGGTTGACTATTTGGATGGTTTTTGGTTAATGGGTGGGCTGGTTGGGTAGTTCGATGATGGTGTATGGGTTGATTGCTTTGTGGATAGAGTATGGGATGGTAAGGTGTCAGGTCCTAGTCAGATATAACTAAGCTACCGTATGACAGTAGACCGATATTACCTGTTTTTTGTTAGCGCCGAATGTTGGGCGGCGCTTACCAAACCCGACATCCCACATTATGCCAACGGCTTCGGGTGGAGGAGCGCAATTGAGAGGATACAAGCCATCCTAGTGCGAGGAAATGCAACCTAAAGACTAAATGTCATGGCAGAGCAGACCAGGCCCTAAGTCTTGGTTGGCAACTGGTCTAGGATCGAAGCTCCGACAGGCGAACAGTTAGAATGTTGCTTTGCTGATCCGGCAGCTTGTACTTGTAAAGCTTGTCTTGTTCCAGACATATTAATAGTATTGGTGTTACCTTTCCTCTGGAGTAAACTAGACAGGTCGAGAGAGGGATCATACTGCAAGGGCAACATACGGTCTCTAAATTCAGCTCAGGCGTGGGACGCTGAGGTGTTTCCAAGGCACCAGGGCCGGGATCTATACTGGCCAAGACCTGCTGACACGTCCACGCCGTGCGTCCTGGGCAACAGGTCCCTTCGGGGACCTGGCTAACATCAGTAGGATCGATGATTCCTCCGAAGCCGGAGAGTATCTGCCTGCATGGCGAGGAACCTTCAGTCTGCACACCAATAAGCCAGACATGGGACAACTGATACTCATGCAAACCTCAGGTCCGGTATGACATCACATTGATGTTGGACAACAGGATGTATTCATCCGACATACAGGACTTCACGTTGGAGTCCACAGCCAGCGAACACAAGCAAGCAAGCTCGGGCTTTGTGCTATGGAAAGGTATAAGTTATAACTCCATTTTACAAACTATCGTCTGTCAAGACGGCAAGGTGCCAGTCATTGATTGGTGGGTGAGCTGAATGGTTCTAAGGTTGATTTTCTGGATGGTTCGGTTGATTGGTTGGACGAAAGGAGTGATGGGTGAGCTATTTGGTTATCGTTGATTGGTGCTACATCAAAGAACATCTGCGACGAGAGCAAGAGGACGCCCGAGAAATAAAAAAGATATTGTACAATCACGTGGAATGACACTATCCATCGGGCGCTGGAACGCCTATTATTCCTTCCCACGCTGCTTAACGACAAAAGTGGAAGATGATGATGATGATGATTGATGGATGGGTTGATTGGCTGGATGGGTTGATTGGTTGGATGGATAGTTTATTGGCTAAAGGTGGGCTGATTAGTTCGTTGGTTGGTTTGATTGTTTGAGTGACTGATTAGTTGAATGGTTTGTTGGACAACATCTAAATTACCGTGTCCTTATCAGTGCATTGTATTTACTTTCAGTACTGAAGTGATTACAGAACACCACACCTAAGACAATACGTACGTTAGTCTGTCTTTCCCTGAATTAAAGAAGGACAGATTAATTGATTTGGCTACCTCACTGGAAACCTCCGGTACCACCTGCCACGTTGAAGAAATATTATGGATACAGAGTAAGAGGAAGACTGCATAAAAGATGGAGTAACAGTATCAAGAACAACCTTAAAGCAATGAACACCCACTCACAATGAGCATTATAAAGAGAGCATACAATTTTTTAAACTCCCCCCGAGCATTTCACTGAGGCCAATGGAGGCAAAAAAAGAAGAGCAAGACGTTTGTCGTATCAATGGGATAGACAATGTGTCTTTAACTTCTTCTTCTTTCGTTCGCCTGAAATATGCTAATAACTGCAATGTCGTCTCTTGTATGAATCTAACAGTCTTTTTTAGTTCACTCAGCGGTCCATAGAGTTTATCTTCCTGTGTGTCTTTAACGAGATGATATGAATGTCTTTGAAACTATCATATGTACCGCATCAGCATGGGCGAATGGATAAGCGCGGGTTCAACACTGATCAGTTGGATTCAAATACTGACTTCTTGCTCTTGACCTGTTAACGTGAATTACAAGTACTTCAGAAGTCGGAGTGGGTTCGCTTGATGGGGAGGGACACTGGTAGTAGGGAAAGCTAATTCACACACACACAAATCAGTCCAGTGCACTAGAAGCAGTGGCACGTCTATGAACTACGCTTGAATTCAAAGTGAGTGAACGAAAAAGGTTACATCAGTCTTTAAAAAGATCTGATGTATTGATTCGATAGACAAAACATTTTTAACAAGTTACGACAATTTTCGGAATAATCTTATGTTTCAAAAGAATAGACAATGAATCTTCAACAAGATGTTGTGAATGAAATAAGTTATTCCCACTATTATGTACAAGCCCAAAATGTTATGAAAGGAATAAATTAAAATTGGAAACAAAACAGCAACAATAAAACCACAGAAAAACTGGAAAACAAACAAAACCAAGAAAGAATACCCCTAAGAAGCAAGCAGTGTCCTCCAAGGCCAAGGTTAGAATGCACTATCTTCATCAAGCGTTACATCTCCAAAGCTGCTCATTTCCATGACTGCTGCACAAGGGAAACTGAACTCCAAATCATCATACTGAGTGTCCCCACTCTCTGAAACATACTCATCTTCCTCTTTCAGAGAGGGAAACATTCTCATCGACGAATTGTGTGTTTTACGACCCTTAAGTGGAGTGTTTCGCCACCCAAGATGGAACTTCATGACAGGAGCGTAAAGTCTGGACAAAATCTGAAAGTAGGTTGACAACAAGAAACTGTCATGTGATTCTGTGTAGTCCGTACTACCTGCTTTCTGTTATCGCCGAATGTTCGGCAGCGCTCACCAAACCGACACCCCCACATTGTGCCAACGGCTTCGGGCGGATGGAGGCAATTGGGAGGGTACAAACTTTATCCCTAGTGCGAGGAAATGCAACCCTAAAGACCTAAATGTCATGTCAGGGCAGACCAGGCCCTAAGCCTTGGTGGCAACTGGTCTAGGATCGGAAGCTCCGACAGCCGGGCAGTTGCAGCATTCTTTGCTGATCCGGCAGCTTCTGCAGCTTGTCTTGTTCCAGATATATTGGTGTTACCTTTCCTCTGGAGTAAACTAGACGGGTCAATAGAGGGATTGTGCTGCATGGGCAACACATGGTCTCTACAATTCAGCCCAGGCATTGTGCTAAGGAGAGGTATAACATTGTAACAAACGATCGTCTGTCAAGACAGCAAGGTGCCAGTCAATCAGAATCTGTGCTTGATTTGGGGACGTAAAGTAAAAATACCTCAGAAGTCAAAAGAGTATTCGCCCGATGGTGGAGGCCACTAGTAATATGGAAAGCTAATGCTCATCACTCTTCGATGTGCTTGAATAAAAGCGCTCCAGTTCATAAACTTCTGGTACATTAATGACAAGGTAGCAGGATCATTCCATTGACGCATCAGTTTGGTCTTCAGTGTTAACCTCTCATTCAGAAAGCAATGGCAAACTACTGAATGTAAAATTGCTCAGAAAATAAACCTGGGTTTTGGGGTTGATTGCAATGTCATGCAAACCTCTCTACCCCTGTAAGGCGAAAACACTGCAGAGAGCAATTGTAGTTTGTCATTGTAACTCTCCGTGTTTCTGGTTCATATAATAGTACGGTTTTCACATTAACAGTCAATAATGTAAGATTTGCAGTGGAATTAATTTATGTGATTTCCCCAGGTATTCAACTTCTCCAGATATTCAACTTCCCCAGACATTCAACTTCTTCAGATATTCGTCTTCTCCAGATATTTGCTAGTGAAAACAAAAAGAGAAAGAAAAAAAAACACCCTCAAGCCTACTAAAAATAGTACGATTTATTAAATTAAAGGAAAAATGAGTACTTGACTCTACTGTGCGCACACCATTCTGCGAGCTGATGAATAATAACCCAGATCTGATATAAGACTGGTGATCGTGTGAGATGGCGATTCGTGACTGCCCACGCTTTTTGCCATGGCACCATGATGATAATACACCATACAATGCTACATTTGAGAAGACAGTTGATGACTTAAGTAACAATTTATTTAATCAGGATATACTGTAAATATTTCTAAATATATTTGTAATGAATCGCCATGTCAAAAGAAACCTGTTGCAAGATGAAAAACATGCTAAAATAAAGAGCTGTAATTGCAGTGAGAAAAAGTGTAGTAAAGTGCTATATAAAACCTATACTATTGTATGCATGTGAAACATGGACAATTATTAGACAAGCTTAGAAAGTGATGGAAGGCATGGTGCCTGGTAGAAGAGGCAGGAAGGGAAGGAAAATGGGCAAAGGACATCGTAAACAGCTTTGGCTGAGAGTGCATGAAACAGGGGAAATGCAGTGGAAATGTGGTTTCTGAGGAAAATGCAAAGAATACCATGAATAGACAGAAAAATCAATGACACAGTACTTCAAGAAACAAACAAAAATGGTGAATTAATAAGAATAATTAAAAGTAGACAGTTAACAGATTCTCCAAACAAAAAAATTGGTTTGGACCAAACAAAAATAGATGGCGGGAAATATGAAAGGGTGTGTGTCACAGTTATGACTTAAAAGTTGTTAATATGGTAGCAGACATGTTGTATTATATATCAAATTAAAGGGGGTTTCTTAAGGAAAAGAGCGGTATATACGCCCATGGCAGATACAGGAACTAGCTTAAGACAATTAATCATCCCATGGCAGTGAATCAGTTAATGTTTGGGGAAATTGTGAGGACAAGTAAACTTGAAAACTCTGTGACAACTGGCAAACGTGAGCAATGGAAGGCAAAGAAATAAATACTCGGCTGGCCTGGCTACATGGCGTTATCGGGACAAGAACATGATCTGTGGCTCTACTGATCATCTGAGATGCGAATCATGACCACCCATGCCTACTGGCGTGGCACATAGTGATGATGATTTCTAATGGAAAGTCAGATTCTAATTTTCCCATTGCTTCCAGCATTCAATGACTGCAGTGTTACTGCACTAAACCTGGGTGTTATTTTAACCTTTTCCATCCACGATAGAAAAATATGATAACTAAAGGCATATGGCAGTGACGGTAAGATTAGATATCCATGATAGAAAAACATGATAACTAAAGCCACATGTGAAGTGTGGACAATGATCAGACAAGCTGAAAAACATCTGATGGCTGTGGAAATGTGGTTTCTGAGGGGAATGCAAAGAATACTATGGACAGACAGAAAAATCAAAATGACCAAAGCCATAAAGCACAGACTATAAGAAGATTAGATATCTATGATAGAAATACAAAACCACTAGCATGCATGATGACAAAAGTCATACAGCACAGACTATAAGAAGATTAGATATCTATGATCGAAAAACAAAAACACTAGCATGCATAATGACCAAAGCCATACAGCACAGACTATAAGAAGATTAGATATCTATGATAGAAATACAAAAACACTAGCATGCATGATGACAAAAGTCATACAGCACAGACTATAAGAAGATTAGATATCTATGATCGAAAAACAAAAACACTAGCATGCATAATGACCAAAGCCATACAGCACAGACTATAAGAAGATTAGATATCTATGGTTTTAAAAATAAAATGCCATATCCTGTTTATGACGTTGCAATCAGCCCCAGTTTAATTTACAAGGCAATTGTATGTTCAGTAGTTTGCCATTGCCTTCTGAACGGAAGATCAACATTTCAGTCCAGCTCACCGGCGTGTGGAGTGAAATAAGAAAACTAGCTTGGTCACTGTGCAGGAAAAGATAAGCACCCCAATCTCATCCGCAATAGGCACCAGAAATGTTTTAATAGTAGCTGTAATATTTTTGGATTAGAATATTGTGGCAATGAAACCCACCACCAATGTAGGACTTTACAATATAAAAAGTAAGTTATGAGTCCAAAAGTCAGCAGTTTGTGTCTGATTTCAGTCAACAATTGTCTGAAATCTGGTCAATAGGCAACGTATCACTCTCCTTCACTTCACTCTCCTTCACTTCACTCTCTTTCACTTCACTCTCATCGACACGTTCGTCGTCAGTCTTATCCGACGCTAGCTTCTCAGAACCTACTTCGTCCTCTGGATAATCAACAAGGTTGTCGTCGCCGAGTTCAGGCCGATGAGCATTGACTTTCGAAAGCAGTTTCATTGTTGGGGTATCCTGTGTGGAGGGGGAGTTGGGTGTAAGGCACGATGATTTGGTCAAACTGGAAGTGTTGGATGATGACGACAGTGAGTTTGTTGATGACACTGCATCATCTTGAACTGTCTGAAAAGCTAGGATGCAGTGAAGGTTCTCGCTGCATCCGCACTTCTTCTGCTGCATGATGCCTTTCCAGCTCTGCCGGATGTTAATGTAGTTTGGGGCTTTGCAGTTCAAATCTTGACAAATGTGGTCCCAGCTAAGGAAACATAAAACATTCAGTGAATATAACAGCAGAAGCATGCATTCTAAAACATGCCAAAACATGCTTAGTCAAAACATGCTTAGTACACACGCTTCCATGTGACCAGAGCTCACATTCCAGCTTATTCTCGTGAGTAACGCAGCTGCATGAGATTCAGTAGCGGATCGTGCCGCATTGGTTACTTAGGGGTTATGTGAGCCAGTCGCTCAGAAAGCAATGGCAAACTACTGAGCATAATCTTGCCTAGTACATCAACAGCAGCTGAAAGATGTTGGTGTTGACTGCAAAGTCATGTAAGGTATATGCAGCATAAATTTTTTAAAAATCATTCATTTTAGTCCTTCTATTCTGCAGTCAGCAATTCAATTCAAGAATCATTGTAGTTTATTAGTAATTGTTTGAGTTGTTCCACATAGTTCTCAGCCAAACAGAGGTACTCATTTTGTGTGTGTGTGCTTGCGCGCCTTGAACTAAAGTGTAGTTTATACATGCTACTTCAGTAGTGCTGGACTGAATTTTGCATGTGGATTAGCTTTCCCTATTAACAGTATTCCTTGCCATCAGGCGAACCCATCCAACTGTCAGAGGTACTTGTAATTACGTCACCACAGTCAAGGACGATAGGTCAACATTTTAGTCCAACTGTCCGTGTAGGAGTTTGAACCCCTTACCTCAGCATCAGCACACCGATGTTTAAGAACACACGTTCTTATCCAGTCGGCCATGCTGACCTATAGGTACTGATGTAATGCTAGAGTTTAATATTGTAAGTTTCTTATTCTTCACTCCTCTTTCGAAAAGAATTATGTACCTGAAATATCAGTTTGACGTTGGGACATATTTGTGCAAGGTTTACTTATTCTAGACAAATTCTATTCAAATTAACACTCTGCAATGGGTAACAATTTCTTGACAATTTTAAGTTATATATTTAAGTTATATGTATCATTGTAGGTCAGCATGGCCGAATGGACAAGAACGCATGTTCTTAAACATCCGGTGTGCTGATGCCGAGGTAAGGGGTTCAACCCCTACATCGGACAGTTGGACTAAAATGTTGACCTATCGTCCTTGACATGGGGGCGTAAATTACAAGTACCTCTGAAGTCAGAGTGGGTTCGCCTGATGGTAATATGGAAGTCTAATCCACACGCAATAATCAGCCCAGTGCACTAGAAATAGTAGTACATTAATGGGCTATGGATGAGTTCAAAGCGAGCGATTGATGGAAAGAATTTATATTAGCGATAACATATCCTTTATAAGTTAACAAATAATATAAGACAAGACATGTCAGTTGGCAAAACCTTTATGATGATGATAAATAAGAAGGTGGATCAATTACCTGATACAGTGTACAGCTGGATACTTCCTGCTTGTGTCGCCAATCAACACCCAACATTCAGCACCGTTCCCTACATCACCCCTGACATTGAAGAGGTCTATGATTACTGGATGCAGAAATTAACAACAGCATAATGACTAATAAATACATAAAGAGATATCGATAACACGGGGAGACAGTTGTTGATGCTGGAAACTGAATGGACACTAAATATAACTAAAAACAGTCCATAAATAAATACTAATGTATTGTTTGATGCACATAGAAGTAAAGGAAAGAAGCAGGGATTAGAGGACAGACTTTTTTGTGTGGCATATCCTTTTTATAGGACATTGCTGTCAACACCAGCATTTTACTGCTATTGTTGATGTCTTGGCAAGTTTACATTCAGTAATTTGCCATTGATTTCTGAACGACTGGCTCCCATACCAATTTGTTAAAACCCAACGCAACGCGGTCTGCTGTCAAATTGGTCGCAGCTGTGTTTCAAACATGTGTAAGCGGGCTTATGAATCGCGTCTGTAAGCCCTTCACCACGGAGACCGGCAGAGGACGCACTAGACAACATAAAATTGAAAGTTAAAATTACCAACCGGGATCCCAACCCATCACCCCCAAATGACAACGGCGCCTCAATCTAGGAACAAGTGCCCTTCGATGCATCTAGACCAACTAGACACCCCAAAATAAAGGGTGTCTTCATTAGCCAGGTCTATCATCCACATAAACCCACAACTATGGAATATGGACAGAATTTGTATCTAACCAATGAAATAGCACCACAAGTCTCAGAATATTATATCATTTGGAGGTGACAGGTTCAAATCCCGGTCGGTAACTAGAGCTTTCAATGTTTATGTAGTCTACTGCATCCTCTAATCTTTCTTACCCTACCTCGATGAGCATCAAACAATAATGTGTGTTTATTTATGAACTATCTCCGTGGCCTCACAAGGTTCCCCAATTGATATTTGTGTGTAAAACATGTACACTTTAGACTCTACTTCCTTCTTCTACTTGTATGAGCGTCAAACAGTACATGTTTATTTATGAACTATCTCTCTTTTGTTTTGCATATCCTATTTACAGGACATCGCTGTCAACACCAGCATTTTACTGCTATTGCTGTTGTTGATGTCTTGGCAAGTTTATCTTCAGTAATTGCCAATGCTTTCTGAACGACTGGCTTAAATACCAACACGTTAAAACCCAGCGCAACACGGTCTGCTGCCAAATCTGTCGCAGCTGTTTCAAACACGAGTAAGGGGACTTATGAATTGCGTTTGTAAGCCCTTAGCCACGGAGACCAGCATTAACTATTTTAGTGGCCTCAAAGGGTTCCCCTAATGGTATTTATAACTAAAAAAGCTCAACAAAAGGAAACATACACAGATACAAGCCAATGTTTCGACCAAAGAATTCATCAATGGACAAAAGAACAAGAAAACTTAGCTGGAGAACTGAAGAATCACAATATAAAATATCTTCTTCTGGAAGTGTGTGGGTGTTGGTGGGTGGGGGGTAGTGTGGGTTGGGGTGTGGAGAATGTGTATGTGGTTGGGGTATGAGTGTTTGGCTGGATGGTTGGAGGTGTGTGAATGGGTGGGTGGGTGTGTGTGGGCTGGGGGATTGGTGTGTTTGTGGGGAGATGTGTGTGGGGGGATGTGTGTTAATAGGGAAGGGTGGGTTGGTGAGTGTTTGGGTGGGTGTGTGTGGGTGGGTGGGGGTGTGTGTTTGGGTGGGGGTATGTGTGTGGGTGGGTGGGGTGTGTGTGGGGTATGTGTGTGGGTGGGTGGGGGTGTGTATGGGTGGGTGAGGGTTGTGTGAGTGGGAGCGTGGGGGGTGGGTGGGGGTGTGAGCATGAGTGGGGGATGTGTGTGGGTGAATGGAGGGTGTGTGTGTATGGGTGGGTGATATGTGTGGGTGGGTGAGGTGTGTGTGGGGGTTGTGTGTGGGTAGATGGGGATGTGTGTGGGTGGGAGGGGGATGCGTGGGTGGTGAGGGATGTATCTCATAACATTGTAATATGCATTGTTTATGTTTAAAACATTCACTTGACAATGTATTTTCCTATGTGAATGTATCATGCACTATTGATGAATGAAAGATGAGTGATTGGAAGGGCAGAATGTAAGACAGGCCTGCATGCCCAATTTGTAACCCTTTTAAAATAAAGTTAAATTGAATTGAATTGAATTGAATTGAATCTTCATTAATCTGAAATGTTTGTTTTGGACGTTGATGCATTCATTATGCCTGTTTACAGCAGAGCTGCGTTCTTGTGCCAATAGGCCAACACATCCGACTTCTGCGGGCATTTGTTGAGCGGGTTAACCTTCCCGGGGGTTTCGGAGGATGTTTGACTCTCACAACTCACTCCAAGCCCTCCTATCTTAGCTATCCCATTTAGCTCCGTCCAGATCCACTCCAAATGATTTATTTCTGCTTCTATTTCTCTTCTCTGCATGTTGTTTCAGTGCCATGACCCAGTTTAAAAGTCAATGTGGTAGTCATGGCATATTGAAATATAGTCACGCCTGAGAGTGTGAAAGACATGGATCAATGATCTGCGTGGCGCACACTGAGGAGTCATCAGAACGAACAAGATCCATGAAGGTGTCTGGACATCAGTTGGTCTGTGGTTGTGGTTCAGTGTGGACACAACCTATTTGAAAAGTTGGCAATGACCATTAATTGCGCCGCTGTAAAAATGTTAGAATAGTAGTTGTTGATTTTGTATACATGTTGTACAGTATTGTTGGACAACTGTGTTTGCGGAGATGAATTGTATTGTATTTCATAGGACAACAGAGTGTATAAAACGGAGCCAGTGTTGAGATGTCAGATTCAAATATGTGTCGAGTTGTGTCCTAACAGTCAGTAGTTAGAGATGGTACAGTATGAAAGAGCAACATTTAACAAGCCTTAAGAATGATATGTCAACAGTTGTAAGTCACGTCACTCAATGACATGAATGAGTCAAGAGAAGGAAAACAAGCCAGGAAAAGAGGAAAAGACTGTGGCCATAATTGTATTCTATGAAGTTAACTCCAACAGTGAATGGGCTAGATCCAATTGAGAATCGGATTCAGTAATGAATCACCCCTAGATAAAGTCATATGCCCCATCAACATCAGTCACAACCACCTTGGGAAGGTTAACCTGGTCAACAAATGCCAGCAGAAGTCAGATGTGTCTGCCTAACGGCGCAAGAGCGCAGCTCTGCTGTAAGCAGAGACAATGCAATCACGTCCAAAAAAGTCTCTGGATGAAGAAGAATCACAATCACAATTTAAAGAACAAGCTTCATCCGTGCCATGGTACATGTCTTCTTCTATTCCTTTTGCCCTGTGGATTGCAAACAAAGTGATGTGCATGACCAGTAGGTGAGCTTTACGTCTATGAGACATCATGGCAACTCCTGGACTGTCAGCCGGATTGGAAACCCAGTCTGTGGTCAAATCTTCTACCTCCAGGTCCTACCTTTGAAGATCTTCTCCAATATTTTGGCCAGTCCTGGTTCTGGAACTGCAATCTGTGTAGCTCATGTATAGCATGTCATCGCCTTTGTAGATATGGAAGACGAGGGAAAACCACCACATAATTCTTTTATCAGAATAAGTTAATGGGCAGTCAAAAGGCTAGATTTCAGTTGTAGCGGAAAGTCAAAAGCACTTCATACCAGTCTTTTGAGTGAATAAGCTGATATGACATCTCAGCAGAATGAATAGTGTGACATGACATACCAGTAGAATGAATAGTGTGACATGACATACCAGTAGAATGAATAGTGTGACATGACATACCAGTAAAATGAATAGTGTGACATGACATACCAGCAGAATGAATAGTGTGACATGACATACCAGTAGAATGAATAGTGTGACATGATACACCAGCAGAATGAATAGTGTGACATGACATACCAGCAGAATGAATAGTGTGACATGACATACCAGCAGAATGAATAGTGTGACATGACATACCAGCAGAATGAATAATGTGACATGACATACCAGTAAAATGAATAGTGTGACATGACATACCAGCAGAATGAATAGTCTGACATGACATACCAGTCTTCAGAAGGAACAATGTGATATGACATGACACACCAGTCTCCTGACTGAATAACCGGATATGACATACCAATCTTCTGACTGAATCACCGGGTATGACATACCAATCTTCTGACTGAATCACCAGAAATAATATAACAATCTTCTGACTGAATAACCAGATATGACATACCAATCTTCTGACTGAATAACTGGATATGACATACAAATCGTCTGACTGAATCACAGGATATGACATACGTTTTACAGCTGGAGAAGCATACCATCCTAACTTGTCCATACCAATAACCCTGGCAAACAGACCTACCCGTATGCATCCATACCAATAACCATGGAAAGCAGACCAACCTGCTTGTGTTCATACCAATAACCACAGCACTTGGCACCTACCCGTATGCGTCCACACAGAACTGAGGAGTATCCTCGTAGCCGATGGGACAAAAGTAATGATTGTGAGAATGGTAGATGAAAGCTGTGTTCCTATCCTTCAACCCTTTCCTGAGGAAGTCCAAAGCCATCTCGTCGGTCATGCCTTCCGTCTGGTGTGTTCCGCTTGGCTTGTACAGGATAAAACCCTGGCCGTCAACGTTGAAATGAGAACAGAGCTTACTGAACCACCTGCAGGAAGTAGAATGATGAAACATGTGAAATTTTTTTTTAACATAAAACAGTAAGTACAGCAAATGACCATTTTACATGTTTGAAGGTGAATTGGGTATATGTCCTACATATAAACAAATTGGCACTCAAGGCGTGACAACATCATCAAGTAAGTTGGGCTACATTGTTTTATCAAGCCTGAAGCTCCGTACATCTGTCTTCAGTTGAGTCAAGAACCGACGTCATTGCACTCGGGGCATTCCTATAAGCACTTAGTCCTTATATTCAACAGTCAGCGAAGAGTTCCAATACTAATGGTGCCCGTTGCAATCTGATTATATGTCCATATTGCTTTACCTTTGAGTGATGACTGTCGACCAGATCCTCTGACCACCCCCTTGCTGCTGCATTCTCTCTAGACCAGTGGTTCCCAACCTTTTTTGTGCTATGCCCCACCTAAGCCTTTCTAAAATTATTATGCCCCTCCCCCTCCCCACACATGCATCATTTTTAATATTCAAAAATTGAAATGTTCACTACAGAAACTTGAGCGTCCCTGTGTTTCGGTTGTGTTGGGTGAATGATAGGCTTTAGGAAGAACTCACTAGGAAATTATTGAGCAAACACAGTAAGTACATTTTCAAAACATATAATGGAGAACTGAAATTCAAGTACAAAATAATGTTAGTGAAAGATTTTTCTATATTCTTTTAATTATTAGTAAATATTTAAATTTAGTGAGATCCTTGCGCTTGATGCTTGCTGCAAAGAAATGTTATGTCAGGTTCCAATTCAGTTAACTTCAGTCTCAAGTCTCCCCGTTTTGTTATATCCAGCCGATTTCTTCCATTTTAGAATTGCCCCCCTTAACAATCGAATTGCCCCACGTTGGGAAACACTGCTCTAGACCATGATAGTCGATCTGTTCTTCTGCATTATTCAAGTACTCCCCGAGGGCTTTCACCACATCTGCCTTATACATCAGATCACCCTATAATGATACGACACCAACCAATATGTCTGCCTGTTCATTTCCAATCACAACAGATGCTCTCTATTTTTGATAGTAGAATAGAAGCCTGCCACTCTGCCTAAAGCATGCCTGTCTTCACCATTCTCATTATACTTTGTGAGTCCGTTACAATCACGACTGGGGGAGAGATTCTGAGGAAGGGGATGTAAGTATTTATGGACTGCATGGTTCGATGTGCAGTGAGATGGAATCTGAAGACTAATTCACTTACTACCTACTAACCTAGCTTATTAATTACCTAACTCTCTAACCAACCAACTAACTAACTTACTAATTAAATTATTAACTACCTATCTTCCTAACCAATCAGCTTCAGTTAACAAACTTATTAAGTACTTAATTAACTCCCTAACCAAGAATGCAACTAACTAACTAAATAACTTATTACCTAACTCTCTAACCAAGACAGCAACTAACTAAATAACTTACTACCTAACTCCATAACCAAGAAAGCAACTAAGTAACTAAATAACTTACTACCTAATTCCCTAACCAAGCAACTAACTAATTAAACTAAACAATCAACCGAGTATGCAATCAACCAACCAACCAACCTCAACAGAGTTAGATTGCCTGTGGTTGGACCAAATCTAATTTCATCATAGGGGGAAGTAAATCCGAGCAACTTCATTGCTACTTCTTGTGTGACAGGTTTCAGCCTGTGAAAATACACAAACAATGCATGACTTTAGTCGAATAAATCAAAATCACGAATATAGTGATTCTTCGAGTTTCTATGTCTGAGGAAGAAGATAGGAATCTCTTTGAAAGGAAGCTAATATTTATCTGACTGTGATTGAATCATCACCATCATCATCTTCATATAGCAAGTTCATGGGAGTCAAGGCTGAGAGATCATGGTGGCCGCCTCAGGCTCAGAAGGTACTGGGTTCAATCTCAGCTTAGGTTCTGGGAAATGTCCTGAGAACCATTGAAATCTAATGATATCACACTTAACCCTGATCCCTTGAGTAGTGTGATTGAATACCTAACCTTCTCATATAAGAGCAGAAAACAGAAGGTTCCGTGTGCATGTTACAAATTCCATGGCTGTAGGAAATCGAAATAGGTAGGCTGTAAGGCCTCTGCTCTGGCAACATTCTTAGGATGGTGAATCTACCCACAGATAGAGGCAGTTACTTTGGAAGGGATCTGTAGAGAGGAAGCAAACCGTACACAAATTCAAGATGAACTGTGTATTTTTGTGTGTGCACTTGTTCGCTTTGACCTCAAGCACAGTCCATACACACTACTTCTACTTGCACAAGACTGAATTTTGCACGTGACTTAGCTTTCCCCATTACCAGTTTCCTTCACTATCAGGCAAACCCACTCTGACTTCAGAGGTACTTGTAATTTACATCCCCAAGTAAAGGACGAGATATCAACATTTTAGTCCAATTGACCGGTGTAGGGGTTGACCCCCTTACCTTGGCATCAGCGCATCGGATGTTTAACAACAAGCATACTTATCCATTTGGGCATGCTGACCCCCGAACTAGTGTGTATGTACTATACTTGAGTTCAAAGCAAGTGAGCACCAAAAGAAAGAAAGAAAGAAAGAAAGAAAGAAAGAAAGAAAGAAAGAAAGAAATTAAAATAATGCCAACTTAGAATACCTAACTCTCATGTTATATCAGTACTGTTGTGAGTATGCCTTGCTGGCTGGCAAGGGCGATCATGCTTATCCACAAATTGCAAACCCCCGATAGCATTGATCAATTCGTGTGTTGACTCCCTTTCATGCCATGACACAAGATTGTCAAGAATCTTCTCCCGCTGTCTTTCTCTCTCTCTCTTTCCGCAAATATTTCTGGTTGTCACAACATGTTCCAGTGTTTGTCTTCTCATAATGTGGCCCAAAAACGATGACTGTCTCTTTCTGATATTTGTGATAAAGTGCATTGCGACTCAGCTTCTCTTGAAATATCCTGATTGCTTATTTAGGCTGTCCAATTAATTTTCAACATTCTTCTATAAAACCACATCTCCAAGGCTTCCAGAGATTTTTTCTCCTGTGTACTAATTGTCCAGGATTCACAGCCGTATGTTAAAACTGGTTTTATGTAACATGCAAGAACTCTTTTTCTCACTTTCAAGGACAGTGACTTATTGCACAAAACTTTCTTCATTTGATAGAAAGCAGGTTTTGCTTGTCCTATTCTGTTCTTTATCTCAGTAATGCATATTCCATATGATGTTATCCATGTGCATAGATATTTGAATTTCTGCACTTGTCCCAAAATAACGTCCTTAACTTTAATTGCACATTTATGTACAGTCTGTTTCTTTGATACCACCATGACATAAAGGGCAAAATGCAGAAGATGAAATGAGATGAAGGTGTTGCAGCTGAGATGTAGTGGTATTATAGCTAAACCAACCTGCCATGTCCCAGGCTGGAGAACAAGTAGTTCCAGCACGAAACAACTGACGAAATGCCACAAGACGACCTGTACTGGGGGCGACTGATGCAGTACCTGTACAAAACAATCATACAAACATTTAATACAATTTTTATACATAAAAATAAAACATACAGGTTGCATATCCTTTACAGGACGTCACAGCCAACTACAGCATTTTATTTGGCTGTTTGTGATTTCTTGGCAAGGTTACACTCAGTAGATTGCCATTGCTTTCTGAATGACCGGCATACATTACTTACTAGCACCTTGCTGTCCTGACAGTCAATATTTTGTTACACTGTGCTTCAAAAAGGTATAACAGTTAAAACCCATGACGGCAGCGAATGTGACCGATCAGACCAATTCGCACAGTAAATGCCCGTCCACAATGGCTGCATGTGAAATCATGGTCACATCCACCTTCACGTCTCACATGCTCTGTGTGTGACACATCTGCAATCACTCTCTCCCTTGTCTTCATTCCATCTCCGATCTTTGCACTCCAAGCAACTTGCTCCCAATGTGTATTATCTATGCCTGTATCAATCAGGTCCCGCTTACACACATCTTTGTATCGCAGTAGAGGCCGACCCTGAGATCTCCTACCCATCTGTAATTCACTAAAAAAGATGTCCTTTGGTATTCTACCATCATCCATCCTCCTAATGTGTCCTATTCATCTAAGTCAATGAAGACCGAGCAAGGTACAAACAGTCACACAACACGATCCCTCCAACACCTCATTATTTACAACTTTGTCTTGCCACCCAATACCAAGCACTCTTCGCAGACACCGCATATGAAAGCTGCTCAAATGTCACTCCTGGTGTCCAGGGATGGAATTATACCTCTCCATAACACAAAGCCAGGGCTGAATTCTAGAGAACATGTGTTTTCCATGCAGCATGATACCTCTCTCGGCCTGCCTAGTTTACCTCAGAGGAAAGTAACACTACGCATCTCTACGGATGATATTCCTCCATACCACGGTCTTAGGCATCCATAATTATTTCTCTGTCTGCCTCTGCCTATTTTCTCATAAAATTTTCTGACTGTCACAATGTTTTCCAATGCCCATCTTCTCAATACATGACCAAACAATGTTGTTGTTGTTTTTTTCTTTTAGTTGTATATAATGCTCTAGTTCCTTTAGCCTCTTCTAGGCAATCGTTATTAGTGACTCTAGCAGTCCAAGAAATTCACATCAGTCTCAGAAACCACATCTTTGTTGCTTCCAAAGTACTCATTATTTGTTCATTCACACCCAAAGATTCACTGCCACACAGAAAGACAGGTTGTATATATTTCAGCACTCTTTCTTAAATTCAACAATAGTGACTTATTGAACAAGATACTTTTCATCTTCTGAAGTCATCCGGTGTGCTGATTCAACCAGTCAGTTGGACTAAAATGTTGACTTCTCGTCCTTGACTTGGGTACGTAAATTACAAGTACTGCTGAAGTCGAAGTGGGTTTGCCTGATAACGAGGGACACTGGTAATTGGGAAAGCTAATCCACACACAAAAACTTCAGTCCGTTTCTACTAGAATTAGCATGTATGGACTACACTCAAATTCAAAGTGAGCGAGCACCAAAAAAGAAATTTTCTGGAATGCAGCTTTCGCTTGACCCAATCAGCTAGTGGTCAGTGTAAATAAAAGGTTAAGAGAACTCGTTTGTAAACTTCCTGTGCCTGGTGACAAAGCAGATAGTTCATTCCCTACACCAGTCAGTCAGATTTTATGCTTGACCTCTCATGCTGAAAGCAATGGCAATCTACTAATGCAAAACTTCCTAGAAAATGTTGCTGGGGTTGATTGCAACCTTCTGTAAATGACATGAAACAAAAAACAAATTCTGCTCTAAATCTGTGTTAAAATTTGCCATATTATATTATAATTGCTCTCAGGTATGCAAACTTATCAACTTGATTAAGCATTTTCCCTTCATTTTTATGTCACATGTGGTGTCATTCTTTTGTTTTTATATGGCCAACTATTCAATATTTTCTTTTTGTGTTCACTTGCTTTGAACTCAAGTGTAGTCCATACACACGCTACTACTTCTAGTCCATTGGACTAATTTTTGCATGTGGATTAGCTTTCACTATTACCAGTGTCCCTCGCCACCTGATGAACCCACTCTAACTTCAGAAGTACTTATAACCACACTGTAGGAACATCACTTCAAGCCCCAGTGAGGACCGGGATTTTTTTCACGTGGACTTCTAGTAATAAAATTTCCCCTCGCCTTTGGGTAGTGAGATCGAACACCCATGTGTATGTTGTGCATGTAAAAAATCCCTTGGCAGTTGGAAATCGATAAAGAGTAGCCTAACGGTGATGCCCGGGCAAAATTTCAAGTTAAAAATCTACCCAAAGTATTTCAGAATCCTCCCGGTGCTACAGAGTTCGTGCACTGAGCTGAGTTTCTCCAGACTCAGGTTTGAGTTAGGAGGAGAACGGAGCACTTATGGGTTACACCCGTGTGCCGTGATGTTGATCCATCTAACTAGACTAGACTAAACTACACTAAATTTAAGACCTCAAGTCAAGAACGAGACGTCAGCATTTTATTCTAATTGACCAGTGTAGGAGTTGAACTTGCGATCTCGCTATCAATAACCGGAAGTTCATGAGCAAGCTCTCTTATCCATTCAGCCACGCTGACCTCCACTATCCAACATAAAACAACAAATGGTGACCTACCATCGTTTCAGGTCAAGGACTTTCCTTTTGGAAGGGTCACCACATTCTCCAATGGCCTTGTAGGCGAGAATCTCTTCAGTGGCCATCTGTGAGGATGAACTGTTGCTGATGCTTGGACTACATCCTCTCTTACTTGGGACTCTGGGAAATTCCTCTGGTTTGGTCCAGCTGGCAGGCAGACCTGAAGGGAAACCAAAAAAAAATAAAAAAATAATAGACCTGAAGGGAAACAACCAACAAAATAATAGACCTGAAGGGAAACAACCAACAAAATAATAGACCTGAAGGGAAACAACCAACAAAATAATAGACCTGAAGAGAAGCAACCAACAAAATAATAGACCTGAAGGGAAACAACCAACAAAATAATAGACCTGAAGGGAAACAACCAACAAAATAATAGACCTGAAGGGAAACAACCAAGAAAATAATAGACCTGAAAGGAAGCAAACAACAAAATATTAGACCTGAAGGGAAGCAACCAACAAAATAATGACATCACAAACGGCATGGTTGGGAAACATGGAGAACGACTAGAACATACAGTGACTCCACGAGTGTGGTGGCCTTACTTTCATGTTTAGTTTGTGTAGAACAGATCTAAAGTAGATTGTGATGTGTTGTGAACATGAAATTTGTAGAACAGAACATGTGTACAGAATGAAACCTAACTAAAGTCATGTTGTTTGTAAGATAGTCAAGTTTGAGATGGCCTTTGGACAACAAAATCCAATGGTTGTTGACGCAGAAGTTCAGGCTCTGAGTTTAGACCATTCTTCTAGGAATGATGTAATCATCTATACGTATGGGTCTGTTGTGGGGCAGACGTGGGGCTCAAGGGCTTTCACAGTCCAAGTCAGAAGGAGAAATGTTAAAGAAGACAGTGGGGATTTTGCCGTGACTACGAGCAGTTTAACCTTGGAGGTCATGGCAGTAACAAAATTAATAGCATGCCTGGAGATACAGACATTTACCCATGCATGTTTTCTCAGTGATTCCAAGAGAATGCTAAGAAAGATAGAGAAGGACTGGGCCAGAAGGCAATGTTTTGAATCTCTGAAGGACATGGCAGTAACTAAGACAACAGCGTGATTGGTGACACAAACATCCACCCATGCATGTTTTCTCAGTGATTCCATGAGCATGCTAAGGAAGATCGAGAAGGGCTGGACCAGAAGGCAATGGCTTGAATCTCTGAAGTAGTCAAGATTGACTAATATCTATTTCATTTGGGTGCCAGGACAGGTGGATGTAAGAGGAAAACAAGTCAGCAGATAGACTTGCAAGCTTTGTGAGCTGTGGAGAAATAATGGACCAGGTTGACATCCTGAACACCCTTAGGGAGGCAGGACGATTAATTGACTTTGGGGTGGATGTAATTCTGCAACTGTGACCACACTGAAGGAACATCAAGTCAAACAGGGTGAAGCTAGACAAGAGTGCCCTGCTGCCTAAAGAGGATCAGTCAACCAAAACAGAACTAGTGTTGTTGGTTGCTGCACACTGAGGGAGATACAACAGACAGACAAACAGGCAGACAGACAGACAAACAGGCAGAATAAATGAACAAACTTTATTTTCAAAGGGTCATAAATTGGGCACACAGGCCGTCTTATATTTGGCCCCTCCAACCACTCATCTTTTGTACATCAATTATCTTCTGTGCATGTTACATAGAAAAAACATTGTCAACGAAGGCAGTGAACATAAACAATGCATATTATCATGTTATGACACCGCTGTGATGCATCTGCAACGACATGCAAACTTCCGTACAATTATAGACACACCAACGATTGGACACATGGACAAAGCACATGTAAAGACACAATCTAGATAAATAGACAGACTAATAGATAGATAGGCAGACACAGACAGATAGTGAGACAGACAAATAGTGAGACAAGACAAATAATGAGACAGACAGTAAGTGAGACAGACACATAGTGAGACAGACAGTGAGACAGACAGACAGTGAGACAGACAGACAGATAATGACACAAGACAGATAGTGAGACCACAAATAATGAGACAAGACAGATAGTGAGACAGACAAACAGTTAGACAGACAGATGTGAGACAGACAGATAGTGAGACAGACATAGATAGTGAGACAGACAGATAATGACACAAGACAGATAGTGAGACCACAAATAATGAGACAAGACAGACAGTGAGGCAAGACTGATAGTGAGACAGACAGATGAGACAAGACAGATAATGAGACAAGACAGATAATGAGACAAGACACATAGTGAGACAGACACACAGTGAGACAGACACATAGTGAGACAGACACATAGTAAGACAGACAGACAGTTAGGTTTCCATATACACAGATCACTGCAGCAAGATTCAAACATCCACCACCAAGCTCTTAAAGCTCAAACATAAACCACCAAACTCTTAAAGTTCAATCATCCACCACCAAATTCTTAAAATTCTTACAAAAATGTCTCTTCTTCACCCTGACTCGCCCTGTATGGTCAGACGTGTTGATGTCTGGGGCAGGGTTATCCCCAGACTGCCCATTGGCCAGGCTGAACTCGGAGTCACCAGAACCACAGCTGGCCTTGTCCACCACGAAATTCTTATCCCAGATCCTTTTGTTGCTCTGCATTCTGTCTGACAGTTCTGGCAAGGACTGGAGAGTCTGTTGAATGATAGTATCATTATATGCTGTGTTACGGAGAAAGACGCTAACCCCTAGGTCAGGGAGACCGGCCTACATTGGTTAGTTGGATTAAAATGTTAACTTGTCATTCTTGACTTAGGGATGGAAATGACAAATACCTCTGAAGCCAGAGTGAGTTTTCATGATGGCGTGGGGGACCTGGCAATAGGGAAAGCTAGTCCACACACAAAAATCAGTCCAGTACTCTAGAAGAAGGAGCACATGTATGTACTTCTTCTTCTGTGTTCATCCGGAGTGTTTTTTCAGACATAGTTGAGTTATGCCTGTTTACAGTATAGCTGTGAGACTTGCACCTTTCGGTTGACACATCCGACTTCTGCGGGCATTTGTTGACCGGGTTAACCTTCCCGGGACATGTATGTACTAGGCTTGAGTTGAAACGGAGTGAGCCCACACACATAAAAAATATGACCGACTTTCTTAAATGATAAACAGATACGGATATCAGAATGAGAATATACAGAAGGCTTGAGGAGCTTTCATAAATAACCCCTCTGATGTGTCCCCACCATGCTGAGGTAGAGAAGCTGGAGTTTTCCAATTACCTCAAGAGTTATGCCGATGGTAGTGCAGATAATGCTAGGGATAAAGATATCAGGATAAGAATACAGAAGGCCAGAAGAGCTATTATTGTGCTAGGAAATTTGTAAACAAACACATTTTATTGTTTGGGGCTCATAGAAGTGAGAAAAAGGAAGTAGAGACTAGTACTAAACATAAAAATTGAAAGCTGTAGTTACTGACCATGATTCGAACCTGTCACCTCCAAATGACGACGGTGCCTCACTGTCATAGGCGTTGTCCTTGATGAACACGGCTAGCTGCTCTCTACCAGCCTCCCCGCTGTTTCCATCACTGTGATCTGTGTTATAAACCTCTCCAGGAAATCTTCTCCGTTCTCCTTGTCCGTGGTCATGCGCATGGCATTATCCCTATATACCCCAGGTGAGGATTGTCTGGCCAAGTAGCTAAAATGCCAGTCTCCCATTCAGGAGACCCGGGTTTGCATCCACGGTAAAGTGCTAGATTTTTTTCTGTCCGGGAGGGAAAAAAACCCTAACATGCACAGTTCGCAGTGACTGCTTAAGCCAGGCGGCCTTAATTCCTCAGGCTCAAGTACCCCTCCTGTCGTACACTGCAATGCAATGTATTATAGGCAGTAATGACAATTTTGTTAAAATATTCCCCAGATCATTCCCAGAGTACCATCTGGTATCCATTTGTATGAAACTGGAAAGACTCCAGAACCGTACTGAGGCAAACAATAACCCGGAATCGTCTGAGGCTAGAATCCAAACCACTGGCCTGGCAGACTAGTGCACTAATCGCTATGCTACTACGGCTCCCTGCTATTCTTATCAGATAAAGGCAAACTACTATAGTGCATTTACATTTGGTTGCCTCCGTATAAAAATCCATATCTCAGTAACCAACTGAGGGAAAATGATGAGATTTAGCATAAACTTATCATTATGTCCACCAACAACAAATAATTTTGTTCTGGAGATTGTACAGCAGATTTCAATGTTTGTTTATATGCGGTATATAATTTACGGGTCAGGATTAAGTCCATAATTTTTAATGTATTACACCTTCAGCCAGAAAATCAGCGTTCAATGTTGAATATCTCCGTGGTTCACGGATTGGCCTTATAGCAAGAACCCCGCACTGTTTAAACTGGGAGTGTTCAAAGGTGTCGTCAATGTGGGCTTCTTCATGAAACCTGATTATTATTTTATTTTTTTAAATCTTACCCACTTATCGCTAACATTGGAATGTGTGAATATTGTTCAATGGGACTGAATGTGAAATTTTGTACACTTCAAAGCATCGCTATGAAGTTGTACACATATTTTTGTCAAGAAGCTGATCGCAGGAAACTGTTTCATACTATTATAAAATAAAAATTTAGTTGCATGTCCTTCACAGGACGTAGCAGTCAACCCCAGCATTTTTGCTGTTCGTGAATCCTGGGCAAATTTTACGTTCAGTAGTTTGCCATTGCTTTCTGAACGACCGGCACCTATACCTTTTTCGAAAAACCAGCACCACTGTGTTTCGAACCCGGGTATACGGGCTCACAAACCGCGTTCGCAAGACCTTAGCCACGGCGACCGGCCGTACTATTTTACTATTACTATTCTATTATACTATTGCACTATTATACTATTACTATTCGTACTATTCATACTATTACAAATTCCGAAAAAAGAACAGTGCATTGGGTTTGAGCAAAACGGTCATTTCGTCGATGGGTGCAAGAATCTGGAATTAAACCACCACACAATAACCAAACGGTAGGTAGAAAGGCTATTGTAGATAGCTTTGACAAGGATGATCATAAGGCGAGTTATTATAAAATTGCTGGATGCCAAAGAAACAGTGACTGTAAGAAAACTTAGGGTTTGGTGAGAAAGAACAATAACATAGAGCTATCCCAAAACAACTTTGTGGAAAATTATAAGGACATTAGGCTTCACTTTTAGAAAGTACAAGGAGTATAAATATCCTTGCGAGCAACCGCATTTAGGAGCCATGAGAAGCAGATACCTACAGTGAAATAAGGGAAATGCGCAAAGAAAATTTATGGCACAGTGTATTTTGGATGAAACTGTGGATCAATCTGCGCACCAACACAAGTGATAAGGAATGGCAATCAGTGGATGGACAGATAAAGCGATATGTGCCCAGTAGTATAGGACAGCTATTGGTCATGGCCATGCTGTAATACGCATAATGGCTTACTACAGAATGCTGGACTCAGTGTTCGTAGCAAAGCATACAGACAATAGGGACTATCATAATAAGATGAATGGTAATGTATTTAGAGATTGGCTCGAGAATACTGTGCTTCCATCCCTAGATAGACCGTCGTGTCCAATTATGGACAATGCATGATATCAATGTTGTTGCCCAAGAAGACACAATACCAACAGCATCGAGCACAAAGCTTTCCATGATTTAAGTTGCTTTTGGACCTATCAAAGACATATTCCTTGGGTGGAGGTAAATATAAGACGGCAGGAAAAATTTCATAACAATGCAACAGACAGTTTTAAAAATAATTGATCGTGAATGACGGGATTAATTTCTGGACAGACTATAGGAGAACCAAAGTACCTAAGCACTTGGAAACTGAAAAGAGCTGGCCATTAGGCGAAATTTCAACTAGAACCTATCCACAAAAGAATATTTATAGCAAGTGTGATTCTTGTATTCACACAATCAGATCTTCACCGGTGCTGTTCAGTTGATGCACAATCACGTGATTCTCCTTGTGTGATCTAGGGGAGAAGACTGGGCACTCATGGAGGTATCTGATTGGATAATTTATTGCCTGGCATATTTCACTGCATCTCTTTAGTTACATATTGCAGAAATCACACAACATAAACTATAGTGATTAGATAAATCCTTAAAGCTGAAATACACACATATTCACACAGTAACTTCACCTGTCTACCATAGTAATTTCAGTTTTCTACCATGGTAATGTTAACACACAAAGTAGTCGATTGATAAAGGTCGTAGAAGCCATTATGATTAACCTGCATAGGCCAGTTATGTGCAAACAGAAAGACATGATAGTCAGTTTAAAATTACCATTGCAGACAATTGAAATTATTGTGTGAACATGTGTATATTTCAGCTCGAAGGATTTATCTAGTTATTTTACTTCATGTTGTGTAATTTCTGCTGTATGTACCTAACAAGATGCAGTGAAATATGCCAGGCAATAAATCGTGCAATCTATTGTTTGTGTCTTCGTTATTCAAATTCACTATAGGAAAACATTCTTTTGAGTATCTGAGTGCAATGAAAGTGATCCCCTGCAAACGAAACCCATCTGTTTTGAAATTCAACCTAGTAACTTCCGCAATAATGGTTGATGACGCTAGTCCACTGGGTCCCCTCTAAATCACCATCATGCTAGAGAAGATTTACGTCTCACTGCTTTACCGCACCTGATGAAGTTCTGTGGTGAAGTTGTAGAAACTCACTTACAGCTGTGGGTTAGATGACCGTGGCATGTTTGACCAACATAATGACCAATAAAAATACGTCAATTGCAATGAGAAAAAGAGTGTTGAAGTGCTACACAGAACCTGTACTTTTGTATGGACATGAAACCTTGACAATGAGCAGACAAGCTGAAAAAACATCTAATGCCTGTGGAAAGTGATTTCTAAGAAAAATGCAAAGAATACCATGGACAGACAGAAAAAATAATGAGCTAGTCCTACAAGAAATAATTAAAAACTGTAAATTGATTAGAGAAATTAGACACAGACAGTCCCCGGGAAGGTTAACCCGGTCAACAAATGCCCACAGAAGTCGGATGTGTCGGCCTAACGGTGCAAGAATGCAGCTCTGCTGTAAACAGGCACAAAGCAAACACGTCCGGAAAAAAAAGTCCAGATGAACGCAGAAGAAGAAGACATAGACAGTGATGATTATGTAGGCACATAATGAGAAGGATAAGTTGGAGAACTTGATGACCACTGGAAAGATTAAGGGGAAAAGAACAAGGGGAAGCCAGAGAAGTAAATACCTGGATGGCTTGACCACAAGGCATGGTCGAGACAAGAACACTGAGCTGACCCATGGTCATCTATCATATTTATATGCTTGCTCTCTTTGAACTCAATCATAGTCCATGCACGTGCTACTACTTCAAGTGCACTAGATTGATGTTTGCGTGTGGACTAGCTTTCCCTACTACCAGTGTCCCTCGCCATCAGGCGAACCCACTCACTTCTGAGGTACTTGTAATTTACATCCCTAAGTCAAGGAAGAGAAGTCAATATTTTAGTCCAACGGACCGGTGTAGGGAATGAACCCGCTACTGCGGCATCAGCACCAGAAGTTTAATAGCAAGCAATCATATCCATTTGGCCATGTGACCTAAATTTCTTCAACTAAATGGGGTCTGCTACATTGGGTATGTCTCTCTTGATTGTAGAGCAGTTACAGAATCTGAAGGACTGGTTATTGTTAGTGATGGACATGCTCTAGACACAGAGTTGAGTTGAGCTAAGAACCGATATCACTGCACTCAGGACATTCCCATACACGCTCCGTCCCTTCGTTCAACAGTGAAGAGTCACACTACTAATCGTTCCCACTTGAAAGTTCTCCTGGTCTTCCCTCTCAGTTTTGAGATTCTACCGGAACCCCTGTCAATCCCCTACAATCTCCTCCTTTCCACATACAGGTTGTCAATCTGTTTCTCCACCTGGTCCCACAGGCGCACAACCACCTCTCCCTTGTCCATTCGTAATCAACCACCAAGAGGTGCATTCCCTGCCAGCCTACCAGCCTGTTCACTCCTGCACGGCCACAGAATGTGTACACTGCCATCCATGGCGAAGTGCTCAAACAGCCTGCCTTGCACTATGAAGGTTGTGGGTTCATTCCAGTACTATCATTTGGGTTGGTGACCCGAAGGGGTTGTCACTGGAACTTAGGAGTTGGTGCTCTGTGCATCGCTTTTAGCAAGCTTCTCTGCAGAAAGGAGACCAAGCCATATGTGATAGAACCCAGTGCAATGATATCAGTATTCTCTCCTTTACCTCCCTTTAACATGTTGGAGACGTGGGCAATGAAAGTTCAGATCAGCTGGATGGTTTGGCCATTATATCAGGGGATTAGTCAACAACAAGGACTTGCAACTGAATCAACATTAATAGAAAGCAAACTTTTGGAATGGATACTGATTTAGCCATCTTGAATATCAAGAAAACAGAAACAATGATTATATCAAAGAAAAAGATGACATCTAAATGTGAGATGATAACAGAAGGGAAAATGCTTAACCAGGCTGATGAATTTAAATACTTGGGCCCCGCACAAGTCAGATGTGTCGGTCGAACGGCGCAGGAACGCAGCTCTGCTGTAAACAGGCACAACGCAATCACGTCTGACTCTGGAAGAACGCAGAAGAAGAAGAATACTTGGGAAATACAGCGATTAGGAGTAGCAAATTAGATCTGAAAGAAGGTCTGTCAATTACCTACGCATTGGCACTATTAGTTGCTGTATGGTGATGACAAGACAAGCATTGAAACATGGTGACAACTGAAAAGATCAGCGGTTAAAAAGGCATCCGGAAAGAAATTATGCTGGATGCCCTAAGATGGTAGCAAGAATATCATCACTAGAGCTGATTAAGAACATCAAGGACAAGGATCTGTGGAGACACATGAATGGCTAAACCTGCTGGCAGGACACGTGATGATGATGATAAAGGATTTCTCATGGAGAAGATCAGAGAACCAATGCACATGTCCAGGGTGCAATGATGATAGTGTAAGATGAAGAGAACTGGACTGCTAAGAACAGACTTCTTCAGTAATCAACACTGGCTATGCATCTTGTCTGGATTATGTCATGAACCGGACAATTTGTCTGAGGGTGTCCACAAATTGTCTTATAGGATTTCTCTTACAATAGCAATGCCCACGAACAAAGGGTGTGTGGGTTGTGGGCAATGAAAGTGCAGACAGGTTGGCTGGTTCTGCCACTACACGTGAATCAAAAATCTCAATCAACAATCAAGAGTTTGAAGACTGAGCACAACCCAGTATGAACCTTGTCCACGTCAGATTGGAAGCACTAGACTCGAGACTCGCTCTCATTTGAGCTCGTCAATAGTGCATATCCCTGACTGGACCCGGGATCGAACTCAAGATCACTGGCGTGTGAGGCGGGGTGTATAATCAAAGCCCAAGGTTCATACCAGAATGCTATCAGTGTTGGCAGTAGTGGGTTGTGCTCAATCTTTAAACCTTAAACCCGAAACAACCAAATAAAGCCATCAAAAGGTAGAAAATATCCCAAACTTTGAATATCTTAGTTCCATACTCCACAACTGGGGACTGTTCACAGAAAGACACATGTAGACCAGGTATAGCAATGCAGAGTTTCAATAGTACTAACTTATTAATTGTCATGGGATGATTAATTATCTCAAGCGACTTCCCGCATCTGCCATCGGTTTATATACAGTAGTTATCTCTATGTAGCCCCCCCCCCCTTTAATTTGATATATAATACAACATGTTTGCTACCATATTAACAACTTTTAAGTCATAACTGTAACACATCCTTACTTCCCATTTCTGCCATCCAATGAATCTGTTCAGAGCCTGTAGCACAACACCAATAAACATTTTAGAGGAAGTATTTCAGAACTTGTGTCTTTCTCCAGGTTTTCTAAGTGTGTGTCCTATTCAACATAAGCATCTTTTCTTCACGTCACCTTCTCTCCTTTACCTCCACATTAGTGATTCTGTGACCCATTTGAGGCCTTCTGTTTGTGCAGTATCACAGCTTGGGATTCTGAGATACACCTTTTTTTTCAAATTTTCTTTTTCTCTTCATTGTTCTAATTTTTTCCTCTTTACATTCTTCTCATCCCGTTCTTAATGTAGTCACTGGTGTGTCTTCTTCGTGATCATATGTTGTGTTTTGTGTATGTATTTGTTCGCTGATGAAGGCTTGTCACCGCAACTTCCATTATTATATGTAATTCTGTTCTGTGCAGCTGCATTACTTTGTGTTATTTTATATTGTTTACATTTCCACAGCTTTAGATCAGTCCCACTCATTTTATTCATATTCTGTGCAGGTGTCACTTAATATATGTTAGTCGTTTGCCACATTTCTGATCAATACAGTAGTGCCGATTTAAAATTAGAATTAAATCTTCAAAGTGTTGTTAAAAAGTTAGTTGCATATCCTTTACAGGACATTGCAGCCAACCCCAGCATTTTTTTACTGTGATTTGTTAGCAAGTTTACGTTCAGTAGTTTGCCATTGCCTTCTGAAAGACCAGCAATTATACCATTGTTTCTTCTTTTCGTTCATCCAGAGTGTTTTTTCAGATGTGATTGCGGTGTGTCTGTTATGCGCCCTTGGGCCGAAACCCGTAGGCCAACACATCGACTTTAGCGTGCTTTTTTGACCAGGTAGCATTCCTGGGAGACTCTCACTTTTGCGGTGCAATCTGCTACACCGCTGGCCAAGTTGGAACGGTCGAAGACAACGGTCATCCCTCAAAGGAAGGCAGGGACAGTCCATAGCATTTTCCGCCATCCAAGGTTGCTTCCATGGTTGCAGGGCCGACACATAGCGCCCTGATGCTGGGCTTACCGAGGGAATCGTCACGTCCTGCTCATGGCTGCTTTGATTCCTCACTTCAATATATTGGGCATTTCGTTCGCCCCGGGCCATTCCTGCACAAACCAGACAAGTCTGCAGATGGTATCCACTCAGCGAGTTTTCGGACATGTGCTGTCCTTCGCGCCCTTCAGAGCTGTTCCAGGCACGGCGGACATTAGGAAAACTACTTAGTCAGAACTGTTCCGAGCAAGAGCGGCATTCGGAAACAAGGTAGTCAGAGCTGTTCCTAGCACGAGAGACATTCGGACGAGACATTTCACTCGGATGTAATTACGTAGTGCCAGTTTTTATTTTGCCACCCATAGGCCAGCACTTCCGGCTTCGGCGGGCATTTTTTAATGAGGTTAGCCTTCCTCGGATACCATTGTTTGAAAACCAACACAAGGCTGCTGCCTAAAATATCCGCAATTGGGTTTCGAACATGGTATGCAGGATTACGAATTGTGTCCATAAAATTTTCGTCACAGTGACGACATAGTTTGGTACTAGGTGTAATGTCTTGAGACTTGCCCAAACGCTCTAGTGCTATAAAAGCTTCTCTTGCCTTCTGTGTTCTTATTTTAGTATCTACCTTTTTCCTCATCTGTATCTATGTTGCTACCTGAACAGGTTACGATTCCAGCTCTTTAGGAGTGTCCTTGCCCGCTCCATGGCAAAGGAGATACGGACACAGTTCGTAATCCCGCATACCACATTTAAAACACAGCAGTGGGCGATGTGGCAGCAGACCGCCTTGTTTTTGTTTTTTTTATGAAATGGTATGGGCACTGGTCGTTCAGAAAGCAATGACAAACTACTGAATGTAAACTTGCCCAGAAATCACCAACAGCCTAAATATTCTGAGGTTGACTGCTATGTCCTGTAAAGGATAAGCAACAAACTTTGCCTTTTTCAAGCGTCAGGGTGGATTAAGGTTTTTAGGCATTTCCTTGGCTACGGACCCCAATTCAATGACCCCCCAGAGAGAGACAAATTGGGATAAAATATATGAACAGTTAAATGGAATAGTACAAGTAAAGAAATGTATACATTATCAGGAGCAGTCAATACATGATGATGCGTTGACTGGTACAGCATGAGTTAACTGATTCAGTCTCATAAGCCACAGAGTGTGGCTCATAGATTGTTTTCAATTGACCAAGAGCCACAGACTGTCACTTGCTATTTTAACATTTCATTCCTTAATATATTCATTCCCATATTTTCAGTGACACTTCTGAATAAATTCTCTATTCTACCTTTGAAAAGTCTTGTGTTTTAATCATGTCTGAACAGCGACAAATCGTATGTAATTTGTGCTGCAATTTCAATTAACATTACAGTCTATAAGCTGCATAAGTTGAAAAAGAAATTAATAAAAAAATAAACTTTACAAGAGAATTCATTTATTTTCACATGTTTATTTGCATAGTGTCAAAGGCACAAGAAAATGTACAAATGAGATAATTCAGTGCAAAATGTGTTACTACTAAATTTGGAAACTGAGATATTCATGTCAAAATGGCCTTTGGTCTCACTGGGTTGGACTTTCTCATTACATTTTCTACATTTTGACAATACAACCCCTTTGCACCACTTCAAACCCGTCTGATGCTTCACCGGCTATTCTGACAACTACCAGTTTTTCAAGGTATAATGATTCAATTAAGTGGATCATATAAGCTGGAAATCCCATTTTTCATAATGTTCCAAAATTTCTGATATTGAACACAAAGGCCTTACTGTAGTCTATGAAACAAGTATAAAGATTTAAACTGGGTACTCTGCATTTCTTAAAGATGGTTTTCATGTTGAAGATATGGTTCTTGGTTCCTCTGCCCCGACTGAAACCTGTCTATACTTTTGTAATTCATATTCTAAATTACTTTCAATGCTCTTTGTGATGATTCGCTGGAGGATTTAACTAGCATGACTTATTAGTGAATTATTTTTTTCCCCCTTGCGCTGGCTCACTTTGAACAAGCATAATGCATACACGTATCACTACTACTAGTAGTTACCACTTCGGAATGATATTCACTGAACTGATTTGTGTTTGTGGATTAGCTTTCCTAATTACCAGCGCCCTTCACCATCAGGTGAATCTACTCTGACTTCTGAGGTAATTTACATCTCCCAAAGTTAAGGAGGAGAAGTCAACATTTTAGTTCAACTGATCGGTGTAGGGGTTGAACCCGCTACCTCAGCATCAGCACACTGGAAGATTAAGAGCAGGTGCTCTTATCCATTTGGCCATACTAACCTCCACTTATTAGTGTGACAGTACCATAGTTGGTGCAGTTTTACATTTCTTTTCTTTGAGAGTGGGATGTAGATTGACATCTTTCTTGTTTTGGGCCCAACAGCGCTGTTCCTGATCTTCACACACAGTACATTACAGATACAGATGCTGGTTACTGTTGTCTGGACTAGTTCTGTTAGTCTATCATCATGACCTGATGATTTCCCTTTCTTCAGGAGTCTCAGTCGTTTAGACAACAATGGCAAACTACTGAATGTAAATGTGCCAAGAAATAACAAACATAAAAAAAATTAATTTTGAGTTGAATGTGACGTCCTGTAAAGGATATGCAACAAACTTTATTATTTAGAAACTGGGTGGGTGATGAGGGCAATATCCCGCTGGCTGCCTTTATTTCCCAAAATCTTTCCTGGTGTCCATTTTACTCTGGGAGGGCTTGGGAACTAGGTCAATTTAAACAAATGGAATCTGCCTCGATGCAGATCAAACCCACGACCACCGGGTTGGCAGACGAGCCATGTCTAGAATAGTCAAACAATATATTGTGAATTACGTGGTAATGGAAGAGTTAAAAAGTCACTGAATATTGCATGATTTCTCATTCACAAATGCACATTTTCATGTATGAAAGATGTCTATAGCTACATTTAATAACAAAGATCTTGTAACTAAAGTCAGAAAACCCTTAACTTTAATTTCTAGTTGTCACAAAATTTTTGGCAAAAAGCTAAAACCCACACACACAAATGAAAATTTGAGACTGAATCAGTTAACATCTTAACATGGTATAAACAAGATGCCTGTAGTTAAACTTAAAAACAAAGATCTGTCGAAAGACATGAATGTCTACACCAGTTGGAAGAGCACGAGATGATGATGAAACATGGTCACTGTGGCATTTTACTCACATCTGACAGGCAGCTGGCATCCAGCGTGTGCTCAGCTTTTGATTCCGCTGGTGAACACGGGCTGCCAGTAACAGGGGAGACATGTGCCCAGGAATACCGAGGGATCCCTGATGCCTTAAGTCTTCCACTTGGAGAAGGACTTCTTTTTCTGTCCGGAGTCTTTCTACTTGCATCAGTGAGTGTTCCAGCACTTCCTCCAGAAGAGCGAGCAGAAGACATCAGTCTCGGGATTCCAGAATGAAAGATGTTTGACTCACTGGCAATCTTCTCCTCGTTGGCTTCAAACTGATTTAGTTCTTCATCTAACTGTGCTAGGACTTTGCGCTGGTCCTCGGTCAAATCCTCACTGAGATCCGTGGCAGTTGGAAGGAGCAGCTGGCCACTTCTGTGATGTCTTCTTCTGTGTTTGTGACCAGGTGGATGTGACACTGTAGCTTTCAGTGGACATCATAGACTGTGACGCTGAAGAATAGTAAGAAAATTATGTGTTACCAAAATCTAATAATACTAAAGTTTTATAAGGCACAGAAGGAAACAAAGAAATGTAAATCTGTAACCTATCATGGCTGGCTCCATGATGATGGGGTTAGGGACCCAGTTTGTAATCTCATATACCACATTTAAAATACAGCTGTGGGCAATTCAGCATCAGACCACCTTACATTTGTTTTTTTTTAATGAAATTGTATGAATGCTGGTCGTTCAAAAAGCAATGGCAAACTACTGAACGTACACCTGCCAAGATATCACAAACAGCAAAGAATGCTGGGGTTGACTGCAACGTCCTGTAAAGGATATGCAGCTTAACCTATCATGAATGTAATAAGAGGCAACTAGGGAAGGTTGGATTGAGATTGGTCTCCAGGGTGAAGGTCTCAGGGCAAAGTGGTTCCGATGCCAGTCTCTTGCTTCGATAGTCATTGGTTTTGTGTCCCGAATCTCTCATGTGGTTCATGAGTGCGATTCTCTCGGCGACTCCTGGGGTCGTGGCTGAAGCTGCAAAGTTTGTGCTTTATGCAACGCTTTCCGCAGGCTGCTCTGCAGAAAGAGACAAAGGCATTAGGGATAAAATGTGAGGCAATGAAGTTGATACTCTGGCCTGTAAACCTGTTTGGCTACTTCAACCTGTAGACAACCCTAGCTGCAAGAGCCAAGAAAAGTGTGGACACATATACAAAGGGTTTAGCATGAGATGGTTGTCAGCCTATGCTATATTGGAAGATGAAAGGCAGAATAATAATAATAATAATAATAATAATAATAATAATAATAAAAAGAAGAAGAAGAAGAAGAAGAAGAAGAAGAGAAGAAGAAGAAAGAAAGAAAGAAAGAAAGAAAGAAAGAAAGAAAGAAAGAAAGAAAGATAGAAAGAAAGAATCAGCAGAAAGCAATTAAATGTGCCAGTTTGAAGTTGACTGGCAAGCCTCCTGGTAGGAGTGCTGTACTGCTCTTTCTTGGCTACACCAGTTTTCAGTCCGCATGTTTGCACGCTACTGAAAGTCCCATTTCCAGCCCAATACTTTAATGGTATTCATAATATCAGCTTGATCTACTGACCGACTCTCTTATACAATGGCAGACCCAGCCAGCCTGTTTGAACATTCATTACCCACAGCTCTATGTCTCTTATATAAAATGTCTATGACGTGTCCATTACTAGCAATAAGCATTCTGACTCCTGACTGCCGAACAATCCCTTGAGAGAGAGAGAGAGACGAGAGAGAGAGAGAGAGAGATGAGAGGAGAGAGAGAGAGAGAGAGAGAGAGGGGGAGGGAGGGAGAGAGGAGAGGGAGAGAGAGAGAGAGGGGGGGAGGGAGGGGGAGGGAGAGAGAGAGAGAGAGAGAGAGAGAGAGAGGAGAGAGAGAGAGAGAGAGAGAGAGAGAGAGAGAGAATGTCACAGACCAGATTTCAAAGAAGAAATGTGAAGTGTCAGCACAAATCACATGAGAGAGACATACAATGTAGCAGACCAGATTTCAAATAAAAAATGTGCCAGCATCACTTCTGTGGACAATGAAACACCTCAAACCTGAGCAGGACACATGAAAAACCAGGTCTAATCTCAAATCTTCATCTTCTTCTGCGTTCGTATAGAATGTTTGTTTTGGATGTAATTGCGTTGTGCCTGTTTACAGCAGAGTTGCGATATTTGCACCTTGCAGTCGACAAATCCGACTTCTTCCGGCATATGTTAACAGGATTAACTTCCTGAATAGTCAGCTCGTATGTGCTGTGCGAATCATGACCAGGCCAAAGCTGATACCTAGTATATTTTCATGAGCTCCACACTCGTGATTCTATCATACCCTTGTGGAGCTAACAAAAAGTACTAGGAAACTGAAACCAGAAGAGTAATGAGGTGTGACAAACAACAGCAGCAGCAGCAACAAACTATACCACCAACAAAAACAACGTGTAATTTACGACCCCAAGTCAAGGACTAGAAGTCAAATTTTTAGTCCAACTGACCCAGGGTTGAAGGGGTTGAACCCGCTACCTTGACATCAGCACCTGGAAGGTTAATAGAGAGAGTGCTATTATCCATGCGGTCAAACTGATGTGTAGTTCTCTTGAGATCCACACTCGTGATTGTGTCATATCATTGTGCAGGTAACATAAACGTACTAGGAAACTGAACCAGAAATTTAAATGAGGTGTGACAAACAACAACAGCAGCAGTAACAACAACACCACAACCACCACCACCAAAACAACAGCAGTAGCAACAATAACACAACCAACAACAACAGCAGCAGCAGTAACAACACCACCATCACCAACAACAAACAAGAGCAATAGTAATAACCACACCACAACTAACAAGAGCAATAGTAACACCACCATCATCACCACCAACAACAAGAGCAATAGTAACAACACCATCATCACCACCAACAACAAGAGCAATAGTAACAACACATCATCACCACCAACAACAAGAGCAATGGTAACAACACCATCATCACCAACAACAACAACAACAAGAGCAATGGTAACAACACCATCATCACCACCAACAACAAGAGCAATGGTAACAACACCATCATCACCAACAACAACAACAACAACAAGAGCAATGTAACAACACCATCATCACCAACAACAACAAGAGCAATAGTAACAACACCATCATCACCACCAACAACAACAACAAGAGCAATGGTAACAACACCATCATCACACCAACAACAAGAGCAATGGTAACAACACCATCATCACCAACAACAACAAGAGCAATAGTAACAACACCATCATCACCACCACAACAACAACAAGAGCAATGGTAACAACACCATCATCACCACCAACAACAAGAGCAATAGTAACAACACCATCATCACCACCAACAACAACAACAAGAGCAATGGTAACAACACCATCATCACCACCAACAACAAGAGCAATAGTAACAACACCATCATCCCCACCAACAACAACAACAAGAGCAATGGTAACAACACCATCATCACCACCAACAACAAGAGCAATAGTAACAACACCATCATCACCACCAACAACAACAACAAGAGCAATAGTAACAACACCATCATCACCAACAACAACAACAAGAGCAATGGTAACAACACCATCATCACCAACAACAACAACCAAAAGCAATAGTAACAACACCATCATCACCAACAACAACAACAAGAGCAATAGTAACAACACCATCATCACCACCAACAACAAGAGCAATAGTAACAACACCATCATCACCAACAACAACAACAAGAGCAATGGTAACAACACCATCATCACCAACAACAACAACAAAAGCAATAGTAACAACACCATCATCACCAACAACAACAACAAGAGCAATAGTAACAACACCCTCATCACCACCAACAACAAGAGCAATAGTAACAACACCATCATCACCACCAACAACAGAGCAATAGTAACAACACCATCATCACCACCAACAACAAGAGCAATAGTAACACCACATCATCACCACCAACAACAAGAGCAATAGTAACAACACCATCATCACCAACAACAACAACAAGAGCAATAGTAACACCACCATCATCACCACCAACAACAAGAGCAATAGTAACAAACACCATCATCACCAAGAAGAGCAACAAGAGCAATAGTAACAACACCATCATCACCAACAACACCAACAAGAGCAATAGTAACAACACCATCATCACCAACAACAACAACAAGAGCAATAGTAACAACACCATCATCACCAACAACAACAACAAGAGCAATAGTAACACCACCATCATCACCAACAACAACAAGAGCAATGGTAACACCACCATCATCACCACCAACAACAAGAGCAATAGTAACACCACCATCATCACCAACAACAACAAGAGCAATAGTAACAACACCATCATCACCAACAACAACAACAAGAGCAATAGTAACAACACCATCATCACCAACAACAACAACAAGAGCAATAGTAACACCACCATCATCACCACAACAACAAGAGCAATAGTAACAACACCATCATCACCAACAAGAACAACAAGAGCAATAGTAACACCACCATCATCACCAACAACAACAAGAGCAATGGTAACACCACCATCATCACCACCAACAACAAGAGCAATAGTAACACCACCATCATCACCACCAACAACAAGAGCAATAGTAACAACACCATCATCACCAACAACAACAACAAGAGCAATAGTAACACCACCATCATCACCACCAACAACAAGAGCAATAGTAACAACGCCATCATCACCAACAACAACAACAAGAGCAATAGTAACAACACCATCATCACCACCAACAACAAGAGCAATAGTAACAACACCATCATCACCAACAAGAGCAACAAGAGCAATGGTAACAACACCATCATCACCAACAACAACAACAAGAGCAATAGTAACAACACCATCATCACCAACAACAACAACAAGAGCAATAGTAACAACACCATCATCACCACCAACAACAAGAGCAATAGTAAAAACACCACCATCACCAACAAGAGCAATAGTAACAACACCATCATCACCACCAACAACAAGAGCAATAGTAACAACACCATCATCACCAACAACAACAACAAGAGCAATAGTAACACCACCATCATCACCAACAGCAACAACAAGAGCAATGGTAACAACACCATCATCACCAACAACAACAACAAGAGCAATAGTAACAACACCATCATCACCAACAACAACAACAAGAGCAATAGTAACAACACCACCATCACCAACAACAACAAGAGCAATAGTAATAAAACCACCACCACAACCAACAAGAGCAATAGTAACAACACCATCATCACCACCAACAACAAGAGCAATAGTAACAACACCATCATCACCAACAACACCAACAAGAGCAATAGTAACAACACCATCATCACCAACAACAACAACAAGAGCAATAGTAACAACACCATCATCACCAACAACAACAACAAGAGCAATAGTAATAACACCATTATCACCACCAACAACAAGAGCAATAGTAACAACACCATCATCACCACCAACAACAAGAGCAATAGTAATAACACCACCAACAACAACAAGAGCAATAGTAATAATACCATCATCACCAACAACAAGAGCAATAGTAACAACACCATCATCACCAACAACAACAACAAGAGCAATAGTAACACCACCAACAACAAGAGCAATAGTAACAACACCATCATCACCAACAACAACAACAAGAGCAATGGTAACAACACCATCATCACCAACAACAACAACAAGAGCAATGGTAACAACACCATCATCACCAACAACAACAACAAGAGCAATGGTAACAACACCATCATCACCAACAACAACAACAAGAGCAATAGTAACAACACCATCATCACCACCAACAACAAGAGCAATAGTAACAACACCATCATCACCAACAAAAACAACAAGAGCAATAGTAACAACACCACCATCACCAACAACAACAAGAGCAATAGTAATAAAACCACCACCACAACCAACAAGAGCAATAGTAACAACACCATCATCACCACCAACAACAAGAGCAATAGTAACAACACCATCATCACCACCAACAACAAGAGCAATAGTAACAACACCATCATCACCACCAACAACAAGAGCAATAGTAACAACACCATCATCACCAACAACAACAACAAGAGCAATAGTAACAACACCATCATCACCAACAACAACAACAAGAGCAATAGTAACAACACCATCATCACCAACAACAACAACAAGAGCAATAGTAATAACACCATTATCACCACCAACAACAAGAGCAATAGTAACAACACCATCATCACCACCAACAACAAGAGCAATAGTAATAACACCACCAACGCCAACAAGAGCAATAGTAATAATACCATTATCACCACCAACAACAAGAGCAATAGTAACAACACCACCATCACCAACAACAACAAGAGCAATAGTAATAAAACCACCACCACAACCACCAAGAGCAATAGTAACAACACCATCATCACCAACAACAACAGCAAGAGCAATAGTAACAACACCACCATCACCAACAACAACAAGAGCAATAGTAATAAAACCACCACCACAACCAACAAGAGCAATAGTAACAACACCATCATCACCACCAACAACAAGAGCAATAGTAACAACACCATCATCACCACCAACAACAAGAGCAATAGTAACAACACCATCATCACCACCAACAACAAGAGCAATAGTAACAACACCATCATCACCACCAACAACAAGAGCAATAGTAACAACACCATCATCACCAACAACAACACCAAGAGCAATAGTAACAACACCATCATCACCAACAACAACAACAAGAGCAATAGTAATAACACCATTATCACCACCAACAACAAGAGCAATAGTAACAACACCATCATCACCACCAACAACAAGAGCAATAGTAATAACACCACCAACAACAACAAGAGCAATAGTAATAATACCATCATCACCAACAACAAGAGCAATAGTAACAACACCATCATCACCACCAACAACAAGAGCAATAGTAACAACACCATCATCACCACCAACAAGAGCAATAGTAATAACACCATCATCACCAACAACAAGAGCAATAGTAATAACACCATCATCACCACCAACAAAAAGAACAATAGTAACAACACCATCATCACCACCAACAACAAGAGCAATAGTAACAACACCATCACCACCAACAACAAAAAGAACAATAGTAATAATACCATCATCACCACCAACAACAAGAGCAATAGTAATATCACCATCATCACCAACAACAAAAAGAACAATAGTAATAATACCATCATCACCAACAACAACAACAAGAGCAATAGTAACAACACCATCATCACCACCAACAACAAGAGCAATAGTAACAACACCATCATCACCACCAACAACAAGAGCAATAGTAACAACACCATCATCACCACCAACAAGAGCAATAGTAATAACACCATCATCACCAACAACAAGAGCAATAGTAATAACACCATCATCACCAACAACAAGAGCAATAGTAATAACACCATCATCACCACCAACAAAAAGAACAATAGTAATAATATGACGTCATCAAGATGGGGCAAGATGGTGTTCCTTCTTTTCGCCCGTTAGGCGAAATGTGTATTTTCATTTAGTTTGTTGTGTTCCGGCAGTAGAATGCCTCAACGGGTTCAAGAGATCAATGTACTTCTGTTACCAGCCAGAAGGAAAGATGCCAAATCTGTCTAGAGCAAGGATACTCTGCACTACATGAAGATTTGATGGACACTGGTACACAGAACTAACAATCAAACAATCATGATGTACGAGTTTGTGCGTTAATGAATTCGTCTTGTTGAAAGACGCAGTTCAAGTAAGGTACAATTTGTGTCATTGTTAAAATAGCATCTGTGACCCTGAGAATGGAAGCTACCTTTCTGGTGTCCCGTAGGAGATGCTTTGCTTTGATCCTGGGTGTCAGTTTTTGAATGTGGTGGTTACGGACTTAACGAATGCTGTTCGGATTTCTTGACAGATTAGAACGCTGCCACTTGTCATGTTTTACAGGATACCCCTCTTACACTGAGGCTGTCATATCCCCCACACAGGACAATATGGTTTAAGCTGCACCTGAAACACTAAGTACTTTTTTCTTCACAGCAGTACTGGATAACGCAGGAAACATCTGTTGTAACACGTATACATTCCTTATGGATGCTGATCACAGTGGCATCATAGATAAACAATTTCACATTGAATGAGCTCTGGCAGATGGAGTGTGTTCCATGTATGTCGTTGGAGGTAGATATGTAGCATTACAGCAGTTTATAACACAGATATTCGGATTACAGCTCAACGAGGTGTCGTGCTCCAATGGCTGTGTATGGTGACTCCAGGAGAGAGAAAAACTACCTTCACTGGTGATGATACAATTCTGGATATGTCCACAGACCCAAAGACAAGCTCGAATGTCAATTATATTCCCACCGATTCTGTGAAGGGTCTGCTGGTCTGGCACGCAGCTTTCAACTCATGGGTGGTAGGATTACATATCCCACTGTGTGAGGCCACTGTGTTTCATCTGTCGCAGTACAGTCGCTTAACAGCCCTCATCGACATAGAAAAGCTGTGGCGCCAGTTCTGTCGCGGAGCGCTGTATCAGAGCAAGACACTCCACCCCAGAAAGTAGCTCGATATATGGGAACTTGAGTGGCACTGTACCGGCCGATGAAAACGCGTACGACGCTATAGCCACTCCTTCAGCTTCTCCAAGCTCTGGACAAAAGTGGTGATGAACAATTTGTCTATGATGTACATTTATGCCCAGGTCAACAATCAATTCTGGGTTACTCAACTCTAGAAGATAAAGATCCGGTCCTATCCTAAGATGTTTTCTTTGACGGTCAATAAGTATTTTGGCTGGACGATGATAACTTTCATCATGCCTTTGTCTAAATACAAGGATCTGGCAATGATTATGTTTTACGATCCACTCGACCCCCAAACTGACGCACCCAAAGCCAATGTCATGAAAGAGGCAAGACATCAAGACAGTGATCAATTTGCAGGCAGTGGACTGCCAGCCATATTCCGATCTATGTAAGAGCCTGGTTATAAAAGTCCCTCCAATGTTCAGAATCTACTCCTTGGGGAAAGTTCTGGGCGCCATCCGAGTAACGAGCATGTTCGATGACAAGTCCTTGATACAACATCTGGAAATTCTGAATGAAACTCTGGTTACATCTTCCAAGTGAACCTCTGATGCACCCAAGCTGCCGGTTACAAAATCTAAATGCACTTTAGCTAGAATATTTAGCTTCAAAAATACAAGGCTAATTCACCTCGTCCATGGACATACGGCAGAAGTCATGTGTGTTGTCCTGGTTGTCAGTGTGTAATTTGGTCACATGTCGTACTGCAGAGCTCAACGTATTTAGTTAACCAGTCGTCACTGCTTCGTTTGGTGCTTAACTATCGACCGGCGAGAGTTGTGTAGCTCATTGTGTGGTGACTTTAACTATGCACTTACTATTACAAAAACACAAGGCTAATTCATAAATTCCACCTTATCTATTGACATAAGGCAGATTATCCTGATTGTCAGTGTGTATTTTGGTCACATGTCTGTACTGCAGAGCTCAACATATATAGTTTAGTGTACTGATTATCAGATTACTGTTGTTGTCACTGCTTCCTTTGGTGACGAGGGTTAGGTTTCCATGGTGTGTGACTTTCACTATGTACTACAATTTGATAGATGTTTTATTAGCATTGGTTTTGTTCCCTGTATACATGTATATTCTGTGTTCGCCAGGAATGAGGCGCTGGAATCTCTTGCCCCCGGGTAGATTGGGCCCGTTAGCTAATAAAGCGGCCAATCTAGGAGATGGAAAACTCCGATTATAAACCCCTAAGTTTAAGGTGGACCGACGTGCCGAGGACTGAATGGCCACGGGTGAGTTGGTCGTGAACGTGGAACGTCTGGTATGCGGGCGGGGCGGCGCCAGGCGTATGGACTCCTGAGGGACATCCCCTGCCCCTTCCCTAGTAAGCAGGCAATGCTAGGGTGACCGTTTATTTCCTGCAATATCCAAACTTTGCATATGGATTTATTTAAACACGGGAATCGTCGCCGGAGCTACGGAGCACGTGCTCTGCGCTTGACACATCTTTCAGCGGCTAGCGAAGAGAGGGTGAGGAAGAGAAGGCGAGGAAATGGTGTGAGAAGAAGGCATAGAAATAGGAGGGCAGGCGCCAGGAGAACAAGACGAAAAGTGGAGAGACTAGGTTTCAACCACGTAAGAGTGGGATACTGGAACTGTCGTAGTGCCAAGCAGAGAGGTCCTGTATTGGAGAAACTATTATGTGATTTTGATGTCCTCATGCTCCAGGAGTTAAATACAGATAAATACCATTGCCCTGGGTACGTCAGTTATATAAACCCCACTGGGCAGAAGAGACATGGGCAAGGTCTGCTGGTGAAGAGAGGAGTAAAGCATGTGGCACTTGACTTGAGCCAGTGGAATCACAGTGCAAGGGAGGTCCAGGGTATACAAATGGAGATTGGTGGCTTAAGTTGGAACATCATAAATGTATATGCCACAGTGGACTGTTTTGTCAGAAAGGAACAATGGGACTGGCTTAAGGAATTAGAGGACTTACCAGGTGATAGGCTACTCATATGTGGAGACTTCAATGCGAGAAACAGAGATTGGGACAGTAGTGGAGAAAATCGACAAGGAATTGCACTTGCGGATGCCATGGTGGACTCCGAGGTGGTCTGCATAAATGATGGTAGGCCGACTAGAATGGCAATGAGGCCTGGCGATGCAGATACTGCTATTGATTTGGCACTTGTCTCCCAGTCATCAGTCCTTGATGTAAAGTGGACTGTTTTGAATGACCATGGGAGTGATCACATGCCATGCTCAGTCCTGATCTCTAAGTCCAGGAAAGTTAAGGCTGGGAGAGCGCGCAAGACCTTTCGGTATGAGCGGAGCGACAGCCTTCTTGGACGCCTCAGACATGGGGCATGCAACAGGACTGTTAAAACTCCTTTTTTGCAGCCCCCATGGTGGACCCCAGAAGTAGACAATGCGTGGAAAGCAAAGAGAGCTGCAGTGAAGCAGCTAAGGAAATTGCGACAGACACCCCTAAGCTCACGAGAGGAAGTGGACATAGCGGAAAATGACAAGAAAGACAAGGTGGAGGCTTTCAAGCGATGTGCTGCAGAGGCCAAGAAAGTAAAATGGGAGTGTTTTATGAAGGAGATTGGAGGTGATAAAACACTGCATAAATTCTGGAAACTGTACAGACAAATGCAAAGAAAAGATCGGCCTATGACAGTGGGAACAATTTATAAAGAGGATGGGGTACGCTTGACAACAGACAAGGAGAAAGGGAGGCGTTTCTCCAGAGATTTTTAGAGCAGACCAATCATAGTGATGCGGATACCAGGGATGCAGTTAGAGTGGAATTATCTGGCACAATAGAGAATATGCCTTACGAAGACATCGTACTGTTTGAAGATGTTAAACATATTTTGCAGAAGGCAAAAGACACGGCACCAGGGCCTGACAGTGTTAGGTATGGCCACATGAAGGCTTTGAGCGATGTGGACCTGAAGGAGATGGCTGGCTGCTTTAATCAGAGCATTAGGACAGCGTCAGTACCGCAGGATTGGCTGCATAGCTATCTCATCCCTCTCCCAAAACCATACAAGGATCATTCAAAGCTTGCAGGCTTTAGGATCATCACACTTCAAAATACATTTGGGAAGGTTTTAGAGAAGATAGTCGCTGTTAAGCTGCAGGATTTTTTGGAAAGGGGGAAGCTTCTTCCAAGAGGCCTGGGGAGCTACAGGCCAGGAAAAGATACCTGGTCAAATGCAGCCACCTTTGCCTTTGACGTTTATGAGGGGTTCCAGAGTAGACAGGAAACGATGGCGGCAGCGCTTGATCTCGAAGATGCGTACAATAGAGTTCGCTATGATATTTTGATGACCGCACTTATGGAGAAGGGGGTCAATCCCTGGTTGGTGAACTGGATAGCAGCCGTCCTGCATTCTCGTCAAGTTGCTCTCCGTCTAGGCGCATGGACCTCAGAGCCACATATTTTAACCCCGGGACTGCCACAGGGATCTGCTATCTCACCGGTGCTCTTTAATGTGTATACGAGCAAGATTGCATACCTAGAAGCACCAGGGGTTGGAAGGATTCTAACATTTGCAGATGATATTCTTGCATACAGGCAGGGGAGAAATAGGGATCAAACAGCCCAGGAGCTACAGGTGACAGTGGACAAAGTGATTGACTGGTGCACTGAAATGAGTGCTGTCATCAACCCGGAAAAGGCGGCGGTGTTGTGGTGCTCTCTGGACAATAGGATTGTGAGAGATGATACCCCAAGCCTCACGATAGATGGTAGAAGTGTCAACAGAGAGAACAAACTGAAGTATCTGGGAATCACATTTGACAGGAGTCTGTCCTTCAAGGACCATGTGGAGACGGTTGTGACAAGATCGCAAAAGGGACTCAATGCACTTAAAACTATGGCTGCAATGGACATAGAGCAGAGAATGCTCTTCACACTATACCAGCACTTGATCCTCTCAGTGATTGATTATGGACTAGGAATGCTTACTGTCTCAAAGAGTCAGCTGGTGAAATTAGAGCGCATACAGAATGAAGCGATGCGGGTCATTCTGGGATGCACTAGAGACACTCCAGTAGTGTGTATGCGTTACATCCTTGGTCTTCCTACTGTTGCTAGTAGGCACAAGGTGATGCAAGCGAAGGCATACCTCAGAGTAGCTGCAGACACAGATCACCCGTTGCATGAGGCGCTGGACGTAGTTAAGGGTCAGAGACTGATAAGAGGGAAATCATGGATGGCTCAGGCGGAGGATACGATCAGACAGGTGTGCCCCTTGGAGAACATCAGGCGAGGAGAGGAGTGGGTCAGAGTGCCAGCCGTGCAGTCAGACTTGTGCAGAGTTGTAATAACATTGAACCGGGAGTGCAGGGAGTGGCCAGCAGGGGCCACGGAAGTGGAAATTCAGCAACTAATTCATGAAAATTCTCGCCCGGGTGATGTGATTATCTACACGGATGGGTCAGTGTTGAGAGGTAGGAGAAGTGCCTGGGGGTTCTTGGCAAAAACTAATGGTCGGCGTTTGGTGCAGGAGAGCCTGGCGTATGATAACACTACATCTAGCTTAAGAATGGAGGTGGAGGCGGTCAGTGCAGCTTTCCGCTGGATAGAAAACACGATACATACACACATTGTGATTGTAACTGACTCAGAAAGCATGCTGAGAAGGGTGAGAACAGGTAGGCTTCGTGCAGAGTGGCTTGCTTCGCTTCGGAGGTCACGGGTAGTAAGCATCACCTGGATCTTTTCTCCTGGGCATGCCGGTGTGCTGGGGAATGAACAGGCGGACAGATTGGCTGGCTCGGCAAAATTTGGTGGAGTATTGATGCAGGACAAGGCAGACGTGGTTGCGGCCTTGTGGGAGCACGTGTACACCTCGGAGGAGCAGATGGAGCACCATGGTCTGGTAAGAATGAGACAACGTGGTGTGACGAGGGGTTCTGGCCGACGCTCGGCGCTCGGAGGAAAGGCGAGACGGACATATAATCAGATTGCTACTGGAACTATTAGTGTTGGAACTCTTCGCTGGCTGCTGAGGATGGAGACGGAGCGCTTATGGGAATGTCCCGAATGCTGTGATGTCGGTTCCTAGATCAATCAATCAATCAATCAAAAGAACAATAGTAACAACACCATCATCACCAACAACAAAAGAACAATAGTAACAACACCATCATCACCACCAACAACAAGAGCAATAGTAACAACACCATCATCACCAACAACAAGAGCAATAGTAATAACACCATTATCACCACCAACAACAAGAGCAATAGTAATATCACCATCACCACCAACAACAAGAGCAATAGTAATAACACCATCATCACCACCAACAACAAGAGCAATAGTAATAACACCATCATCACCAACAACAAGAGCAATAGTAACAGCACCATCGTCACCAACAACAAGAGCAATAGTAACAACATCATCATCACCACCAACAAAAAGAACAATAGTAACAACACCACCAACAACAAGAGCAATAGTAATAACACCATCATCACCACCAACAACAAGAGCAATAGTAATATCACCATCACCAACCAACAACAAGAGCAATAGTAATAACACCATCATCACCACCAACAACAAGAGCAATAGTAATAACACCATCATCACCACCAAGAGAGCAATAGTAACAACACCATCGTCACCAACAACAAGAGCAATAGTAACAACATCATCATCACCACCAACAAAAAGAACAATAGTAATAATACCATCATCACCACCAACAACAAGAGCAATAGTAACAACACCAATCATCACCAACAACAACAACAAGAGCAATAGTAACACCACCATCATCACCACCACCAAGAAGCAATAGTAACAGCACCATCATCACCACCACAACAAGAGCAATAGTAACAAACACCACCAACAACAAGAGCAATAGTAATAATACCATCATCACCACCAACAACAAGAGCAATAGTAATAATACCATCATCACCAACAACAAGAGCAATAGTAATAACTACCATCATCACCACCAACAACAAGAGCAATAGTAATAATACCATCATCACCAACAACAAGAGCAATAGTAATAATACCATCATCACCACCAACAAGAGCAATAGTAATAATACCATCATCACCACCAACAAGAGCAATAGTAATAATACCATCATCACCAACACAAGAGTCAATAGTAATAATACCATCATCACCACAACAAGAGCAATAGTAATAATACCATCCTCACCACCAACAACAAGAGCAATAGTAATAATACCATCATCACACCAACAAGAGCAATAGTAATAATACCATCATCACCACCAACAAGAGCAATAGTAATAATACCATCATCACCAACAACAACAAGAGCAATAGTAATAATACCATCATCACCACCAACAACAAGAGCAATAGTAATATATACCATCATCACCACCAACAACAAGAGCAATAGTAATAATACCATCATCACCACCAACAAGAGCATAGTAATAATACCATCATCACCACCAACAAGAGCAATAGTAATAATACCATCATCACCAACAACAACAAGAGCAATAGTAATAATACCATCATCACCACCAACAAGAGCAATAGTAATAATACCATCATCACCACCAACAAGAGCAATAGTAATAATACCATCATCACCACCAACAAGAGCAATAGTAATAATACCATCATCACCAACAACAACAAGAGCAATAGTAATAATACCATCATCACCACCAACAACAAGAGCAATAGTAATAATACCATCATCACCACCAACAACAAGAGCAATAGTAATAATACCATCATCACCACCAACAAGAGCAATAGTAATAATACCATCATCACCACCAACAAGAGCAATAGTAATAATACCATCATCACCAACAACAAGAGCAATAGTAATAATACCATCATCACCACCAACAAGAGCAATAGTAATAATACCATCATCACCAACAACAAGAGCAATAGTAACAACACCACCAACAACAAGAGCAATAGTAATAATACCATCATCACCACCAACAACAAGAGCAATAGTAATAATACCATCATCACCACCAACAACAAGAGCAATAGTAATAATACCATCATCACCACCAACAACAAGAGCAATAGTAATAATACCATCATCACCACCAACAACAAGAGCAATAGTAATAATACCATCATCACCACCAACAACAAGAGCAATAGTAATAATACCATCATCACCAACAACAAGAGCAATAGTAACAACACCACCAACAACAAGAGCAATAGTAACAACACCACCACCAACAAGAGCAATAGTAACAACACCACCAACAACAAGAGCAATAGTAACAACACCACCAACAACAAGAGCAATAGTAACAACACCACCACCAACAAGAGCAATAGTAACAACACCACCAACAACAAGAGCAATAGTAACAACACCACCAACAACAAGAGCAATAGTAACAACACCACCAACAACAAGAGCAATAGTAACAACACCACCAACAACAAGAGCAATAGTAATAACATCATCATCACCAACAACAACAACAAGAGCAATAGTAATAACATCATCATCACCAACAACAAGAGCAATAGTAATAACACCATCACCACCAACAACAACAAGAGCAATTAGTAACATCACCATCATCAACACCAACAACAAGAGCAATTGTAGTAACACCATCATCACCAACAACAACAAGAGCAATAGTAATAACACCTATCATCACCAACAACAACAAGAGCAATAGTAACAACACCAATCACCAACAACAAGAGCAAATAGTAATAACACCATCACCAACAACAAGAGCAATAGTAATAACACCTATCATCACCAACAACAACAAGAGCAATAGTAAACATCACCATCATCAACACCAACAACAAGAGCAATTGTAGTAACACCATCATCACCAACAACAACAAGAGCAATAGTAATAACACCATCATCACCAACAACAACAAGAGCAATAGTAACAACACCATCACCAACAACAAGAGCAATAGTAATAACACCATCACCAACAACAAGAGCAATAGTAATACAACACCACCACAACAAGAGCAATAGTAACAAACACCACCAACAACAAGAGCAATAGTAACAACACCACCCAACAACAAGAGCATAGTAATAACACCATACACCAACAACAGAGCCAATAGTAATAACACCATCACCAACAACAAGAGCATATAGAATCAACAACACCACAACAACAGAGCAATAGTAACAACACCACCAACACAAGAGCAATAGTAACAACACACCCAACCAAGAGCAATAGTAACAACACCACCAACAACAAGAAGCAATAGTAACAACACCACCACAACAAGAGCAATAGTAACAACACCCACCAACAACAAGAGCAAATAGTAATACATCATCATCCCAACAAACAACAACAGAGCAATAGGGGAATAACATCATCATCACCAACAACAAGAGCAATAGTAATAACACCATCACACCAACAACAACACAAGAGCAATAGTAACATCACCATCATCAACACCAACAACAAGAGCAATTGTAGTACACCACTCATCACCAACAACAACAAGAGCAATAGTAATAACACCATCATCACCAACAACAACAAGAGCAATAGTAACAACACCATCACCAACAACAAGAGCAATAGTAATAACACCATCACCAACAACAAGAGCAATAGTAATAACACCATCACCACCAACAACAACAAGAGCAATAGTAACATCACCATCATCAACACCAACAACAAGAGCAATTGTAGTAACACCATCATCACCAACAACAACAAGAGCAATAGTAATAACACCACTCATCACCAACAACAACAAGAGCAATAGTACAACACCATCACCAACAACACGAGCAATAGTAATAACACCATCACCAACAACAAGAGCAATAGTAATAACACCATCATCACCAACAACAACCAGCAGTAGCAGTAACAACACCCACCACCACATACAACAACAGTAACAACACACCACCACCACCAACAGCAAAAGCAGCAGTAACAACATCCCATCATCAACAACCGCAGTAATCCACCAACAACAGCAGTAGCACCACCACCACCACCAACAACAACAGCAGCAGCAGTAAACACCACACCACCAACGAGCAGCAGTAACAACACAAGCAACACAACAGCAGCAGCTAAACAACATCACCCACACCCACAAAAAACAACAACAACAACACAATTTTAATCTGTAAATGAACAACCTAGTTTGGTCCTCCTCTTGCTCTGCACTGCCAGCATCGCTTTCCGTTAAAAGGCATGATTCTGTTTCAGCAGACATGCTGCCTTTCTGGGCTCCTTCAAAGTCATGGTTCTCCAGAAGCTTCAGAAGCTCTCCAGGCCCTTCAGTTTTGTTGAAGGTACTGCTGTTTGACACTTGCACTTCTGTAGTTTGCCGCTCCACAACTGGGTCCTCTGCCAGTTGTTGCTGTTCGGTTGATAATGGACCATTTCTTTCATTCCCAGCACTGACTACAAAGGACAATACAAGAAGATGGAATATGGGTTTACATTAAACTAGATGCTCTCTGCACTATCTTATAGAACCATGATTAGAATATCACTGACTACTGATTAGTATGCAGTAAAGCCCTCGGTTTTCATTGCCTTCGGTTTTCGTCGATTTTTTTCAGTGAAAAATGGTCTCGGTTTTCGTCGGTTGCCTCGAATTTCATCGGTGTGCACAAGGGACCTTGCTGCTAATGTTGCGATAAAAAAGGGGGCCACGCGTTCTACTGTTCCAGTTGGACCTTTTCTTCTCGGTGAATGAGCATCACTTGCTAATAAGTTAACCCTTTCCTGTTAGCTCCATCATGGAACCAAAGACAGTTTCCAGAGCCAGCAGTCCCTTCGAAGATGGAGGCCAGGAACACAATCGAGTTGAAGAAGGAAATCATTTAAAAAATACGAAAGTGGCATTAAGATTGCTGAAATCGGTCGCATTGTATGGGAAGTCGCCATCCTACGATAAGTTCCACTGTGGTGAAAATGTGGAGCAATAAAGGAGGCTAACTGCAGTGAAAGGCATGAATGTGCCAAAGAACAGAAATTGCAAACAACGAAGAGGTCGAATAGTTATTATTAATATGGATAAATAAAAACCAGTTAGATGGCGATTATGTTTCAGAGGCAATCATAGGTGAAAAGGCCAGACAGTTGTATGCTATTCTCATTAAGAAAATGCCTGGGACTAGTGCTAGTGTACTTAACGATTTTAAGGCCAGCAGAGGGAGGTTTGAAATATTGAAAAGGCGCACTGGCATATGCAGTCTTACTAGGCATGGCAAAGGTGCGAGTTTGGACAAGTCGGGGGCCGAAAAATAGTATTCTCATCTCATCTCATCTCATCATGTACCTCTTGTACCTTGTGGTGTCGAGGTGAAGTATAAACAGAGGGAGAGTACCCGCTTATGGGCTTCATGTATCGATATTCCCATGGACTTTGTTATTCCTTGCGTCCATCGTTTACGTGGTCGGCCTCTTCCTCTGTTTCTCTCTGGTCTGTACATCATTGCTCGGGGATCTTCATACTGCTCGTAGAAAAACTAAGAAAAATAGTATTAAAAAATATAATTTTTCTTTATAAAATGTGTTTTTGGTATGTATTTTGGAGTGTCTAGAATGAATTAAATGAACTTACATTGACTAGCATTGACTTACAATACTCGCTTGTTAAAATTTGCAGAAGCAATTATGATCAATCAACGCAAGCCAGAATTGTGTAAACAGAAAGACATGTTAGTCAGCTTAAAATTACGTGGTAGATAATTGACATTAACTGTGGCGAATATGTTGTATATTTCAACTTGGAAGGATTTATCTAGTTAATTCACGTAAGTTGTGTGATTTCTGCAGTATGTACCTGACGAGATGCAGCGAAATATGCCAGGCAATAAATCGTGCAATCTATTGTTGTGTCTTCGTTATTCGAACTTACATTGATTCATATTTAAATAATTGCCTCGGTTTTTGTCATTTCAGATTTTGCCGATTATGTTCAGACGGGTTATCGACGAAAACCAAGGTTTTACCGTATATGGTTTTGTCCCTTGATGCTGTTGCTGCTGCTGCTGCTGCTACTACTACTACTACTACTACTACTACTACTACTACTACTACTACTACTACTACTACTACTACTACTACTACTACTACTGTTACTACTAGTATGAAAACAAAAACAGATACTATTGCTGCTGCTGCTGCTGCTACTACTACTCCATCCAACATGTGCCATGCCAATAAGCGTGGGCGGTCATGTTCTGCCATCTCACTTGATCACCAGAGTCGTGGATCAGCTCTGTGTTCCTGTCTCGACCATGCCATGTGGCCAGGCCATCCAGGTATTTACTTCTCGGTATTCCCCTTGTCTCTTCCCTTCGATCTTGCCAGTTGTCACCAAGTTCTCCAATTCATTTCTTCTCATAACATGCCCAAAAAATTTGACTTGTCTACGTCTATTGTCTCTAATCAGTTTACGATCTTCATTTCTTTCTTGAAGGACTTGTTCATTGGTTATTCTGTCTGTCCATGGTACTACTACTACTACTACTCATTAATTGCTGATACTACTACTACAACTACGTTTATTATTATTACTACTAACAACAGTAACAACCAAAATAATAATAATTATGGTAACAACCACAACTCCCACCTGTATTCAATAACCGCAACAACAACAACCCACCTGTTCCCAACAAAATACCCAACAATAACAACAACTTCCACCTGTATTCAACAACAACAACAACAACAACAACAACAACAACAACAACAACAACAACAACAACAACAACAACAACAACTTCCACCTGTATTCAATAAGAAACACAACAACAACAACAACTTCCACCTGCATTCAACAACAAACACAACAACAACAACTCACACCTGTATGCAACAACAACCACAACAACAACAGCAACTCACACCTGTATTCAACAACAAACACAACAACAACAACAACTTCCACCTGTATTCAACAACAAACACAACAGCGTCCACCTGTATTCTACAACAAACACAACAACAACAACAACAACTTCCACATTTATTCAACAACAAACACAACAACAACAACAATTTCCACCTGTATCAAACAACAACAACAACAACAACTTCCACCTGTATTCAATAAGAAACACAACAACAACAACTTCCACCTGCATTCAACAACAAACACAACAACAACAACTCACACCTGTATGCAACAACAACCACAACAACAACAGCAACTCACACCTGTATTCAACAACAAACACAACAACAACAACAACTTCCACCTATATTCAACATCAAACACAACAGCGTCCACCGGTATTCTACAACAAACACAACAACAACAACAACAACTTCCACATTTATTCAACAACAAACACAACAACAACAACAATTTCCACCTGTATCAAACAACAAACACAACAACAGCAACAACTTCCACCTATATTCAACTACAAACACAACAACAACTTCCACCTGTATTCAACAACAAACACAACAACAACAACTTCCACCTGTATTCAATAAGAAACACAACAACAACAACTTCCACCTGCATTCAACAACAAACACAACAACAACAACTCACACCTGTATTCAACAACAACCACAACAACAACAGCAACTCACACCTGTATTCAACAACAAACACAACAACAACAACAACTTCCACCAGTATTCAACAACAAACACAACAACAACTTCCACCTGTATTCAACAACAAACACAACAACTTCCACCTGTATTCAACAACAAACACAACAACAACAACAACTTCCACCTGTATTTAACAACAAACACAACAACAATTTCCACCTCTATTCAACAACAAACACAATAAACTTCCACCTGTATTCAACAACAAACACAACAACAACAACAACAACTTCCACCTGTATTCAACAACAAACACAACAACTTCCACCTGTATTTAACAACAACCACAACAACAATTTCCACCTCTATTCAACAACAAACACAATAACAACTTCCACCTGTATTCAACAACAAACACAACAACAACAACAACTTCCACCTGTATTCAACAACAAACACAACAACTTCCACCTGTATTCAACAACAAACACAACAACAACAACAACTTCCACCTCTATTCAACAACAAACACAACAACAACAACAACTTCCACCTGTATTCAACAACAAACACAACAACTTCCACCTGTATTTAACAACAACCACAACAACAATTTCCACCTCTATTCAACAACAAACACAATAACAACTTCCACCTGTATTCAACAACAAACACAACAACAACAACTTCCACCTGTATTCAACAACAAACACAACAACTTCCACCTGTATTCAACAACAACAACAACTTCCACCTCTATTCAACAACAAACACAACAACAACAACAACTTCCACCTGTATTTAACAACAAACACAACAACAATTTCCACCTCTATTCAACAACAAACACAATAACAACTTCCACCTGTATTCAACAACAAACACAACAACAACAACTTCCACCTGTATTCAACAACAAACACAACAACTTCCACCTGTATTCAACAACAACCACAACAACAACAACTTCCACCTGTATTCAACAACAAACACAACAACTTCCACCTGTATTCAACAACAACCACAACAACAACAACAACAACAACAACAACAACAACAACAACAACAACAACAACAACAACACCCACCTGTATTCAACAACAAACACAACAACAACTTCCACCTGTATTCAACAACAAACACAACAACAACTTCCACCTGTATTCAACAACAAGCACAACAACAACAACTTCCACCTGTATTCAACAACAAACACAACAACATCAACAACTTCCACCTGTATTCAACAACAAACACAACAACAACTTCCACCTGTATTCAACAACAAACACAACAACAACTTCCACCTGTATCCAACAACAACAACAACAACAACAACTTCCACCTGTATCCAACAACAAACACAACAACAACAACAACAACAACAACTTCCCCCACCTGTATTCAACAACAATCACAACTCCCAATTGTATTCAACAACAACATCTCCCACCTGTATTCAACAACAACAACTCCCACCTGTATTCAACAACAACTCCCACCTGTATTCAACAACAACAACAACTCCCACTTGTATTCAACATCAACAACAACTTCCATCTGTATTCAACAACAACCACAACTCCCACCTGTATTCAACAACAAACATAACATCAACCACAACTCCCACCTGTATTCAACAACAACCACAACTCCCACCTGTATTCAACAACAGCAACGTCTCCCACCTGTATTCAACAACAACAACATCCCCCACCTGTATTCAACAACAACCACAATTCCCACCTGTATTCTTCTTCTTTGCGTTTATCCGGAGTGTTTTTTCAGATGTGATTGCGGTGTGTCTGGTTAGGCATCCTTGGGCCGAAACCCTTGGGCCAACACATCCGACTTTTAGCGTGCATTTTTGACAGCTTAGCATTCCCGTGGGACTCTTAACTTTTGTGGTGCCGTCCACATCCCAGCTTGTCAAGTTGGAACGGTCGAATGCTTTCACGATCAATCCCTCAAGGGAAGGCAGGGACAGTCCATGGCATTTTCCGCCATCCAGGGTGGCTTCCATAGTTGCAGAGCCGACACATAGCGCCCTGGTGCTGGCTCACCGAGGGAATCGTCACGTCCTGCTCATGGCTGCTTTAATTCCTCACTTCAATGTATTGGGCATTTCGTTCACCACAGGCCTTTCCCGCACAAACCAGACCGGTCTGCAGATGGTATCCACTCAGCGAGTTTTCGATTCGGACATGTGCTTGTCGCTGTGCCCGTCAGAGCTGTTCCGGGCACAACGGACATTCGGAAAACTAGCTAGTCAGAGCTTTTCCGGACACGATAGGCATTCGGAAACTAGGTAGTCAGAGCTGTTCCTAGCACGAAAGACATTTCACTCGGACGTAATTGCGTAGTGCCAATTTTTATTTTGCCACCCGTAGGACGGCACTTCCGATCTTCGGCGGGCATTTTTTAAATGAGGTTAGCCTTCCTCGGGTTCGAGGCACGTTAGACTCTTACTGTTGTGGTGTCGCCCACATCTCAGCTGGTCAAGGTAGAACAGGTCAAAGACATCACGGTCAACCCTCAAGGAAGGCAGGGCAGACCATGGGCATTCCCCACTATCCAAGGAGGCTTCCATAATTGCAGAGCCGGCACATATTGCTCTGAGACTGGGCTCACCCTGAGGAATCGCCATATCCTGCTCATGGCTGCTTTAATTCCTCACTTCCATATATTGGGCATTTCGTTAGCCCTCGCCGCTCCCCGACACAAACCAGGAACGGTCAGTCTGCGGACGACATCCACTTAGGTAAGTTTTAGCTTCGGACTTCCACGCAATGGATTCGCTAGCCAAGCGTTCCATTTCGTGTTAATGAGACGTTTTTCACCTTTGACTGCACTCACTCTATGAGTATAGATATAGACATTTTCCGTAACCATTTCGTGCGACTGGGGCGCTTTTCTACCTTTAGTACTCGCTCACGAGGTAGGCTACATGTGCTGCCGGCTCAGCACCTTACCTCCGGGCATCAGTGAGCGAGAGACGGCCAGGCCCTCTCATCCGGGGATCCCTCATATCCCCCAGCTGAGAGCCTTCGAACAAGTATCTGAACTAAGCATGTAGCGTGCTCAGCATCTCACCTCCGTTTTGCAGTATGTTGGGTATCGGCCCGGCTCTACATCTAGGGGTTAGTGGCTTAGAGGCGTTCAGCCATATCCCTCAGATGGTAGCCTTAGGGTATGTGTCTGGACCAAGTATTAGTGGCTTCGTGCACCTGATTTGAGCTTTTGACTGCTATCCTCAGTCTACCTGCAGAGCAGCAGGTTGTGTCTCTCTTAGTCTGGTCCCTATCTCAAGAGCTGTCCGACATGTAGTTGTATATCCATCGGCATAGCGCTTGGGGTCACTAGGACACTCAAGCCTACCGCGGCAAGGTGGAGACACATGGGGGGTGGGAGGGGCTGTATTAAACAACTACCACAACTCCCATTTGTATTCAACAACAACCTCAACAACAACCACAACTCTCACCTGTATTCAACAACAACAACCACAAATCTCCCCTGTATTCAACAACAACAACCACAACGCTCACCTGTATTCAACAACAACAACCTCTACAACAACCACAACTCCCACCTGTATTCAACAACAACAACCACAACTGTCACCTGTATTCAACAACAACAACCACAACTGTCACCTGTATTCAACAACAACAACCACAACTCTCACCTGTATTCAACAACAACAACCACAACTCCCACCTGTATTCAACAACAACCACAACTCCCACCTCTATAAAAGGACAAATAATCTGCCATATTTTCCACTGCAGTATCATACGCTGCCTCGTCTTCGGATTCAAACTCATCTATGATGTATGGCCTGGCTGCGGTGATGCCCATGATGTCAGCGGTGAAGAATGCCTGTATTCACTCAGGAAGTGACTTGTTACAAGTAGACCATAGCTCCGTCACACCACCAGAGAACTGAAACATTCAGGTCAGATTTTCATGCATGAACATACCTCTTATTGTACTACCGCCACAACAGCAGCAGTTACTACCACAACTACTAACTCAACCACATCAATTACGTTACTACTACTACTACTACTACTACTACTACTACTACTACTACTACTACTGCTACTACTGCTACTACTGCTGCTGCTACTACTACTACTGCTGCTACTGCTACTGCTACTACTACTACTACTACTACTACTACTACTACTACTACTACTACTACTACTGCTGCTACTACTACTACTGCTACTACTGCTACTACTACTACTACTACTACTACTACTACTACTACTACTACTAGTACTGTTACTACTACTACTACTACTACTACTACTACTACTACTACTACTACTACTACTACTACTACTGCTACTACTACTACTACTACTACTACTACTACTACTACTACTACTACTACTACTACTACTACTACTGCTGCTACTACTACTACTACTAGTAGTAGTAGTAGTAGTAGTAGTACTACTACTACTAGTAGTAGTAGTAGTAGTAGTAGTAGTAGTAGTAGTAGTAGTAGTAGTAGTAGTACAAAAACAACAGCTACTACTACTACTACTACTACTACTACTACTACTACTACTACTACTACGAAAACAGCTGCTGCTGCTGCTGCTATTGCTTCTACTTCTTCCATGAAAAGTCCCTGCTCTTGACCCAGCCCGGAGTAACTTCACTGTAAGACCGGGTCCTATATATAAATTAGAGGAAGCCAACTAATCAGGGCATATTGGTCATGACTGGTCTCGGAATCAAAGCGAGAGGTAGCAGTTGCGAGTTATGGGTTCTTGTCTGCGTGATGGTGGGGGTGGCCATGTGTTCACATGCATCCACTGATTAAGAACATTTGCGGCGTGAGTTAGTCTGATCAGTCACATTCGCTACCGCCATGAGTTGTAGTTATTATGCCTTGTTTGAAGCATAATGTAACAAATTATCGTGTATTAAGACGGCAAGATGCCTGTGTTAGTGGTGGTGGCGGCGTTGCGGCGGCGGCGGTGGTGTGAGTGTGTATGTGTGTGTGTGTGTGTGTGCGCGCGCGCGGTGGCAAGTTTGGGAGTTGCGCATCAATGTGTGATGACATGCTCCGGGGAGTCGGTCATCAATGTGTGGTGACATGCTTGGGGGGTTGCGCATCAATGTGTGGTGGCATGTTGGGAAGACGAGCATCAATGTGTGGTAGCATGTTTGGGAAGTACCGCATCAATGTGTGGTGGCAAGCTGAGAAGCTCGCACATCAATGTGTGGTGGCATGCTTGGGGAGTGGAGCATCAATGTGTGGTGGCATGCTTGGGGAGTCGGTCATCAATGTGTGGTGGCATGCTTGGGGAGTGGAGCATCAATGTGTGGTGGCATGCTGGGGAGTCGGTCATCAATGTGTGGTGGCATGCTGGGGAGTGGAGCATCAATGTGTGGTGGCATGCTTGGGGAGTCGCACATCAATGTATGGTGGCATGCTTGGGGAGTGGAGCATCAATGTGTGGTGGCATGCTTGGGGAGTCGAGCATCAATGTGTGGTGGCATGCTTGGGGAGTCGCACATCAATGTATGGTGGCATGCTTGGGGAGTGGAGCATCAATGTGTGGTGGCATGCTTGGGGAGTCGAGCATCAATGTGTGGTGGCATGCTTGGGGAGTCGGTCATCAATGTGTGGTGGCATGCTTGGGGAGTCGGTCATCAATGTGTGGTGGCATGCTTGGGGAGTCGAGCATCAATGTATGGTGGCATGCTTGGGGAGTCGGTCATCAATGTGTGGTGGCATGCTTGGGGAGTGGAGCATCAATGTGTGGTGGCATGCTTGGGGAGTCGAGCATCAATGTATGGTGGCATGCTTGGGGAGTCGGTCATCAATGTGTGGTGGCATGCTTGGGAAGTCGCACATCAATGTGTGGTGGCATGCTCCGGGGAGTCGGTCATCAATGTGTGGTGGCATGCTCCGGGAAGTCGCACATCAATGTGTGGTGGCATGCTTGGGAAGTCGCACATCAATGTGTGGTGGCATGCTTGGGGAGTCGAGCATCAATGTATGGTGGCATGCTTGGGGAGTCGGTCATCAATGTATGGTGGCATGCTCGGGGGAGTCGAGCATCAATGTGTGGTGGCATGCTTGGGGAGTCATTCACCGATGTGTGACAACATACTTGGCGCTCAGCGAACACAATCAATACAGCTCAACAAACAAAGCACATAAGCCAGACTCTTCATGTCTTGTGTCGTGTAGCACCCGGGAAATTAGCTTCGTCAGTACAAGCGACAGACAGGGAGCGTCCACTCACATGAAAGTGATCAATGACCTGTCGGAGAATGACAACAGAGCTATACGCCAACAGGTCAACGCCGGTAGAAATTAACGCTACACGTAAGGGATTAGCGAAAGACAGAGAAATATGGATGCGAGTGATAGTTTCATAATCAGCAAGTAGAATCATGTCTGTGGTATTAACGGATTGTATTTTTTTCTCCCCTCCAACAGGGGTTCTCATTTTGGCTCGTACCGTCCCATTATTATCTTCGCTTTAAAGTTGTCAATTAACATCACTGACACCTTGCCGTTTTTAACATCATCCTCATGTCCATGGGCTGTCATGTTTCGCCATCTTAAACGATCATCAGATCAACTCAGTGTTCTCGTCCCGACCATGTCAAGTGGCCTTGCCATCCAGATATTTACTTCTCTGCCTCCCCCTTGTTCTTTTTCCCTGCCAGTTGTCAACATTATTCTCTAGTTTATTTCTTCTCATAGCGTGCCCTAACAAGTTTTACTGGTCAACGTCTTGTTTCTCTAATCAGTTTACGGTTTTCATTTGCTTCTTTTCTGTCTATTCGTGGTATTCTTTGCAGTATCGTCAGAAACCACATTTCCATCGCCATTAGATGTCTGTTTTTTTCCCCAGTGTGTCTGCTCATCGCCCACGTTTCACATCCATATAACAGTACAGGTTCTATGTAACACTTCAACACTCTTTTTATCGTTGCGGCTGACATCCTGACATCTTATTATTTCCATCTTGCAAAAAAGCAATTCTAATCTCTTGATAGACTAGTTTGGAAAATGGAGTTATATCTGTCTATAGCACAAAGCCTGGGACTTAACTCAGAGAAATGTGTGACATGATCCCGCACCTTCCCTCTGGAGTAAACCAGGCAGGCCGAGAGATGGATCATGTTTCACTGGCAACACATGATCTCTACAATTCAGCCCAGGCTTTGTGCTATGGAGAGGTATAACTGTTGTGCCTTTTCTTTAAAGTACAATGTAACAAGCCATTGTCTGTCAAGACGGCAAGGTTCCAGTCATAAGAGATTGACCGACATTACCTGGACTATGTTTCTGCTACACATTTTCCTCATCGGGTTGCAATATATAGAGAAGGAACAGACTGGTCGTGGCAGTGAGACTTAGGCAAGTTGAGGAGAAACTTGACCCAGAGTGAGAAGCAGTTGAGTGAAGACTGGCCTTACACTCAGGGAGCGGATCAGTTCCTGTTGTTGGTTACCGTCATACTAAGATAGAGTCGTCAGTCTCCGTGGTGAAAGGGTTATGGACGCGGTTCGTGATCCCACTTACCCGCGTTCAAAACACAGCTGCGACCGATTTGGAGCAAACATCGTTGCGCTGGGTTTTAACGAACTGATGTGGGAGCAGGTCGTTCTGAAAGCAATGGTAAACTACTGAACGTAAATTTGTCAATACATCAACAACGCAGTAAAATGCTGGTGTTGACAGCGATGTCCTGTAAAAGGATATGCAAAAAAAAAAAAGCCAGAGTCCGGTGTCATAGTTTATTCCACGATAAGGGAAGCCTGTAGAAGGCAGTGTTAGATTCCGATATGGAGCGAGAAGAAATATGTTTATTGTTTACTGAGTGTTCCTGGAAGAATGTACGAGTATTTCATTGTGTTCGTTTAGAAGTAATACATATATTTTGTGTGTGCAAAACAGTGTTAGTTAGTGACTACCAGATGTTAAGTCGTCGCCATAGCTAATGAAAGTGTTTCAGGTCTATGGTTGATCCATTATGCACCCCTAACTACCAAACACACTAATCATAGACAGAACCATAGACGTTTCTAAACTGGTATAAAGAATTGTGACAGAATGTACTGGATTCCGGCAGCATAACATTCTCATGGCTGGTTCTTGAGCCAATGGAGAACTACAGGGTCTCTCTCTCTCTCTCTCTCTCTCTCTCTCTCTCTCACTCACTCTCACTCACACACACACACACACACACACACACACACACACACACACACACACACACACACACACACACACACAAAGAACCCATAAAAAGTTTATTAAATCCTACAAAGGTCACGCAAATTTCTTGAACTTTGGTGAATGTAAACTTCAGTCTGTGTACAATCATTTCCAAAAGTTTAAATTACCTCGGTTGCTTTGCATAAAATTTATCTTCTTTCCAAAATATGCTCCAAATGGCCCCCGCAGCGTTGGATGCACATTGCATAATTACGCGACCACATTCCTCTCTGATTTTCCTGATCTTTGCTGTTCTGGTACACATTATCCTTGAGATACCCCCATAGATAAAATTCTAGGGGGTTAAAGTCAGGTGAATGTGGTGCCCACATTCAAAGATTTGTTGGTTCCGTTTGTTTGGGTCACCCTGTACTTGACGCACTTCATCATTCGTCTCAAACTTGTGTCCTCCAAAAAAGGGCCAAAAAAGTGAAAATCAATCGAAGCCAAGTCAGGACTGTAAGGTGGGTGTTGCAGTACTCTCCATGCAATTGGCCAATAACTGCTATAGTTTTGGCGGCTGTATAGGGACTCGCGTTGTCATGTAGACGAACACATGGTCGTCAGTGCAGAGAATGGGCAGAAGGCCGCACAAAGTTTGAAGTGCAAGAACTGGCCCAGAGTAACACTCATCAAGGTGACATAGTGATCTACACGGATAGATCAGTGGTGAGAAAAAGACGTAGTGGTTGGGGTTTCATCGCGAAGGCTAATGGACGATGCTTGAAAAAGGAGAGTCTGGCATATGAGACTACGACCTCCAGCATGAGATGGAGGTGGAAGCAGTAACAGCGACATTCCGTTGGAGACTACTGCAACACACATTGCATTAATTACGGACTCAAGGTGTATGCTTAGCAAGGTGAAGAAATGAATGTTTCGTGTGGAATGGCTATCCTCGCTTCAGAGGTCACAGATTGTGAGAATTGTATGGGTATTTTTTTTTCTCTGGTCATGCGGGAGTGTGGGGTATGAACAGACTGATAGGCTGGCAGAGAGTGCACCTCTTCGTGGTAGATTACCAATGGACAAGGGAGAGGTGGTCCAGTGCCTGTGGTACCAGGTGGAGAATGCGGGGGAACAGATTAACAACCCGTATGTGAAAAGAATGATATTGCGTGGGATAGGCAGAGGTTCTGGAAGAAGTTCAAAACTGAGAGGGAAGACCAGAAGCACATTCAATGAGGTTGCGGTGGAACGATTAGTGGCATGACTCTTCGCTGGCTGTTGAACGAGGGGACGGAGCGCGTATGAGAACGTTCTGAGTGTAGTGATGTCGGTTATTAGCTCAACTCAACTTAGTTCAGTGTATGACTGCAAAGGTAGATCTACATATCATTATCATGACGTGCCCTGCCAACTGGCGTATGCATACATGTCTCTCCACCGATTTCGATTCTTCGTGTTTTGGATTAATTTTGCTGTTGATATTTCTCCACGCCACTGTCCGAGTCCATCCAGCATCATGTCTCTCGGTATGCCATTGCCTTTTCTACCACCGATCTCTTCAGTCGTCACGATATTTTCAGTGCCTATTGTCTTATTAAATGATCAAAGTAGCCTACAGTCTACAGTAGCCTTTTAATAGTTGTCTATAATGACCTTATGTCAGGTCTTAGTCAGATATGATTGAGCTACCGTATGACAGTAGACGGTACTACCTGCTTTCTGTTAGCGCCGAACGTTGGGCGGCGCTTACCAAACCCGACACCCCACATTGTGCCAAAGGCTTCGGGTGGAGGAGCGCAAGTGGGAAGGTACAAGCCTTATCCTGGTGCGAGAAAATACAACCTAAAGTCTAAATGTAGTGGCAGGGCAGACCAGGCTCTAAGCCTTAGTTGGCAACTGGCCTAGGATCGATGCCCCGACAGACGGTCAGTTAGAGCATTGCTTTCTGATCCAGCAGCTTCCGTAGCTTGTCTTGTTCCTCTGGAGTAAACTAGGCAGGCTGAGAGAGGGATCATGCTGCATGGGCAACACCTGGTCTCTACAATTCAGTCCAGGCGTTGTACTATGGAGAGGTATGACTCCATCCCTGGTCAACCGCCGTTTGTTGTAGTTATAATGCCTTTTCTTTTTTGAAGCACAATGTAACAAACCGTCGTCTGTAAAGACGGCAAGGTGCCAGTAGTATAATGCTCTATATAAGCCGGTTCTGTGGCAAAAGGGGTTAGGGACGCAATTAGTACTCTGGCAAACCGCGATCGAAACAAAGCTGCGAGCGAATGGTCTTAGTGCCAGTCGTTCAGAAAGAAATGGCAAACTACCGAACGTAAGCTTGCCAAGAAATCACAAACAGCAAAACTGCCAGGGTTGACTGCGACGTCCTGTATAGGATAAGCAGCTTACTATAATAAGAAGGAAATACCACAATGTGATATACGAGTAGATGGGCATTTTCTTAAACAAGTGAATCGATACTGTTATCTCGGCACAGTAATAACATTTGATGGGAGATGCCTTGAAGAGATTAGAACAAGAATTGCCATTGCAAAGGTAGCCTTTTGCAAGATGAAAAACATACTGACCAATAAAAAGATATCAATTGAAACGAGAAAAAGAGTGTTGAAGGTGCTATATAGAACCTGTGCTTTTGTATGGATGTGAAGCGTGGACAATAAGTAGTCAAGCTGAAAATTGTGAAGCGTGGACAATAAGCAGTCAAGTTGAAAAACAGCTGATGGCTGTGGAAATGTGGTTTCTGAGGAAAATGCAAAGAATACCATAAACGGACAGAAAAACCAATGAGCAAGTCCTTCAAGAGACAAATGAAGATCGTAAACTGATTAGAGTCATTAGATGTAGACAGTCAAAATTTTGTGGGCATGTTATGAGAAGAAATGACTTGGAGAACTTGGTGACAACTGGCAAGATCGAAGGGAAGAGACCAAAGGGAAGACCGAGAAGTAAATACCTGGATGGCTTGGCCACGTGGCATGGTCGAGACAGGAACATGGAGCTGATCCACGACTCTGGTGATCGAGTGAGATGGCAGTACCTGACCGCCCACGCTTACCGGCATGGCACATGATGGATGGATGGATAATGTTCTACTTTCATTAGCCTCTTCCAGGCAATCGTTGTGAATTACTCTGGCAGTTCACGGTATTCGCAACATTCTTCTCAGGAACCACATCTTTATTGCCTCAAATCCCTTCCTAATTTGTTCAATCCCCTTCCACTATTCACTACCATATAACAGAACAGGTTCTATGTAACATTTCTGTACTCTCTTTCTGACATTCAAAAACACAACGAGCAAGTCCTGCAAGAAACACATGAAAACCATGAACCTATTAGAGAAATTAGAAATGGACAGTCATGAAGTGTTGGCACGTTATGAGAAGGAAATAAACTGGGGAATTTGGTGACAACTGGTCAGATTGAGGGGAAAAGATCTAGCGGGAGCTAGAGAGGTCATTGTCTAGATGGCTTGGCCACGTGGCATGGTCGAGACAGCTGATCCACGACTCTGATGATCGTTTGAGATGGAGAAACATGACCGCCCACGCTTGTTGGCACGACACAAGCAAATCAGAAGGCAGTTATAGAATCATCCACTGACCAAGAGACGAGTATAAATAACTTCATTGGAATACCAGAAGGCATATATGGCTTTATCAGCAATTAAGAGACGAGTGTAGCATACTCAGCATATGAAGAAGGGATTATCAAGAAGTCAAGAAGTTAGCATGGAAGAAGAAGAAGAAGAAGAAAGAAGAAGAAGAAGAAGAAGAAGAAGAAGAAAACAACAACAACACAGAAGAAGCAGCAGCAGCAGCAGAAGAAGAAGAAGAAGAAGAAGAAGAAGAAGAAGAAGAAGAAGAAGAAGAAGAAGATGAAGAAGAAGAAGAAGAAGAAGAAGAAGAAATAAAAGGAGCTACTAATGTTTCCTGCACCTGCGCCTATTGATGCCCACATGACTATTGTGTCTGTCAGTGCATGTAATGTCGCACTAACCCCAAGTAGCCACGCACTTTCCAGCCACTCTTAGAGTACATGGTAATCAATCTTGACGTCAGCTATCTCTGAGTAGGTTAACCTGGAAATCACGGAAGCCCTCTCCTTGGAATCACTAACAATATATTCCACACACGTGCGCGCGCGCAATCAGGGGCACACACACTCACACACATTTATGTAGCAATAGATCAGTCGATGTGGGAATTGTCTGGTATAAGATTAAACGATCGCTGAACTGCATTTCTTTGCCCAGATACTATACAGTTATATATTAGTTAAGATAAGTTAAGTTAGTTATCTGTTTGAGTATCATCCTTGCACTCCGGACATAGCCATGGGTGCTCAGAGCCCTCTCACAACACATCAACGTCCGGCGGCTAATAGTGCAATTTCTGTGTTGGTTGATGAGACTCTTCATTCTCCCGATGCGCTTCTGGCATCTGGCTGTGCCAGTTTTTACTCCGAAGTCTCTCATTAGAAATAATGATGTGGACTCACTGGCGCTACATAGTTACACGTAGTAGCAGAGTGAATTCCACCATAATTACGACAGGAGCCTTTCGATCGTCAGAGGTGACCCTCCTAGTCGAATTCTGCGGGTCCACTACCTCCTGTACACTCTTCATAGCGTGCCCACGCGGGTCATGACTCCCAGGTGTCTTCCTCTTGTCGTAATTTCCCACATCCATCCTCGAGACGTTTTAATAATTCTTTGCACTTATTCCACAAGGACACAGCGATGTGAGCCTACCCACAAGCCATACCACCTCGGGTAGGCAAATACTATACACCAGATATATCTTGACCTGTGAACTAATCGGTTAAAGTCTGCTTCCGGTAACAAATGAAAAGAGGATACCGATGGGAAAGACGTGAGAAAGCAAGACATATGAGGACATATACGAAGTTTGGAAGGTCAGCTGTACACGAACACAATTAAGAAAAGAAAAAACTTTTGACGTTGCGGAAATCAGTCTCTACCAGCAAAAAAACAAACAAAACATTTATCAGCAATAATAATAATAATAATAATATAATAATAATAATAATAATAATAATAATAATAATAGATAATAATAATAATAATATTAAGCCTTGGCCCGTCGAAACACCATCTGCCGAATCCATTTTAAAAATAATGCCCCAGGCTCCATGACGATACTGTCTAAAAGTGGTACCAGGAAGTGTCCTGGAAAGTAAAAGCGCTCGCAGTGATATTGACCACATCACCCCACCAGGTCCATTTTGTTTCCCGACGTCTCTGCCTCCTCCGTGTCTTCTGCATCTGTTCTCTCGCCCGCCGGACCAGACGGCTGTTTATTGTTACTTTGCCATCACTGGAAATTGACTACTTCATCCCAAATTCATTAATTCCAGAAATAACTGGTAAAATTATGACGCAGGTTGTTTTCATATTGTTAAGTACGTATTGGTCAACAACGAGTACTAAAATAATCCTTTGTACGCATTTTTTCCGAATTTGATCTGTCATTATGGCTTTCTGGAGGTGTCTAATCGAATCGAATTATTCAACCAGACATTTTTCTTGCATTAACTTCCGTATGCAACTAGTTCGTTAATGCGAGTAATTTGAACCAGATTTTATTTCTCATGATCATCTTTCAGCTAGCTCTTATTAAAAAGACCCCATCTGTTATAGGCCGGTCTCCCTGGCCTAAGAGTTAGCGACTTTCTCCGTAATCCCGTATACTATCGTGAGCAACGTGACGTGCGCGAGAATCGGTAGGGTTCTCGCCGCGTCGGTAACTTACGGGGCATGTGAGCCGGTCGCTCAGAAAGCAATGGCAAACTACTGAGCGTAATCTTGCCAAGAAATCAACAATCAGTTGAAAGATGCTGATGTTGACAGCGATGTCCTGTAAAGGATATGCGGAAAAAATTATGTTTATAGAAGCATCAACACATAGTGTTAAGCTAACTCTGACTATCATGTGATTTTATGTAGGGTCGATGGAAGCATGAACATTTAGTGTAAGCTAACTATCACAATATTTTATGTAGGGTAGTGATGGAAGCATTAATACTAAGTGTTAGCTGGCAATCATAGGTATTTCATGTAGGGTCGATGGAAGCATCAACACATAGTGTAAGCTAATCACAATATTTTTATGTAGGGTTGATGGAAGCATTAATACTAAGTGTAAGCTGGCAATCATAGTATTTCATGTAGGGTTGATGGAAGCATTAACAATCAGTGTAAGCTGGCAATCATAGTATTTCATGTAGGGTTGATGGAAGCATTAACAATCAGTGTAAGCTGGCTATATTATTATTTCATGTAGGGTTGATGGAAGCATTAACAATCAGTGTAAGCTGGCAATCATAGTATTTCATGTAGGGTTGATGGAAGCATTAACAACCAGTGTTAGCTGGCAATCATAGTATTTCATGTAGGGTTGATGGAAGCATTAACAATCAGTGTAAGCTGGCAATCATAGTATTTCATGTAGGGTTGATGGAAGCATTAACAATCAGTGTAAGCTGGCAATCATAGTATTTCATGTAGGGTTGATGGAAGCATTAATACTAAGTGTAAGCTGGCAATCATAGTATTTCATTCAGGGGTGATGGAAGCATTAACAACCAGTGTTAGCTGGCTATATTATTATTTCATGTAGGGTTGATGGAAGCATAACAATCAGTGTAAGCCGGCCTATCACATTATTTCATGTAGGGTTGATGGAAGCATTAACAATCAGTGTAAGCGGCTATCACATTATTTCATGTAGGGTTGATGAAGCATTAACAATCAATGTAAGCTGGCTATCACATTATTTCATTTAGGGTTGATGGAAGCATAACAATCAGTGTAAGCTGGCAATCATAGTATTTCATGTAGGGTTGATGGAAGCATTAACAATCAATGTAAGCTGGCTATCACATTATTTCATGTAGGGTTGATGGAAGCATTAACAATCAGTGTAAGCTGGCAATCATAGTATTTCATGTAGGGTTAATGGAAGCATTAACAATCAGTGTAAGCTGGCTATCATAGTATTTCATGTAGGGTTGATGGAAGCATTAACAATCAGTGTAAGCTGGCTATCACAGTATTTCATGTAGGGTTGATGGAAGCATTAACAATCAGTGTAAGCTGGCAATCATAGTATTTCATGTAGAGTTGATGGAAGCATTAACAATCAGTGTAAGCTGGCAATCATAGTATTTCATGTAGGGTTGATGGAAGCATTAACAATCAGTGTAAGCTGGCTATCATAGTATTTCATGTAGGGTTGATGGAGGCACTAACAATCAGTGTAAGCCGGCTATCATAGTATTTCATGTAGGGTTGATGGAGGCACTAACAATCAGTGTAAGCCGGCTATCATAGTATTTCATGTAGGGTTGATGGAAGCATTAACAATCATTGTAAGCTGGCTATCACATTATTTCATGTAGGGTTGATGGAAGCATTAACAATCAGTGTAAGCTGGCTATATTATTATTTCATGTAGGGTTGATGGAAGCATTAACAATCAGTGTAAGCTGGCTATATTATTATTTCATGTAGGGTTGATGGAAGCATTAACAATCAGTGTAAGCTGGCTATATTATTATTTCATGTAGGGTTGACGGAAGCATTAACAATCAGTGTAAGCTGGCTATATTATTATTTCATGTAGGGTTGATGGAAGCATTAACAATCAGTGTAAGCTGGCTATCACATTATTTCATGTAGGGTTGATGGAAGCATTAATAATCAGTGTAAGCTGGCTATATTATTATTTCATGTAGGGATGACGGAAGCATTAACAATCAGTGTAAGCTGGCTATATTATTATTTCATGTAGGGTTGATGGAAGCATTAACAATCAGTGTAAGCTGGCTATATTATTATTTCATGTAGGGTTGATGGAAGCATTAACAATCAGTGTAAGCTGGCTATATTATTATTTCATGTAGGGTTGATGGAAGCATTAACAATCAATGTAAGCTGGCTATATTATTAATTCATGTAGGGTTGATGGAAGCATTAACAATCAGTGTAACTGGCTATCATAGTATTTCATGTAGGGTTGATGGAAGCATTAACAATCAGTGTAAGCTGGCTATCATAGTATTTCATGTAGGGTTGATGGAAGCATTAACAATCAGTGTAAACTGGCTATATTATTATTTCATGTAGGGTTGATGGAAGCATTAACAATCAGTGTAAGCTGGCTATATTATTATTTCATGTAGGGTTGATGGAAGCATTAACAATCAGTGTAACTGGCTATCATAGTATTTCATGTAGGGTTGATGGAAGCATTAACAATCAGTGTAAGCTGGCTATCATAGAATTTCATATAGGGTTGATGGAAGCATTAACAATCAGTGTAAACTGGCTATATTATTATTTCATGTAGTGTTGATGGAAGCATTAACAATCAATGTAAGCTGGCTATATTATTAATTCATGTAGGGTTGATGGAAGCATTAACAATCAGTGTAACTGGCTATCATAGTATTTCATGTAGGGTTGATGGAAGCATTAACAATCAGTGTAAGCTGGCTATCATAGTATTTCATGTAGGGTTGATGGAAGCATTAACAATCAGTGTAAACTGGCTATATTATTATTTCATGTAGGGTTGATGGAAGCATTAACAATCAGTGTAAGCTGGCTATATTATTATTTCATGTAGGGTTGATGGAAGCATTAACAATCAGTGTAAACTGGCTATATTATTATTTCATGTAGGGTTGATGGAAGCATTGACAATCAGTGTAAACTGGCTATATTATTATTTCATGTAGGGTTGATGGAAGCATTAACAATCAGTGTAAGCTGGCTATATTATTATTTCATGTAGGGTTGATGGAAGCATTAACAATCAATGTAAGCTGGCTGTAATATAATAAAAACGTCCCTACCCTTTCCTAAGCATATACTCCCTTAAAAATAAACAAACCCTTTCAATTACTGATTAAGTAACTTACTTAATGTAGGAGAAAATAAACAGCGATAGACGACCATGGCCAGCTTAATCTATTTGGCTTTAATTTTTTTCACGTACCTGGCAAGACGGGACTGATGGGAAAACAAGGACTAAAGTAGCCATTTTGAGTGCAGACAATCAAAGGAAACAGACGTGTGTTCCCCGGGTGGGTTTCTTTCCCCGGTGTGGCAAAAAGTATTTTGCCTTTTAAAATCATCATTCTCTGCAAGCCAATTGGTATGTGATATCTACATTATTAAGATATATTTATGTATTACATAGACCAGTATGTTTAATTAAGAATTAGTTACAATTCTCTTAAACCAGGCTGGATGATGTTTACTAAGGAAACACATGTGGGCGCCACGCTGTAATTTTTCCTATGTCTTACAAAGTCAAATCCCTATGTTAATATCTTTTATAGGCATTATGAACTTATATCTAACTAATAGTGTTTATAACCTATGAATATTATGTGTACTGTAGTACACATAAGTATCAACTCTCATGTCAAAAACACATTCTAGGAATTATCCTCAATGTAGTAGCAGACTCTTGATTCATACTTCATAGTAAAGAACTAGTGTCTGTCAATTTCATATTCCTATGTTAAAACTTCCTAGGCACTGTGAACAATATCTCACTATTTATGCTTAGAAATCTGCAAATAATCTATGTACTATAGAAAGGTGTTTTATCCATGCGGGGACATACAAATGATTACGCGTATTCCTGACTCTTAGTCAGGGATAAAATACTTCGCCACATCATAATCTGTAACTTGGAACTATAGTGTTAAATTTTAGTACCATCCTTTTGTTAACAGATTAGTAACCACTCCATATGAGGGTGAACATATAATCATTTCATAAAATAGTGTTAGGGACATGCCATGTTTGAATATAAATTCATGAACAATTAAAGTAAACGCGTGATGTAAATGCATGTTCGGATAGGATTCAATCCCCATCGCCTCACCGTAGTAGAAACAGAAGCGAAGATTGATGTGAATAAATTGCTTGCAATATTCAGAAGACTGGACCATGCGGCATAAGTTATTCTTATAAATACCCTCTGAATAATAGCAGTCATTGACAAAATATATCACAGCGGCTACTATCCTCATCTGCGGTACGCAGTGGGGGAAAACAATGCATGTTTTAGTTATGGATTAACCCCTGAGAAAATCCAAAAACAAAGGCTCCCTGCATCAGCATTATGATTAAATTATTATGTCTGATTATCATGTACTTGATATCAGACATGTATGTTTTTTTTTCTGGTATTAGAATTTTCCCTGTTCTGATTGTTACTTTTTTTACTGTGGGAATATACATTTTAATGTTGCACCTTGGGATTAGAGGATGTTGATGTAAGAATCCTTGTGCACGACAGTACTTAAAAAGCCAATGTTGAATAGCTTTGGGAAGACGCGGCATTAGAAACCACAGAGATCCTGTATAGTCTATTCTCTTCAAGAATGAGAGATACAATATCAACATGTTGGATGGACAGAATGACTTCACTCCTCTAATTGTCCCAGTAACAACAGAACATAAAATAAAGTGAGAAAATACCTTACTCACTATTAAGAGTCAGAATGCTGCTCTACTCAGCAATGAGGGACAGTGGAACGTGGACACCCCACTCCTTTCCCTTCTCCCCTTGTTGTTTTTGTATTTTTGTTTGTGAAAGTTAACACATCACAGTAGGTTAATAGCTAGTGTTGTATTCTTTGTCATCCCTTTTCTATAGAAGAGAAGCAGTGGTGGTTGATGTGGTGGGACTATATCACCTAAACTCTGGATCCTGGGTCAACAGCCAGAAAGTGAATGTCCTAACCATAGTCTGCATCTAGAAATACCCATGGACTGCTGCGCTCAATAGCTCCATAGCGAGCAACAGATAAATTAGAAGACAACTGACTGGGTGAGTGATTAAGTCCTATTTTAGTAGGAATATCCAGGATGGACTTCAAGATCTAATAATCTACAAAGATGAAGATCATCAGAGTACTGACAACAGTGTATCGTTTGCGTTACTTCTGAGAAGTATCACCTATAGGTCTCATCATATCACCAAAGTCAGTGAAACAATGGGACAATCCTTCTAGCAAGTTACTAAACTAACAACATTGAGTAACCTTCAACTGTTGGGTGATTACCAAGTTAATATCCACAATGGATAAGTCTTCGAAGACATCTCAAAGCTGCAACAGTTCAAACATAAGGTTTCCAGCCATGCAACACCAAGTTCTAGCTTTGAACCCAACCCAAATGGGAGAAGACACTGAACCACATAAGCCAATACAACCAAGGTACAAACTTAATATCATCTGAAACATAACTACGAAACCAGATTACCTCAAGGTTCCAAACCCTGAACACCATCAGATAAAAGACAGTATAAAAAGCAGCTAAATGTCTCTACATCTGCACAAGGAGGAATCATCAACTTGTTTGCAAACCTGTTACTGTTCTGGATTTATTCATCTTTGGATATATGTAGGTATAGGTCAATTGTGGCCCATAGTCACAGATACTACCATAAGATGCCTCTCAGTCATATAAAATTCTACACTGGACTAGATAACAACGACTAACTCTTTGCTGGTCCAATGTCAACCTAAATGCCATGGGTTATAGACTCGCGACTTGGTGGGTGTAAAATCTTTGTTGAACTACTTGGGATTCTGATATTAAAAGCAGAGCAGCTGAATGGACGTCTACTTGGCACCATGTATGGTGAGATGGTAAAGTACCTTCTGCAGAGCTTAAGTGGAAATTCCGGAAAGTTAGACCAACCTGAGGCCCCAAATTAAAAAAAAAGACACCAGCCTACTGCAAGAGAGTACTCGAATATTCTAGCCCGCTGAGGGATTTGTGATTGTGTGTAATTTCTATCATAAAGTATGATTTTGCACCAGCCAATTACCAGTGACTAAATAGTAAGAATATAACTGAGATGCATTAATTCGGTACCCAGATAATGGGAAAAGGGATCTAATCGACAGCAAAGGATGAACTCTTAAACCGCACACCAGGAGATAAATGACTATTAATTAGTTTAATTAGTAATACAAAATGCTGTTTATTGTGTTGTTGTTTTTTCTGAAGGGTAACAGGTCAGTAGTTTTTTTTCCAATGGTATATATGTATAATATTTTGGCACCAACTCATTATTTTTAACAATGAGTAAATTGTAAAAGGTGTCAGAAACCAATGTTTATATATTGGGCTCTAGGTACTTGGATCATTATTGCCCTAATTATGAGGGAAAATGAAAGTAGACCCAATTTGTGGTTGTTGTGTTGTTTGTAATAACCTTGTGTTTTTTTGGGTCACTGGGTACTATGTTGTAATACTGCACATCCTTCCAATGCATGTCTGAAATGCATAGTGTTTAATTACATATATATATATATGTACTGCAGATCTTGAGTTAATACCTGAACTGTTTGTCCAAAGTGTTGTGTACATCAAGTAAATGTGGTGTCCAACAAGTGGTTGTTTTATGTTGTGAGCAATCAATATCCTTCTAGCACTATAGACAATGAAAAGGGTGATGATAGTGGGAAGGGAAACCTACACACAGATGCCATTGTTTCAAGATTGAACTCTTTTCTCCTGGGATTTGTGGTAAATATCCCTGATCACCCTGCATTCTAACCAGTGACCAGAGAATCAATAAAACCCCTAGACAATTTTAACGAATTATTCTCAGGAATTAAAATCCACATCCCACACTGGCTATCATAGTATTTCATGTAGGGTTGATGGAAGCATTAACAATCAGTGTAAGCTGGCTATCACATTATTTCATGTAGGGGTGATGGAAGCATTAACAATCAGTGTAAGCTGGCTATATTATTATTTCATGTAGGGTTGATGGAAGTATTAACAATCAGTGTAACTGGCTATCATAGTATTTTATGTAGGGTTGATGGAAGCATTAACAATCAGTGTAAGCTGGCTATATTATTATTTCATGTAGGGTTGATGGAAGCATTAATTATCAGAGTAAGTTGGCTATATTATTATTTCATGTAGGGTTGATGGAAGCATTAACAATCAGAGTAAGCTGGCTATATTATTATTTCATGTAGGGTTGATGGAAGCATTAACAATCAGAGTAAGTTGGCTATATTATTATTTCATGTAGGGTTGATGGAAGCATTAACAATCAGTGTAAGCTGGCTATATTATTATTTCATGTAGGGTTGATGGAAGTATTAACAATCAGGTGTCAAGCTTGGCTATATTATTATTTCATGTAGGGTTGATGGAAGCATTAACAATCAGTGTAAGCTGGCTATATTATTATTTCATGTAGGGTTGATGGAAGCATTAACAATCAGTGTAAGCTGGCTATATTATATTTCATGTAGGGTTGATGGAAGCATTAACAATCAGTGTAAGCTGGCTATATTATTATTTCATGTAGGGTTGATGGAAGCATTAACAATCAGTGTAAGCTGGCTATATTATTATTTCATGTAGGTGTGATGGAAGCATTAACAATCAGTGTAAGCTGGCTATATTATTATTTCATGTAGGGTTGATGGAAGCATTAAACAATCAGTGTAAGCTGCTATATTATTATTCATGTAGGGTTGATGGAAGACTTAACAATCAGTGTAAGCTGGCTATGGGACCACACACTTCCCTCGAAAGAGGAACGGAGAAACTGGAGAAGAGAAGCAGTAAAGGAACTGGCTATTTCAGCTCAGAAAGCTAGTGCCTACCCGTGAACTACTTGGCATCCCGCTACCCTAAGGCTGTTCCTGCTACAGGTTTGTAAGATTGACAGGATTTAGTTCAAGAATATTCCAAAGTAGCCATGCCGTCTGTCGCAACAAACATTAAAATCACGTGTGCTCAATTTTCCAACAAATATACATTATATGCGCTTCACTTGTCTAATTTCACAATGTTCTTTATATGGGGGTATCTGTGAGCTGCCTCTCTCTCCTCTCTCTCTCTCTCTCTCTCTCTCTCTCTCTCTCTCTCTCTCTCTCTCTCTCTCACACATAGTGTATTCATTAACCACTCTCGCTCTCTCTCTCTCTCTCTCTCTCTCTCTCTCTCTCTCTCTCTCGCTGGCTCGCTCTCATTCTCTTTATCTCTTATCCACAAACTCATTTTCATACGATCTCTCTCTCTCTCTCTCGTCTCTCTCTCTCTCTCTCTCTCTCTCTCTCTCTCTCTCTCTCTCTCTCTTTCTCACTCTATTTCTCGCTGTCTCAATTGATGTCAGAAACACTCGCACACCACACCTCCCTCTCTATCGCTCTCTCTCTCTCTCTCTCTCTCTCTCTCTCTCTCTCTCTCTCTCTCTCCCTCTTACACAATCGTTTACTCACTCGTTGTCTTTCACACAATCTCTCAATTACAGACTTCTTATATAAACACCGTATTTCACGCACTTTACTAACAGTCTTTCACTCACTCACCCACTCACTCCTTGTCTTTTTACAATCTCTCATTTACACACTTATTATATTAACACAGTCTTTCACTCACTCACTCACTCACACGCTCACTCACTCACTCACTCACTCACTCACTCACCCACCCACTCACTCACTCACTCACTCACTCACTCACTCTCTTTCACACAATCTCTTATGTTCACACTTATTATATAAAGAGTATTTAATTCACTCACTCATTCTCTTTCACAGAAGTTCTAATTCACTCGTCTTTCAATATTTCTCGCGATCTTTTTCACACAATATCTGACGCGATCTTTTTCACACAATATATCAGACGATCTTTTTCACACAATATCTCACGCGATCTTTTTCATATACCATCTCACTCGCTCTTTTTCACACAATATCTCACTCGCTCTTTTTCACACAATATCTCATTGGATCTTTTTCACACATCTCACGCAATCTTTTTCACCCAATATCTCACTCGCTCTTTGTCACACAATATCTCACTCGCTCTTTTTCAACACAATATCTCACTCGCTCTTTTTCAACACAATATCTCACTCGCTCTTTGTCACACAATATCTCACTCGCTCTTTTTCAACACAATATCTCACTCGCTCTTTTTCAACACAATATCTCACTCGCTCTTTTTCAACACAATATCTCACTCGCTATCTTTTACACAATATCTCACGCTCTCTTTTACACCATGTTTCTCAACTTCTGTCTTTTCACCTCACTCTCTCACATACTCTTACACTTTTCATATTTCTCACTCTACTTCCACCTTTCTCACTCTTTCCACTATCTTAACCCCCCCCCCCACCCCCTCCTCTCTCTCTCTCTCTCTCTCTCTCTCTCTCTCTCTCTCTCGTTTTCTCAATCAATGGTCACTTCTCTCTCCCCTATAAAAAAATAATGAAGTACAGTAAAGGGCCATTTTCCGCACCATGAAGCTTATTGGGTACATGGTGTTAGTAGAGATAGACAGAAAGGCAGATGGATGGATGGATGGATAGATGGTTCGATAGTCGGACAGATAGACAGACGGACAGAGAGACAGACGGGCGAATGGGTGGACAGACCGTCGTACGGACAGTGGCACATGCGGAGAAATGAGTGGATGAGCGACAGACCGACGGACGGACAGTCAGACAGGCAGGCAGACAGCTAGCTAGTTAGCTAGCTAGCTAGCTAGACAGACAGACAGACAGACAGACAGACAGACAGACAGACAGACAGACAGACAGACAGACAGACAGTTATATAGATAGTAGGTAGGTAGGTAGGTAGGTAATAGGCAGGCAGGTAGGTAGGTAGGTAGGTAGATAGATAGATAGATAGATAGATAGATAGATAGATAGATAGATAGATAGATAGATAGATAGATAGATAGATAGATAGATACGCAGGTGGGCAGACAGACGACCGACAGACAGGCAGGCAAGCAAGTATACGGACGGACAGACAGACAGTCAGACAGACAGGCAGACAAATAAACAGAGTCAGAGAGACAGACATACATATAAATAAACAGACAGACAGAGAGACAGACAGAAAAATAGACAGACTGACGGACGGACAGGCGGGCGGACAGACTGACAAATAAACAGACAGTCATAGAGACCGACAGACAGAGAGAGTGACAGACAAATGAACAGACAGACAGACAGACAGACAGACAGACAGACAGACAGACAGACAGACAGACAGACAGACAGACAGACGCTAAAGATTACAACCAGATCTACTAAAGGTATGACCTCGACGGGCACACACAGACGCTCCAGATAAAACAAGATCAAGGCCACCTGCCTCTCAGCCCCGCGGCACAAATTAGCTAATTTCAAAATTGCTGACAAATAAAACAGGGAAGAAACCCTGACAAATTGAACAAGGAAGAAACCCCGACACGAGAGTTCAGTCAAATTGCAAATCTATTTGAAGAAGAAAAAAAATCAACGTAATGCGGAACGTAAACACCACAATTTACACACGAACATCCATTTTGCAACGGTAATAAGTGTAAGTCATGTAGCGGTGTCAAGGTTGCACAGCACAACAGAACAAGAAACAGGAAATGTAAATTTGTAAGCCGTAGGCAGTTGACAATGGAGTCAATAACAATAGGTCACTAGTAATAATTATGTTTTGTGGCAATCACATGGGATCGGGAGGGAGGGGGGCGGGGCGGGGAGCAATGGTGTAGAAGAATATCACATTGGAAATAAATTGATCAGCTGGAAAGGTATACGGCTGATTCTATTGTGAGGAAATGCAACCTAAAGACTAAATGTTTGGTTTCGTCGACGGATCAACATCACGGCACACGGGTGTAACCCATAAGTGCTCCGTTCTACTCCTAACTCAAGCCCGAATCCGCAGAATCTCAGCATAGTGCACGAACTCGTAGCACCGGCGAGGATTCTGAAATACTGTGAGTAGATATTTAACTCGAAATTTGCCGCGGGCAGCGCCGTTAGGCTACTCTTCGATTTCCAACTGCATAGGGATTTTTTACGTGCGCAACAATACACACGGGCGTCCGATCTCACTACACAGAGACCAGGGGAATTATTTATTTTATTTTTAAACCGGGGTATTGAACCGGGACTCCAGCACTCGAGGCTGACACCATACCTCGAGATCACTCAGTCCTGACTAAATGTTATTATAGGGCAGACCAGGCCCTAAGTCTGGTCGGCAACTGGTCTAGGGGATGGAAGCTCTGACAGGTGGATTATACTTAGAGCATTGCTTTGTGTCCATGGACCCAGATGTAAGCACAAGTGATGGGTCAAGACTTAGAGGTGATACAAATCACAATCATACCATTACGGCGTGATTTTTTAAAAAAACCACGAGCCAGGCGCCGTGTCACCGTCAGGCATCATTCGAACGGTGGCTATGGTACGAGTGAACTGGTCACGTTTCGATGATATCAATGACCATTCATAATTCCACCCTTTTTTTTACAGAGTTATTGTAAGGCCGGTTGTAATTGAACGCCGGTGTGATAGTTCATTAGCGTGTAAGAAGTATAGATGAAAACTGAGTGGTGGGGGGGGGGGGAAACCAGTTCGTAATCCGCATAACCGCATTCGAAACACAGCTGCATGCGATTTGGCAGCAGACCGCCTTGTGTTGTTGTTTCTTCTTTTCTGAAAATGGTATGGGTACCGGTCGTTCAGAAAGCAATGGCTAACTACTGAACGTAAACTTGCCCAGAAATCACGAACAGCCAAAAACTGCTGGGTTGACTGCGATGTCCTGTAAAAGGATATGCAACTAACTAACCAACACTATCTGGTTTGCATTCGTATTATTATGGCCCAGCACAGATAGCGGGTCATGTCAACTATATATCACTGCTAATGACATAGTCGCCGGTCTCCCTGGCCTCGGCGTTAAACGACTTTCTCCGTAATCTCGTTTATCCACGTAGGTAACGCAGCGCGCGAGAAAATTGAAGCGGGTTTCGCCGCGTTGGTAACATACGGATAAGTGAAGCTGGCCGCTCAGAAAGCAATGGCAAACTACTGAGGTAATCTTGCAAAGAAACCAACGACAGCGTTAAAATGCTGGTGTTTGACAGCGATGTCCTGTACAGGATATGCAAAAAAAAACAAAAAAAACGTAGTCTACCTAAGTCAGGTCATGTCACTTTGCTGAACCGGCAGCTTCTGTAGCTTGTCTTGTTCCAGACAGATTAGTGTTACCTTTCCTCTGGAGCAAACCAGGCAGGCCGCGAGAAGGATCATGCTGCATGGGCAACATATGGTCTCTAAATTCAGCCCAGGCTTGGTGCTATGGAGAGGTATAACTCTATTTTACAAACTGTCGTCAGTCGAAATAGATCGACACACAAAGATATAAAGGAAAGAAGTAAAGATCAGAATACACACTAGATCAGGGGCCGGATATTTTTTCTGAGTGTAAGTAAAAAAAAAGCCAAGGATCCTGTTACACGCCTTACGGCACATGGGACATACGGTGATACGCCCATGATTTAAAAAAAAAGTCGCTTAAAAGTCGACAGGGTCGACTTCATTGCACCGGGTTTTATCCCATATGGCTCGGTCTCTTTCCGCAGCACGGAAAGCGTCGCACAAAGCACGAACTCCGTAGCTTTTAGCCACGACCCACAGGAGTCTCTGAAACATTTAACACGCAAACCGAAGGGCGCGGCCCGGAATCAAACCCACAACCTTCGGAGCACGAGTCACACGGCTTGACCACTTCGTCACAGAGACTCCCGGCCCATGTTTTATTAGACCAATCAGATGTGGTCACTAGCACATGGGACATACGGTGATATGTCCATATATTATTACACCAACCATATGTGGTCACTAGCACATGGGACATACGGTGATACGCCCATATTTTATTAGACCAATCAGATGTGGTCACTAGCACATGGGACATACGGTGATACGCCCATATTTTATTAGACCAATCAGATGAGGTCACTAGCACATGGGTCATACGGTGATACGCCCATATTTTATTAGACCAATCAGATGAGGTCACTAGCACATGGGACATACGGTGATACGCCCATATTTTATTAGACCAATCAGATGTGGTCACTAGCACATCGGCTGCCTTTACTTCCGAAGAAATTCTTGTTCCTCATTTTAGGCTGGGTCAACCTGGCCTCTGTGGCGAAGCGGTTACAGACGCAATTCGTAATCGCGCATACCGCGCGCGTTCGAAACACAGCTGCTGGCGATTTGGCAACCCACTGCTTTGAGTTGGTTTTCATAAAATGGTATGAGTACCGGTCATTCAAAAAGCAATGGTGAACTACTGGTAAACTTGCCAAGAAATCACAAACAGCCAAAAAATGCTGGGGTTGACTACGACATCATGTAAAGGATATGCAACTAACAACCCGGGCAACCGAATCCCACCACAACCAGGTCAGCGGGCAAGTGTCTAGCCACTACGCCACCCCGGCTCTTGTAGTGTGGCGCTGAAGCCATGTTGCACAGTCACCCAGCGTGCCAACCCAAGTCCGCCATGGTGTGATGCGTACTCGTTCGTCAACAATATTATATTAACATATTCAGCGCCAAAGAAAAAATTGGTTTTGATCAAATAAACATAGATGGCGGAAAATGAGAAGTAAGAATGCTTCACAGATATGACTTAAAAGTTGTTAATATGGTAGCAGATATGTCTTATTATAACACAACTAGCTGACCCGGCCCGGCTTCGCCCAGTCCCTCGTGGGGAGCATCTCATTTAATTCATATCATCATCATCAGTGCCGTGCCGCTGGCGTAGGCGTTCATGGCTCTCCACAGATCTCGGTCTTTGGTGTTCTGGATCAACTCTGCTGATGATATTCCTCCATGCCACCGTCTCAGTCCGTCCAGCATCATTTCTCTTGGTCTGCCTCTGCCTCTCTTCCCCTCGATCTTTCCAGTTGTCACGATGTTCTCCAATGCCTCTCTTCTCATCACATGACCAAAGAAAGATGTTTGTCTCTTCCTTATTGTTGTATATAGTGTTCTAGTTTCATTAGCCTCTTTCAGGCAATCGTTGTTAGTTACTCTGGCAGTCCAAGGAATTCGCAACATTCGTCTTAAAACCACATCTCTGTTGCTTCTAAGTTCTTCCTAATTTGTTCATTTACATTCCAAGATTCGCTGCCATACAGCAAAACTGGTTCTATATAGCATTTTAGTACTCTCTTTCTTACATTCATTGATAGCGACTTATTGCATAAGATACTCTTCATTTTCTGAAATGCTGTCTTTGCCTGCCCTATTCTGCTCTTAATCTCTTTTGTACATCTTCCATCTGATGTTATAAGTGCCCCTAGGTATTTAAAATTATCCACTTGGTTGAGAATTTCCCCTTCTATTTCTATGTCACATTTTGGCGTCCCCATTTTCTTTGATATCACCATTGTTACTGTTTTCTTGATATTCAAGGACAGTCCTTTCTGTGCACTCTCTGTTACTACACTGTCCAACAATTGTTGTAGGTCTGTTGCATTATCCGCTACCAATACTGTGTCATCTGCATAGCGTATATTGTTTATATTATATCCTCCGATTAGTATTCCTGGCTTCTCTTTGATCTCTCTCATTATTACTTCGCTATACAGGGAGAAGAGATCGGGTGACAAGACACACCCCTGTCGTACTCCTAGCTTTATCTGTTCATAACTACCCTCTTTATTTCCCATTTTAATTGCTGCTACTTGGTTCCAGTATATATTCTTTATTATTCTTAAATCTTTCCCATCAATGTTGATATCTTCCAACATTTTAATCAGCTCATCATGTTTTACTTTATCAAATGCCTTAGTATAATCTATGAGCATAAATATATGTCTCTTTGTTTCTCTATTGATCTTTCTATTAGTGTTCGTAATATATATATTGCATTGTTTGTACCCTTTCCTTCCATAAAACCATACTGTACTTCACTAATTTCCATTTTTTTTTAGTCATATAAGTTCTCGTTCCCGTTACCGTCTGTCTGTCTGTCTGTCTGTCTGTCTGTCTGACCCGGCCCGGCATCGCCCAGCTCCTGGTGTGGAGCATCTCATTTAATTCATATAAGTAGTCATATAAGCTCCCGTTCCCGACTATCTATCTGTCTGTCTATCTGTCTGTCTGTTTGTCTGTCTGATCCGGCCCGGCTTCACCCAGCCCCTGATGGCGAGCATCTCATTTAATTCATATAAGTAGTCATATAAGTTCCCGTTCCCGACTGTCTGTCCGTCTGTCTGTCTGTCTGTCTGTCTGTCTGTCTGTCTGCCTGTTTGTCTAATCATTTATTGGTTGCAGTTAGAACAACCTTAGATAAACGAAGACCAACTTACAAAAAGCATTAGAAAGAGCACTTGAAAGATCATTACATCTTCCCAACAATTAACTTGGGTAAATGGAGCGGCGGCAGCCAGCAGCAGAAGAAGAATAAAGGAGGAGTAGGAGCTGGGAGGAGGAAGAGGGACGTGGAGGAGGGAGGCTGGAGAGAGGAGGAAGAGATAGGCGGAGAGAGGAGGAGGAGGGAAGAGGATGGGAGGAGGAAGGAGGAGGAGGTCGTAGGGAGGAATAGGAGGAGGAGGAGGGTATTAGTAGGAGGAGAGAGGAGGGAGGAGGAGGAGGTAGGAGGAGGGAGGAGAAGGGGGAGGAAGGAGGAGGAAGGAGGAGGAGGGAGGAGGAGGAGGAGTAGGAAGAGGGAGGAGGGGAGGAGGAGGGAGGAGGGAAAGGGAGAGGTAGTAGAGGGAGGAGGCGGAGGGAGGAGGAAGAGGGAGAAGGAGGAGGGAGGAGGAAGAGGGAGAAGGAGGAGGGAGAAGGAGGAGGGAGGAGAAGGAGGAGGAGGAGGAGGGAAGATGAGGGAGGAAGAAAGAGATAGGCGGAGAGAGGAGGAGTGAGGGAAGTAGGAGGGAGGAGGAGGGAGGAGGAGGAGTAGGGAGGAATAGGAGGGAGGAGGGAGGATTAGGAGGAGGAGACAGGAGGGAGGAGGAGGAGGGAGGAGGAGGGCGGAGGAAGGAGAAGGAGGAGGAGGAGGAGGGAGGAGGAAGGAGAAGAACGCAGGAGGAGGAGGAGGGAGGAGGAGAGGGAGGAGGAGGGAGATGGAGGGGAGGAGGAAAAGGGAGAAGGAGGAGGGAGAAGGAGGAGGAGGAGAAGGAGGGGGAGGAGGAGGAGGGAGGAGGAGGACAAGGGAGGAGGAGGGATGTGGAGGGAGGAGGAGGGGGAGGTAGAGGGAGGAGGAGGGAGGAGGAGAGAGGCATGAGGATTGAGGAGGAGAAGGGAGGAGGAGAGGGAGGAGGAGAGGGAGGAGGAGGAGGGGAGGAGGAGGAGGTAGGAGGAGGGAGTAGGAGGAGAGAGGAGGAGAAGGGAGGAGGAAGGAAGAGGAGTGATTAGGAGGAGGGAGGAGGGCGAGGATGGTAGGAGCAGGAAGAGGGAGGAGGAGGAGAGAGGAGGAGAAGGGAGGAGGAAGGAAGAGGAGTGGATTAGGAGGAGGGAGGAGGGCGAGGAGGTAGGAGCAGGAAGAGGGAGGAGGAGGGTGGAGGAGGAAGGAGGAGGATGGAGGGGGAGAGGGAGGAGGGGGAGGGGAAGAGGAAGAGGGTAGGAGGAGGAGGAGGAGGGGAGAGAAGGAGGAGGAGGATTATAACGCATATGCCTGTAGATAACTGCAGCGAAAAGGTGGGTCTGTCTATCTATCTGACCCGGCGTGGCTTCGCCCAGCTCCTGGCGGATAGCGTCTCATTAAATTCATACAACAAAAAAAAAGTAACGTAAAAGAATGTCCTTCCACACACCATCCATTATTTTTAATGAAAACTGTTTCTAATCACCTACATGACTGTAGATAACGTCTTAAGCATAAAAAGATGAGTTACAATGTTATGCTGACCCGGCCCAGCTTCGCCCAGACCCTGGTGGCGAGCATCTCATTTAATTTATATAAGTAGTCATATAAGCTCCCGTTCCTGTTCCCGACTATCTATCTGTCTGTCTGTCTGTCTGAATATCTATCTATCTGTCTGTCTGTCTGACCCGGCCCGGCTTCGCCCAGGCCCTGGTGGAGAGCATCTCATTTAAATCATATAAGTAGTCATATAAGCTCCCGTTCCCGATTATCTGTCTGTCTGTCTGTCTGTCTATCTATCTATCTGTCTGTCTGTCTATCTATCTGTCCTGTCTGTTCTGTCTGACCCGGCCCGGCTTCACTCAGACCCTGGTGGGGAGCATCTCATTTAATTCATATAAGTAGTCATATAAGCTCCCGTTCCCGTTCCCGACTGTCCGTCTGTCTGTCTGTCTGTCTGTCTGTCTGTCTGTCTGTCCGTCCGTCCCTCTCTGTCTCTCTCTCTCTGTCTGTCTAATCATTTATTGGTTGCAGTTAGAACAACCTTAGATAAACGATGACCAACTTACAAAAAGCATTAGAAAGGGCACTTGAAAGATCTTTACATCTTCCCCCAACAATTAACTTGGGTAAATGGAGCAGCCGCAGCAGCGGCAGCAGAAGAAGAAAAAGGAGGAGTAGGAGGAGGGATGAGGAAGAGGGAGGAGGAGGAGGGAGGAGTAGGAGGGAGATGGAGGAGGAGGAATGAGGAGGAGCGATGAGGTGGAGGGAGAAGGAGGAGGGAGGAGGAGGGAGGTGGAAAGAGGGGAGAGGAGGAGGAGGGAGAAGGAGGAGGGAGGGGGAGGGAGGGGAGGAGGAGGAAGGAAGAGGGAGGAGGAGGGAGAAGGAGGGATGAGGAGAACGGAGGAGGAGAAGAGAGAAGGAGGAAGTAGAGGAGGGAGGAGGAGGGGAGGAGGAGGGAGATGGAGGAGGAGGAGGGAGGAGGAGCAATGAGGTGGAGGGAGAAGGAGGAGGGAGGTGGAAGAGGGAAAAGGACGGAGGGAGGAGGAAGAGGGAAAAGGAGGAGGGAGGAGGAGGAGGGAGAAGGGAGGAGGAAGAGGGAGGTGGGAGGGAGGAGGAGGAGGGAGAAGGTAGAGGGAGGAGGAGGATGGAGGAGGAGAGAGGAGGATGAGGAGGGAGGAGGAGGGGGAGGAGGAGGGGGAGAAGGGAGGAGGAGAAGGGAGGAGGAGGCGGAGGAGGATGGTAGGAGGAGTGATTAGGAGGAGGGGGAGGAGGGAGGAGGAGGAAGAGGGAGAGGAAGAGGATGGTGGAGGAGAGGGAGGAGGGGGAGGGGAGGAGGAAGAGGGTAGAAGGAGGAGGGGAGAGGAGGAGGGAGGGAAGATTCTAACGCATATGCCTGTAGATAACTGTCTGTCTGTCTGTCTATTGTCTTGTCGTCTGTCTGTCTAGGCTTCACCTAGTCCCTGGTGGGGAGCATCTCATTTAATTCATATAAGTAGTCATATAAGTTCCCGTTACCGTCTGTCTAACTGTCTGTCTGTCTGTCTATCTGTCTGCCTGACCCTGCCCGGCTCGCGCAGCCCTGATGGGGAGCATCTCATGTAATTCATATAAGTAGTCATATAAGTTCCCGTTCCCGTCTGTCTGTCTGTCTGTCTCTCCCTCCCTCTCTGTCTGTCTGTCTGTCTGCCTGTCTGTCTAATCATTTATTGGTTGCAGTTAGAACAACCTAGATAAACGAAGACCAACTTACAAAAAGCATTAGAAAGAGCACTTGAAAGGTCTTTACATCTTCCCCAACAATTAACTTGGGTAAATGGAGCGGTGGCAGCAGCAGCAGCAGAAGAAGAAAAAGGAGGAGTAGGAGCTGGGAGGAGGAAGACGGAGGTGGAGGAAGGAGGAGGAGGAGGAGGAGGAGGAGGGAGGAAGAGATAGGCGGAGAGAAGAAGAGGAGGGAAGAGGAGGGAGGAGTAGGAGTAGGGAGGAATAGGAGGGAGGAGGAGGGATTAAGAGGAGGAGAGAGGAGGGAGGAGGAGGAGGAGGAGGAGAGGAGGGAGGAGGAGGAAGGAGGATGGAGGAGGTAGAGGGAGGAGGAGGAGGAGAGAGGAGGAGGAGAGAAGAGGAGGAGGGAGGAGGGAGAAGGGGGATAAGAGAGGAGGAGGGGGAGGAGGGGGAGAAGGGAGGAGGAGGAGGGAGGAGGAAGAGGGAGGAGGAAGAGGGAGGAGGAGGGAGGATGAGTGGGGAAGGATGGAGGAGGGAGGAGGAGGAAGAAGAGAGGAGGAGAAGGGAGGCGGAGGAGGGAGGAGGATTGATTAGGAGGAGGAGGGAGGAGGAGAGCAAGGAGGAGGGGGAGGAGGGAGAAGGAGGGAGGAGGAGGAAGGAGGAATGAGGAGGAGGAGGGGGAGGGAGGAGGGGGGGAGGAGTAGGGAGGTGGAGTAGAGTGGAGGCAGGAAGGAAGAGGGAGGAGGAGGGAGGAGGAAGAGGGAGGAGGAAGGAGAAGGAGGAGGGAGGATGAGGGAGGAGAAGAACGCAGGAGGAGGAGGGGGAGGAGGAGGAGGGAGGAGGAGAGGGAGAAGGAGGGAGATGGAGGAGGAGGGAGGAGGAGAGAGGAGGAGGAGAGAGGAGGAGGAGGGAGGAGGCGGAGGGAGGATGAGAAGGGAGGAGGTAGAGGGAGGAGGAGAGGGAGAAGGAGGGGGGAGGAGGAGGGAGGATGAGGAGGGAGGAAGAGGAGGAGGATGTGGAGGGAGGAGGAGGAGGGAGGAGGAGGGAGGAGGTAGAGGTGGAGGAGGAGGGAGGGAGGAGAGAGGAGGAGGAGGGATGAGGAGGAGGAGGAGAGGGAGGAGAGGGAGGAGGACGGAGGAGTAAGGGAAGGAGGAGGAGGTAGGAGGAGGGAGAAAAAGGGAGGAGAAGGAGGAGGAGGGAGGAGGAGGGATGAGGGGGAGGACGTAGGAGGAGGGAGGAGGGAGGAGGAGGGAGTAGGAGGAGAGAGGAGAAGGGAGGAGGAAGGAAGAGGAGTGATTAGGAGGAGGGAGGAGGGCGAGGAGGGAGGAGGAGGAAGAGGGAGGAGGAGGAGGAAGGAGGAGGAAGAGGGAGGAGGAGGAGAAAGAGGGAGGAGGAGGATGGAGAGGGGGAGGGGAAGAGGAAGAGGGTAGGAGGAGGAGGGGAGAGGAGGAGGAGGAAGATTATAACGCATATGCCTGTAGATAACTGCAGCGAAAAGGTGGGTCTGTCTATCTAGGAGGAAGAGGGAGGAGGAAGGAGAAGGAGGAGGGAGGATGAGGGAGGAGAAGAACGCAGGAGGAGGAGGGGGAGGGAGGAGGAGAGGGAGAAGGAGGGAGATAGAGGAGGAGGGAGGAGGAGAGAGGAGGAGGGAGGAGGAGAGAGGAGGAGGGAGGAGGCGGAGGGAGGAGGAGGAGGGAGGAGGTAGAGGGAGGAGGAGGAGGGGGAGGAGGAGGAGGGAGGATGAGGAGGGAGAAGGAGGAGGGAGGAGGAGGGAGGAGGAGGAGGAGGAGAGGGAGGAGGAGGGAGGAGTAGGCAGGGAGGAGGAGGGAGAAAAAGGGAGGAGAAGGAGGAGGAGGAGAGGAGGAGGGATGAGGGGAGGACGTAGGAGGAGGAGGAGGAGAGGAGGGAGTAGGAGGAGAGAGGAGGAGAGGGAGGAGGAGGAAGAGGAGTGATTAGGAGGAGGGAGGAGGGCGAGGAGGTAGGAGGAGTAGGAGGAGGAAGGAGGAGGAGGAAGGAGAGGAAGAGGAGGAGGAGGGAGGAGGAGGAGAAAGAGGGAGGAGGATGGAGAGGGGAGAGGGGAAGAGGAAGAGGGTAGGAGGAGGAGGGGAGAGGAGAGGAGGAGGATTATAACGCATATGCCTGTAGATAACTGCAGCGAAAAGGTGGGTCTGTCTATCTATCTGACCCGGCGTGGCTTCGCCCAGCTCCTGGCGGGTAGCGTCTCATTAAATTCATACAACAAAATAAAGTAACTTAAAAGAATGTCCTTCCACACACCATCCATTATTTCTAATGAAAACCGTTTCTAATCACCTGCATGACTGTAGATAACTTCGTAAGCATAAAAAGATGAGTTACAATGTTATGCATTATGCATTATTTTTATGAAAATTTTGAAAATGCCTTAAAGATTGTATCATTATTTATTATAACTCATATGCCGGTACATAACTATAGACAAAGAGTTATAAATCTTTGAAAACGATGCAACAATATGACTATAAGTTATACAGCAATGTTATTAAAAGTTATGCCCCTTGAAATAACGTTTCTAGAGTTAAGTCCCCTCGCTGTATATAAATTATAATGAAAAATGAAAAATGAAATAATATTAAGTAAGCAGCCGATTTCACACTAAAAAAATATCACAGTTGGCTGCGCTAGAATGAAAGGAAGACGTGTAGAAAATTTCATCTCAATCGGATGGACCGTTCGCGAATGCATAAAGGACAGACATACAGACAGAGATACAGACGGAGATTGCCTTTTATATATAAGAAGATGACAACATTTCGGCGATATAAAAACTCATGGCAGCTACGGGAAGTCGCTTAAGGCGATTAATCATCCCATGGCACTTAATCAGTTAAGTGTAAAAAAAGTTAGTTGCATATCGTTTACAGGACGTAGCAGTCAACCCCAGCATTTTTTGGCTGTTTTGATTCCTGGGAAAGTTTACGTTCAGTAGTTTACCATTGCTTTATTAACGACCGACAGCCACCTTTTCATATAAACCAACGTAAGGCGGTCTGCTGCCAAATCACTCGCAGTTGTGTTTCAACCGCGGGTATGCGGGATTACGAACTGCGTTGGTAAATCCTTCGCCACGGAGCAGGAGAGTCTTGGAAACGGCATCGTACAACTTAATAACAACGCCAGCTTTTATGCTTGCGGTTAACAGACTGTACTGGCATGAGTACGTGAAAACCTGGAGAACTGTAGACAGGGTTGCCATCTCCTTTTGATGGAAAAACACCAAAATCGATCCAAAAAGCACCAACATTTTTTGGAAAGCACAAAAAAAAAGCACCCAACTGTTTTTATTACAAATGTAACAAGGTAGCACATTATAATTTAATTATTATCACTTCATATTACAGTGAAGTTTATTCCAGATCGCCAAATCCCAATCAGAACTACTCTCGAGCCAAAAAAGCACTAAATTGCAATAATATTTTTTGGGAAAGAACTAAAACAAGCATTGGCGGTATTCATTCAAAATGTTATAAAGTAGCACATTATAATTTATTATTATCACTGACTATTAGAATGAATTGATTATGTGGTTGTTTCGGGATTTAAAATTTAAATATTGAGCACAACCCACTACTGGCAACGCCGATCGCATTCTGGTATGAACCTAAGGCCTATCCACGTCAATATGGAAGCACTATACTCGAGTTATATTAGAATGAAGTTTATTCCAGATCTGCCAAATCCCAGTCAGACAACTCCTCTTCAGTTTCTGTAGCTATTCCTGCTGTGTTTGCTTCTGCGATGATGATGATGATGATGATGATGATGATGATGATGATGATGATGATGATGATGATGATAGAAAGAAACGTGTATATGCCTCCTGTGATCCAATTTTCGTAGAATATCCTTAGGTAGTTTATAATCATGACAGCATTTGCCATATCTTTTCATTCCATATCTAATTGTCAAAACCGCTGTCAAACTCTTGATGCTCTGTTCCGCAATTTTGATTTTATAACTCCAATCTGACTGAAAATACGCTCCACGTCCTCGTTAGAATGAGGTAAAATGAGCACATTTAAAGCTAAATCTGTAAGATCTTGGAAAAGATTTTCACCGGTGGCACCCCTGTATTTTCTATTTCTGCCCACAGTCCAAGTGTGTCAGAGGTCTGTGTCCACTGCATATGATGAAGTTTTCTCCACTGGAAATCGATGCGGGTGAGAGTCTTCTACAAACATTTTAGCAAGATCCAATATACAGGGCTTCATTGGCTGTAGACATTCACTTCCACTAAGACATGACATGGACTGCAACACTCGAATGTTATCGGGCAAACGTAATCGCAACTGTGTCAACAGCTCTATTAAAAACTGGATGCACCTTCCACGAATTTCTTTCTCATCAGGAAACTGGAAGCCTGCTATTTCTTTCTCAAACTCATAACCTAGATTGGGATTAGGATCTAAATAATCTTGAATAGCAACACATTCTGTTATTTTATTCCCAGGAATAGCAATCTTTGAACTGATATAATCAGATTGCTGAGTAGTTTTGTTGGATCCTGTATATCTGCTTCGAATTTCTTATTCACACTTTGAACTTCTCCGAGAATATGCTTGAGAAATATGAGATACACATAGATTTTCATGTCGCTAAACATAGAATGTAGAAGTTCTGCTGCATAACAGCGCTCGTTGAGTCTTGCTATATCAAAATGAGTTCTGAGCTCGACCCGCTGCTGCAATATTCTGACAATGGCAGATTGAATGGACATCCATCGTGTCTGGCTTAATGGAACAACCTTCAGCGGATGTTGTCCTTCATTTATTGAAGCAAAAAGTTTCACGACGACAGCCCACCACAGACATGAGTCAAGACAGCTGAGAAGAAGGAGGAGAAAGACACCAGAGTCGGAAACACCGACTCAAAGTCAGTCAGATGGGTTGTCAAGCATATTCAAGTTGAGCTGTCAGACGAACAAATCCTGAAGCAGCTACAAGAAGAGAATCTCCATATCCGAATCTTGAGGGCGGAGTGAATCCTGATGTACTCAAAGATACCTACCACGCTGGCGGCGGTGACGACTGAGGGTAGCAAGATACCACGCCAGGTATCGATAAACAAGAAAATACAACAGCCTGAAGGATTCATTCCAAGAATAACTCAATGTTCAAGATGCCAGAGGGCCGGCCACAGCAGAGCAACATGTCGCAGTAAGATGGAAATCTGCCGATACTCCGCCGATCACCACCTTTCACCACCGCCAGGTAGATGGAGATGGATAAGGGGACAGACGAAAATGGATGAATAGACAGATAGATGAAAAGATGCGACAGGAGTAAATAAATGGATAGACAGACAAGTAAATATATAAAGGGAATATACAAATGGATAGAGTGGCATGCAGATGGATATGGACATAATCGTAGACAAGCAAAACGAAGCACAGCAAGAAGAGTGGTGGGGGGGATGTTAATAAACAGACAGATCCACACTTAGATGGACAGAAACAAATACAAAAAAGTGAAACGTAGAAAAAAAAAGATAGTCTGGCTGATAGATGAGCAAACAGGTAGCCAGGTATACAGATGACCATGCAGACATACAGATGGACATGCAAACAGACAGATGGACACGCAGACAGACAACAGATGGACACGCAGACAGACAGACAGATGGACACGCAGACAGACAGACAGATGGACACGCAGACAGACAGATGGACACGCAGACAGACAGATGGACATGCAGACAGACAGATGGACACGCAGACAGACAGATGGACACGCAGACAGGCAGATGGACACGCAGACAGACAGATGGACACGCAGACAGACAGATGGACACGCATACAGACAGATGAACACGCATACAGACAGATGGAGGGACACATAGACAGATGGACACGCAGACAGATGGACACGCAAACTGACAGATGGACACAAGACAGTCAGCAAACATACACAGGTAGATAGGAGACAAACAAACAAACAAACACTTACATTAAAGTCGCCGGTTACAAATGTCACAACGAAACTGGACGCAATATAACCGACGAGGCAAAAACACATCTGCTATATATTTTCTCCCTTTTTCTATTAGAACTAGCAATTTTGCTCGACCTAAACATACAACAGCTGATACCATGAGCAAAGGGGAGGAGGGAAGAATCTGTGCTCTGACAAAAGACGGTATTATCGGGCCTTGCGGCTGTGGACACGTCGAATGGGTTGACAAATCACAACCGGCTGCACTTTTAAGGTGTGGAGGTAGGGTGTGGCTGGGTGGAGGGTAGGTAGGTTGGTGGGTGGGTTGTGAGTCCTGCGGTAGACATCAGATAAGTCTAATGCATATGTGACCTATGAAGGACCTGCGTCTATATGAGAATTTCGTGTATACACTTTCTTCCCGACCTTGTATCAAAGTACACCTAAATACCATGTAGTTAGTTGAAAGACGAGAAGATCGACTTCACTGCACCGAGTTTTATCCCTTAGACTCGGTCACTTTCCGCAGAAAGCCTGCCGAAAGCTTCGTACAAAGCGCGAACTCCGTAGCTCCAGCGACGACCCCCAGAAGTCTCCGAGAAAACTGCACTTGTGAACCGAATGACGTAGTCCGAAATCGAACCCACAACCTTCGGAGCGGGAGGCTGGCGCCTTAACCACTTCGCCACGGAGACCCTCCATGTAGATAGTATCCCATGTAGTTAGTATCACTCCGGTCGCCTTTACCGTCCATTACATGTCTTGGTACCCGTTATAGATAAGGTAGACTAGACAGCACAAGCCAATTTTCAAACTCCGCCTCGATACTAATTACTTAATGTCATTGATTTATTTGGTTGTTTCGGGATTTGAGGTGTAAAGATGAGCACAACCACTACTGGCAACACTGATCGTATTCCGGCACGAACCTTAAGCCGTGTCCATGGAAGCACTAGACTGGAGTTTCGCTCCCGTTTGAGCTTGTCAATAGTGCATGTCACTGACGACCTGGGATCGAACTCCAGATTACTGGCGTACTGACCACGCGACTCACGCTGGATGCTAGAAGCTTCAGAAATTGCTTGAAATGGCAAATTTATTCGATTCTATAATTACCCCTACCCCGTTCAACCTCAAAGAGACGTTATATTAGGGCCTATCCCTGGCTTAGATTAATAATCATGTGAATGAGTCAAACGCAAACAGCAGCTGCCCACGGTTATACCGTCGCAAGCTTAATAATTTGAAGGTGGTTGCTGTCCATAGGGGGTCATGACAAACTTAACTGTCGTCATGTTTTATATATACGAAGGTCATCGGTCAGGAACTCGTGACTACCATGCCGACAGATGAGCGTTTAGCAACTACACTACCTCGTACCTATTTTCTGATTCAGTGCCGACGGATAATATATCGCCAAATGTGATGTCTCATTTGATAGAAGGACGATATATCGCCATACTAGTGTCATCATGTTATTTGTTTTGCTTCGTGGCATCTTTGGCAATTTCAGTGCTCAAGGAACGGAAATTCCCATTATCACACTTGTTCATTTAAGTGTGTGCCATGTTTGGTTCAAGCCTACTTTTTGTATGGCACCGAATCAGTTACGAATGTAAGTTAATAAGTAAGTCACAAATGGCTGTAGAAAAATAACTAACTATGATAACAAATTGAAACCAGTTTATTTTTATAATACATTGTCCCTTTATTCCTCAGCATAATTTCCACCAACATTGATGCAACTATCCCATCGTTTTATGAGTCCTCCCAAACCGGCTGCATAGAACAGCGTGCTCTGTTTTCTAAACCACGTTTTCACTTCACATTGAACTTCGGCGCCATTCGCGAAATGTCTCCCACCAAGGTGGGTTGTCAGTGTTTATGCTGACACATGTTTGTCCCGTAAAGCGGTGCCTAGCTGGGTAGGAAAAAAAAGTTACGAGGGCGAGTCAATAAGTAAGTCATACAGTTCTGTGGGATTACCGGTAAATGAAAACAAAGCACGCAGTTCTATGCAGCCGGTTTGGGAGGACTGATAAAACGATGGGATAAGTGCATCAATGTTGGTGGAAATGATGTTGAGAAATAAAGGACCAATGTATGTATAAAAATAAACTGGTTTCAAGTTGTTATCATGTGTAGTTATTTTTCTGCAGTCATTTGTGACTTACTTATTAACTTACCCTCGTGTGTGTCTGTGTGTTTATATATATATATATATATATATATATATATATATATATATATATATATATATATATATATATATATATATATATATATATTATAACCATTTGGGACTAAACGGATTAATATCCAGAGAGCGGGCGAGAATATATAACACTTTGGAAGTTACGTTGATAGTGGTATGGATTTGGGGGATGTCAGCTTTTCACGTTCGCTATGAAATAAAGAATGGTCACTTATTCCCCCGTGTACTCCGCACAAACATGTGATGATGCTAACACTCCGCACATAAACAGCAGAAATATAACCCTATAACAAATAGCCAAACAACGTTAGAAACAAATAACATGGGAAACTCGCTAGGTGCAAAGGTCGCTACTTAAGCTGTTTTGTCAGTGGACAGTCCAGAAAAAGAACCCAATATGAAAGATTGCTTCCCGGGGAAATAAAAAAGAAAGAAAAACACCTATATATGTATGGGATTATTGAGCAGATCAATAATGAATAAAGAGGGAGGGGAATCGATAAATATCTTTGGCGTGAATAACGCACTTTCGAGTAGATAATCGATGTACAACGGATGACATGGGCAAAATACTTGTACGTGTGTTATTTGTGGCGAGTGAGGAGTGTCAGAGACGTAGGTTATATGTGGTGAGTGAGGAGTGTCAGAGACGTGTGTTATATGTGGTGAGTGAGGAGTGTCAGAGACGTGTGTTATATGTGGTGAGTGAGGAGTGTCAGAGACGTGTGTTATATGTGGTGAGTGAGGAGTGTCAGAGACGTGTGTTATATGTGGTGAGTGAGGAGTGTCAGAGACGTGTGTTACAAGTGGTGAGTGAGGAGTGTCAGAGATGTGTGTTATATGTGGTGAGTGAGGAGTGTCAGAGACGTGTGTTACAAGTGGTGAGTGAGGAGTGTCAGAGATGTGTGTTATATGTGGTGAGTGAGGAGTGTCAGAGATGTGTGTTATATGTGGTGAGTGAGGAGTGTCAGAGATGTGTGTTATATGTGGTGAGTGAGGAGTGTCAGAGACGTGTGTTACAAGTGGTGAGTGAGGAGTGTCAGAGATGTGTGTTATATGTGGTGAGTGAGGAGTGTCAGAGATGTGTGTTATATGTGGTGAGTGAGGAGTGTCGGAGACGTGTGTTATATGTGGCGAGTGAGGAGTGTCAGAGACGTGTGTTATATGTGGTGAGTGAGGAGTGTCAGAGACGTGTGTTATATGTGGTGAGTGAGGAGTGTCAGAGACGTGTGTTATATGTGGTGAGTGAGGAGTGTCAGAGATGTGTGTTATATGTGGCGAGTGAGGAGTGTCAGAGATGTGTGTTATATGTGGTGAGTGAGGAGTGTCAGAGACGTGTGTTATATGTGGTGAGTGAGGAGTGTCAGAGACGTGTGTTATATGTGGCGAGTGAGGAGTGTCAGAGACGTGTGTTATATGTGGCGAGTGAGGAGTGTCAGAGACGTCTATTATATGTGGCGAGTGAGGAGTGTCAGAGACGTCTGTTATATGTGGTGAGTGAAGAAAGTCAGAGACGTGTGTTATATGTGGTGAGTGAAGCGTGTCAAGAGACGTGTGTTACAGCTGATTCTTTCAAACATGTTTTCTGTTTTATAACATATAAGATTTTAGACTGTCAGAAGTTAGACTACGGGCCGTATGCCAACTGCATGTCCGTTAAACCTAGTCATCAACACAAACACCCACCCATCACTCCCTGTCTCCTTCCACCCATCCCTCCCTCTCTCCGTCCACCCATCCTTCCCTCTCTCCGTCCACCCACCTATGCGGATCCAGACAGACAGGCAGGCAGATAGACAGGCAGACAGAAAAACAGATAGATAGACAGATAAAGAGATAGACAGCCAGTCAGAAAGACAGACAGGCAGGCAGGCAGGCAGACGGACGGACGGACGGACGGACGGACGGACAGACAGACAGACAGACAGACAGACAGATAGATAGGTAGATAGATAGATAGATAGATAGATAGATAGATAGATAGATAGATAGATAGATAGATAGATAGATAGATAGATAGATAGATAGATACCCGTCAGCAGGCTGGTTGTTAGGTAGGCAGGTAGTTAGGTAGGCAGATAGACAGACAGTAGGTAGGTAGACATATAGACAGATCCGTACATAGATGGGAGGTTTATAAGTAGACAGACAGACAGACAAACAGACAGACAGATAGACAGACAGACACTCACACACATAAATAACTAATGTACGACCAGCCCACGTGATCAGGCACTCAGCGATGACAGACTCCAGGCGATCAAACCTAAGCCTGAGCCAGCACGTGCGGAAGCCGTGTGCAGAAATCCCAACACCGGGGCATCTCTGCCTGGGCCTGGAACGACCACAGACTGTCGCAGACATGAAACTGTCGTGTCTGAGTCCACTAACAGTAACTGAGACCTTCTACTGCGGAGCGGACTTACCTCTCCACAGATTCGCCAACTTTGACAGTGGCACAGTTTGTTCGTGTGTTCAGGGAATAAAACTATTTGGTCGAACTTCTGATGTAGGCACATTAAGGCCTTTACCCCATGTGGCAACGATCACCGTCAAATTAATAAGCTTGTGAGGGTAAAACAGTGGGCAGCTGCTATTAGATTAGCGGCTGACGCAGTCACCGGACTATTAATCTGAGCCAGGGATGGACCCGATTATAACTTCTCCTTGAGGTTGAACGGGGTAGGGGTAATGGTGAAATCAAATCGAATAGGCACATACATGCTTGCTGTCTGCTTGTTCATACGTCTGTTCCTTGCTATTCGTCTATCCGTCTGTCTGTCTTGTCTGCCTACGTATCTACCTACTTACCTACCTACCTATCTATCTATCTTCTTTACATACGGCTTTGCTATTCTTGTCATACGGCCCAAACAAACATGATAGAAAACTGGCATCAAAATATTAACAACAATACTCCATGTGGAACGTGTTTATAGACTTTATAAAAGCATTCAGTATGATAGAACTATTCTAATTTTTTTTTTAAAACTAGAAACAATGAAAGTAAGCTTTAATATAGTGACATTAATAAACTCATGTTTATTAGACAGAAAACAAGTAGTATCACACAATAAATCTCTATCTCAAGCCATTACCATTAATATTGGAGTATCTCAGTGGTCTACACTTGGCCCTCTGTTATTTGCCATTTATATAAATAATCTTCCCTTATATCTGTCGTCGTCCTGCGATCTATTTGCAGACGACTGCACAGTATATACAAACGCTATCGATCGTAATGTGCTAGAATTATCCTTGCAACAGGAAATAAATAGTGTAGTTAACTGGAGTCATGCAAACCGCATGCAAATTAACATTTCTAAAACAAAAATATGTTAATAGGAACCAGGCAAAGACTTCACACTCTAAACTCGCAGAGAACTCTTCAGCTGCACATTGGTAGCACGCCTATAGAAAGTGTAACCGAGCACAAGGCACTGGGTCTTATCATAGATCAAAATCTATCCTTTAATTCCCATGTTCATGCTCTAGTTAAACAAATAGCCAAAAAAGTATACCAACTTGCCAAAATTAAAAATTTCCTCGACGAAAACACAAGAAAGATATTCTATACTTCCCACATACAAACACATATTGATTATTACTCCCAATCTGGATGGATGCTCCAAATCAATAACAAAACGCCTGTATTACACTCCAGAAAAGGGCAGTGCGTTTAATCAATGGTGATAAGCTTACAGACAATTCTAACCTACATGAACGTCTTCAGTTACTGCCTCTCCACAAACGCCTACTTTTTAATAAGGCTAAACTAATTCACAAAATCCTATTTCAAATGCTCCAAGCTACCTTTGGCCATTGTTTAAATATAACGCAAGACATAGCGAACGACTAAATATACTTCATGTCCCTAAACCTAGGATAGACTTATATAAAACAAGCTTAGCATACTCTGCCACTCAGTTGTGGAACAATCTTCCACAAGAAATCAAAGACACCACCAATCATTATACATACAGTCGCAACCTGTTGAACACTACCTCAGGACAGACTACATACCCCCATAAAAAAACAACAACAACAAAGACAATAATAATGGTAAATTATCTCGAACGACAACTAGCCAAAAAACATTCCCATATGTATGGCACGTTACGCCTTCCTTGGGTATTTATAATGTCCATGTTAAACATTGCCTCAGTGAGTCATGTATTATTGATTATTTTTCATGCGTTTAATGCTTATTGTTCTTTTGTTGTCAAAGATTTGCTTCATAAGAGATGTTGAATGAAAGAATGTATGAGAGGAAATAGAAAAGAAGGGCAGAATGTCATACAGGCCTGCGTGCCCAATTCTAAACCCTTTGAAAATAAAGATATTTTCGTTCATTCGATCGATCGATCGATCGATCTACCTACCTACCTACCTACCTACCTATCTATCTATCTATCTATCTATCAATCTATCTAATTTGTCTATTTCTATCCCTTTATCCCTCTACCTCACTCTTTTCCCTCTGCTCTCTTTCTCTGTCTACCGCTCTCTATTCCTATCGCCCTCTCTCTGTCTATAAATAATTATATGATAGGACAAGGGAACACGAATTTGAACTCAATTATTGTTGTGTTCATTGATTTCACTACGTCCACCTGCTCTTGTCGTAACAGTTTTTCTGTCTGTCTGTCTGTCTATCGGTAGGTCGATCGGTGGTCTGTCTGTCTGCCTGTCTGTCTGTCTGTCAGTCCTGCCACCTAGTCCGTCCATTCATCGATCGACCTACTGACCGAGCTATCTATCTACCCACACCCCCCTCCTCCCCTACGTTAGTCCTGATTTCATCATTTCTGATTTTCTCTCTTCTAGATACAATGAGTATCTCCTCTCGGGAATCTCATTTCCGTTGTTGTAATTTTTCTCTCTCTTTTCCTGCCCATCTCCAGATTTGGCATTGGTAGCCTGGAGTTGGTAGGAAGATTGTGCCGCAGAGTACTTTTATTTGTAGTCTCTACTGATGTTTGTTCTTAAGCATTGGTGCCAGTTCTCCAATGAATTGGTTTGCCTTATTGCGTCTGTTCTCAATCTCGTCTTCTGATTTGCCAGCTGATGATAGACAGACAGACATGCAATGAGCAAGTTCTACAAGAAGCAGAGTAAAACCGTAAACTGATTAGAGAAATTAGACGTAGACAGACAACTTTTTTGGACACGTTAAGGAACGAAATAAACTAGAAAACTTGGTGACAACTAGAAAGATTGAGGGGAAAAAAAAAAGGGAAGGCAGAGAAAGTAAATACCTGGACAGATGGCCACGTTGGCATGGTCGAGACAAGAACATGCAGCTGATCCACGACTCTGGTGATCGTGTATGATCGCGAAACACTTATCAGCATGGCACATGATGATGATGATGATGATGATGATGATGATGATGATGATGATGATTATGATGATATAAATCCTAAATAGCTGAAACTCTTTACTTGTTTCAGGTGGTGTTCTTTTAGATGAATATTTGTTGTTGTTTTTTCTTCTTATGGTACAATAATTACCTCTGTGTGTGTGTAAAAACTAATTTGAGATTAAAGTTCCGGTGAGTGATGCACGTGAACATTCGCGCATCTCAGCTGCTCTACAGCTATACTACACCACAAGTGAGTTTTGTCTTCATGTCGATCATTGTAAGCGAGCGTGTGGTACTGCACCAGGGTGTGCGTGTGTGTGAGGGTGTGTGTGTGTGTGTGTGAGGGTATGTGTGTGTGTGTGAGGGTATGTGTGTGTGTGTGCGGGTATGTGTGTGTGAGGGTATGTGTGTGTGAGGGTATGTGTGTGTGTGTGTGTGTGAGAGAGAGAGAGAGAGAGAGAGAGAGAGAGAGAGAGAGAGAGAGAGAGAGAGAGAGAGAGCGAACGAACTAATCTTATTTTCAAAGGCCCACAACTTGGGCACCCAAGCCCGTCTTACATTCGGCCCTTTCATCTTTCGCAAACCAGTTATCTAGCCTGAATGCTACATTTACATTGCAAAACACTCACACACAAAATACACACTCTAAAATGAATGCTGTAAACATACACCAAACATAAACAATTCATATTTCAATGTTATGAGGGAAAAAAACAACTACACGCATGCACATACGCACGCACGCACGCACGCACACACATGTTATAGAGAGAGAAAGAGAAATAGAGAGAGAGAGAGAGAGAGAGAGAGAGAGAGAGATAGAGATAGAGAGAGAGAGAGATAGAGATAGAGAGAGATTGTCGTATCTCAAAACCATACCACGAGATGCATTTTGCATGTTGTTATTGAAGAACAGTATGATATTCGGGATAGTAATAAAGGACCATCAATTTTGAAGATAGAAAGTTTATAATGCTCATAACCATACGAAAACTGACAAGGCCTCGGGTCCAGACAACGTCACAACAGAAATGATCAATACTTTAGAATAATATAGAATAGAAAAAGTCAATAGACGCTGAACATAATATATGATACTAGAGGTATAACTCCTGAATTAATGTAATTCCATATTTATTGCAATCCCGAAGAAAACAGAAGGTAATCAACATAGAACAATTAGTATAATAAGCCAATCTCGAAGATTTTACAAAGAATCGTCATGCACAGAGTTAGTAAATACAACTCGAAACAGGAGAAGAACAATGTTGGTTCGTAGAAGGCAAGGGTACAGTAAATGCTGTGTACATGCTGAAAACATAACTGGGCGTTCTATAGAAGTAAACAAATACCTACATCTTTGCTTTATTGACTACACAACGGCTTTCAATAAAGAAAGTCATGTCAACATGATGAAGATGCTTGCAGATCTACAAATTGATGGGAAAGACTTTAGACTTGTTAAAAAAAAACACATATATTTAAAACAATAATCTGCAAACACATATATTTAAAACAATAATCTGCCATAATGATAATGAAGTAGGTCAATATCAGCCTATTAAGAGAGGTGTGAGACAGGGATGTGTAATGTCTCCAGATTTGTTTTTCCCTGTACAGTAAAAATATTTTCAGAAATATAGAAGAAATAAAAGCAATCGCTACTGGGGGATGTAACATCAATAGTCGTATATATGCGGACGATATAGTATTGATTTTACACAATAAGCAGGATCTGCAACATGTATTAGATGCGGTTGCTGCATACAGTGAACAACTTGGGTTAGAATTAAATTGTAAGAAGACACAGATTATGGTCGCCACTAGGAAGTAGGAAATACCACAATGCAATATACAAGCAAATGGGAATATTCTTAAACAAGTGAATCAGTATAATTATCTTGGAACAATCCTAACATCTGATGGGAGATACCTTGAAGAAATTAGAACAAAAATCGCCATAGGGATGGTAGCCTGTTGGGAAAACATACTGACCAATAAAAAGATGTCATTTGCAACGATAAAAAGAGTGTTGAGGTGCTACATAGAACCTTTACTTTTGTATGGATGTGAAGAGTGGACAATGAGCAGGCAAGCTGAAAAAACATCCCCTGGCTGTGGAGAAGTGGTTTCTGAGGAAGATGCAAAGAATAGCATTGACAGACAGAAAAACCAACGACCAAGTCCTTTAAGAAACCGTAAACTGATTAGAGAAATTAGACGTAGATGGTCACAGTTTTTTGGTCACATTATGAAAATAATTAATTTGGAGAACTTGGTGACAACTGGCAAGATCGAGGGAAAGAGAACAAGGGGAAAACAGAGAAATAAATACCTAGATGACTTGGCTACATGGCATAATCGAGACAAAAACACAGAGCTGATCCATGTCTCAGGTGATCGTGTAAGATAGCCAAACATAACAGCCCACGCTTATCGGCACGGCTGATGGTGATATAACTCTGCAGAACGCACCTGACGAGATGCAGCGAAATGTCCTAGGCAATAAATCGTGCAATGTTTTGTCTGTGGCTTCCGTGTGTAAATTCTCTCAAGTAACACGTTGTTTTGAAAGAGATATGCATTTAGATCACATGTGTCAAAGTCAAGGCCGCGGGCCACATCAGGCTTGGCGTACAGTCATATCAGGCCCGAGAGGTCTCAACCGACGTACAAATATATTCGTCCCGAGAGAGAATTTTAGGCAAAAATATGTTTTAATGGCCGCGATATAAAGTGCAAATCAAATTCCCCAATTAGCAGCCTTGCCGAATGATATGCTAACCGAGAGCGTTCTCGCTTCTATCAGAATAAGCGAAAATAAAAGATGTGTAGTGAGTGGATGTTCGTCGTTATAGTGACATAGCAATGTTCAGTTGCTCGTTTTGGATTGGTGCATAAGAAATGAAAGTAGTGTAGTGCCCGGATATTACATCACCTTTTCCCGCTAGGGCTAACCTGATATCAATCAGGCGTCTGCCGGTAGATGCACAATCTTTTTAAATCAAAGCTAGCCTTTAAATTGACCAAGAGAAAGTTTTGATTCTGAAAACTAAAACCTTTCAATGCCGCTGGGAGACTGACTATATGTTTACTTATATTGGCGGTAAACCTGTGTGTTCAATTTATGGAGATAATGTGGCTGTGATCAAAGAATATAATCTGGCTGTGATCAAAGAATATAATCTGAGACGGCACTACGAGACTAAACATCAAGACAAGTTAAAAAGCCTGAATGCAGAGCACAAGCTAAAAGAATTGAAGAGGCATCCTAACATCACAGCAGAAGTGTTTCACCAAAGCAAAATCACAAACTGAAGCTTCCGTTAAAGGAAGTATTATTGTGGCGGAGGAGATCGCAAAATCAGGCCGACCATTTACAGAAGGAGAGTTTCTGAAGCCCTGCATGATGAAAGTGTGTGACATCTTGTGTTCAGACAAATAATTCAAAAAAAAAAAAAAAAAAAAAATGTTTGCAAATGTAAGCCTTAACAGAAATACGGTTGTTGATCGGGTTTGTGAGATGGCCAATGATGTGGAAACACAGATGATCGAAAAGGGCAACGACTTTGTAGCATTCTCCCTTGCTATCGATGAAAATAATGACACGACTGACACTACACAGCTCGCCATCTTCATCCGTGGAGTGGACTCCAGTTTGAATGTTAAAGAAGAAATACTGGACATGAAATCCATGCTTGGGACAACGACAGGAAAAGACATTTTTGATAACGTATGTCAAAGTTTAACCAACTTGAACCTGCCTTGGGACAAACTCGTTGGACTAACAACAAATGGAGCACTGTCGATGTGTGGCGAAAAAAATGGGCTAGATGGAGGGTTGCGGTTAAAAATGCAGGAGAACTGGACTGATGAATTGATAGCATATCACTGTATCATATATCAAGGATTACTGTGTGGTAAAGTCCTTAAATGGAAGATGCAATGAGCACTGCACACAAACCGTTAACTTTATCACAGCCAAAAGTTTAAATCACCTCCAATTTCAGTCTTTTTAGAGTCCGCGTTTGGCGACAAGCCTTATCATACAGAGGTGCGGTGGAAAAGTTCTCATTAGATTTTTCCAGCTGATAGAGGAAACCTGTCAATTCATGGACAGTAAAGGAAAAGATTCCAGTTTTTCGGGATAAAACGTGGAAATGCGAGTTGGCGTTTCTGTGTGGTATAACCACTCTTCTAAACGGCTTGAACCTGCAACTCCAGGGACGGGATCACTTTAACACTGATATGCATGATGCAGTGAAGGCATTTCAAGTGAAGCTGAGCTTATGGGAGACACAAATGTACCAATGCAACATGTCTCACTTTTCTTGTTGCCATGCAATGTTAAAGCAAGTCAACGCTATGGTGTTTCCCAATGCACACTTTGCTGGAAAACAACTTAGCTTACTTCGCGCCGAGTTCACGGCGCTTTAGTGACTTTGAAGCACAGATAAGTAATTTCGAGCTGTTTCGTTATCCATTTGCCATAGATGTGGAAACTGCACCTGTAAATTTGCAGATGGAGTTAATAGAGCTGCAGTGTAATGGGGCACTAAAGGCAAAGTACGACAATGTGGGGCGTGCACAGTTCACTCGTTTCATTCCTGAAGAGATGCCCCGGCTTCGTGTACGTACGGCTCGAACCTTCAGCATGTTAGGTAGCACCATATCTGTGTGAGCAGCTGTTTTCTGTGATGAAGATTAACAAAACATCATACAGGAGTCATCTCATCAATGAACACTTGCAGTCCATCGTGAGAATCTCAATGACACAGGACAATAATACCAACATAAACGAACTTGTAGCCAAGAAAAGATGCCAAACATTGTGCTCTGACAAATTAACATAAGAGTGAAAATGTGTGTACCAATGATTTTTTATTATTTAAACTTTTTTTGTTTTAATTTATATTAATGTTTTAAAAGGGTTTAATTTTCGGCTTATAGAATGTTTATCTTGTCCGGCCCGCAACTTTACGTGTGATTTGGGATTTGGCCAGCTGAGCGATTGAGTTTGACACCCCTGATCTAGAAGGATTGGCCACATGGCATAATCAGGACATAAACAAAGCCCTACCCCTGACACAGCGAGCGGCGGTGTGTGCCGAATTACAATTACCAACAAGTGTCAACAATTAGAATTTCGCAAACCCCAACTTCTCCTCCTCCTCCTCCTCCTCCTTGTTGTTGGTGTTGTTGTTGTTGTTGTTGTTGTTGTTGTTGTTGTTGTTGTTGTTGTTCTTCTTCTTCTTCTTCTTCTTCTTCTTCTTCTTCTTCTTCTTCTTCTTCTTCTTCTTCTTCTTTCAAATTTGAAATTTAACTATATCTGCAATGTTGTCTCTTGAATACACTTCACCGTCTTTTTTTTTTTTTTTTGTTCACTCAGTGGTCCATAGAGTTTTTCTCCACCATTGCTTTTCTAAGCCTTAAGGTTTGTCTAGATATATTATATTTTGGCACTTTGGGAGAAGGTCATCTGCTGTCTGCGGCGCCAATCCACAAGTGCACACAGGTGAATGGAATGCTGTTAACAAATGTTTTACATGATAAACAACATTTAAATATATGCAATTATTAATCATTATTGTGCGTTTCTTACGGCTAACGCTCGCATCTCCAGTCCGTTTTTAAAGAGATCGCTGACGCGTTCATGTCGTAGTTTTATTTGAGTTGATGCCAACACATTATTGCAGTCCATGGCTGGCTGGATTATTTAGTTACGAGGGGCTGACAAACAGATTACTGGGTTGATGGATGGGCGGTTCGGCAGACTGTTATAGGGCAAACACGACTGACAGATTAGCAGATACCAGGATGCGTGGACAGATAGACAAATTACGGTATTGTCAATGGGAAGAAAAAAGATATAAATAGACAAACGGACATACATACAGCATTAAAAATACACGCTGGAAAGATAGACGGACGGACGGACGGACAGACAGACAGACGGATAGATAGATAGATAGATAGATAGATAGATAGATAGATAGATAGATAGATAGATAGATAGATAGATAGATAGATAGATAGATAGAGATAGATAGATAGATAAGATAGATAATAGATAGATGGCGCGCGAAGGAGAGCAGGTTGTATGTGTGTGCGGGGGGGGGGGGGGGGGGGGGGGTGGAGAGAAACTGACATACATGAAACTGCCGCTCCTAGAGGTGCAAGAACCAGCCACGCGTCCGCCTGCTCATGTCCCAACACACCAGCAAGTCCCGGGGCGACAATGATCCAACGGATGTTTCCATATCGTTGATGTGTTAATTACAAGCATAGCCACTCTGCACCGAAACATACCTGTCTTCACCTGTTCGAAACAAATTCCTGCGAAACCAAGAGTGAGGAAAGGGACACTGCGGGTGGATAGGACACACATTGGTAAACCTGGGGATAATATAACCAGACCCTCTCTTGTCTGGAACCACAAAAGGAAAACGAAATAGTGAGAGACTAAAAGCACACGGAGAAGGGAATTACAGAGATGAATAATACTAGAAAGGCATGAAGGCAGCTGCGGGGAGGTAGTATAACATAGGACCGCATGGCTTGGTTTGGGTTGAGGGTCTATTGGAGGATAAAGGGAGGAGGAGTAAGAAGAAGAAGAAGAAGAAGAAGAAGAAGAAGAAGAAGAAGAAGAAAGAAGAAGAAGAAGAAGAGAAAAGAAGAAGAAGAAGAAGAAGAAGAAGAAGAAACATTACTTCTGTGATAGCAGAAACCCCGCCCACACGCCCACCCCGTTTCTCCACGCCCACCCCGTCCCCCCACCCCAACCAGCCAGGGTATACCATACATACTTTAGACAACCTTGTCCACACACTTTCAGGGATGAAACACAATTGCCCAATTGAGTCTGGACAATGAAACACAGGCAAAGAAATAAAGAAAACCAGTAGAACATTACAAACTTGCAGGCAACAATCGTGTGGTGGAGTGGTTAAGCCGCCTGCTTAGCGTTCCGAAAGCTGTGGGTTCGCTTCTGGACTCCGTCATGCAGTTCACAAGCGCAGTTTTCTGGGAGACTCCTGGGAGTCGTCGCTGAAGCAACGACGCTCTGCAGAAAAAGACTGAGCCATATGGTATAAAACCAAGTGCTATGAAATCAATAGTCTAACTTTTAAAAACATGTGTTAAACCCGCATTATGAATCATGAACAACAAAAGAGATAACAATGCATTAAAAATTAGAATTGTAAAATGCTATTGATATTCAACACTACTTCTATATGGCGTGGAGGCCTGGACATTAAACAAGTAATCCGAAAGTCGAATAGAGGCTCTAGAGAGGATATGGATATACAGAAGACTTGGTCGTATTTCTTGGAAACAAAAAAGATCAAATACAGAGGGTCTAGAATAACTGGGAATGAAAAGAGGGTTAATAGAAGAAATAAAAAAGAGGCAAGTGAAATACTTCGGCCACATTAAAGGACATAATACTCTTATAAAAATCATACTAGAGAGTAAGGTTAAAGGCCAGCGAACAAGAGGTAGACAACGATACAAGGTGGAAGATAACCATCAAGAGAATGGACGAACAGCAATCTGACAGAATGTACAGTCAGTGCGAGAGACAGACAGTGTTGGAGATCCATTGCAGCTAACCTTCATTATGGAGACGGCACCTGATTGATTGATATGGTATAAAACCAAATCTAATGAAGTCGATCCCCTAGCTTTTAAAAACATTTTTTTTAAAACCCACACAATGAATTCATTCGTTTTGTTATTTCGAATATAAACTATAATACACCACTTATTAGCCATTACCTTCCTACGGACAATAATTTCTTATAAATTACTATTCGAAATGTGACTGATTCGGTAATAGGATTATTAATCTAAGGCTTGGACGGGCCCTAATTATAACTTCTCTTCTGAGATTGAACGGGGTAGCGGTAATGGTAACACGACAACGACACAACATACTTCCATCAATAGGTGATAACTTTGATTATTTTTTTGTAAAGGGCTCGCGGTTCGCCCAGGGACCAGAGCGGCCCCATCAGGTCCCCAGGTCCCTGTGTGGTCATCGGATGATTGCCACTGCACGTGCCATGGTAAGATCACACGCGGATACTACACATTGATCTTAGCCAAGGGGCCGATGTGACTTAACTCCTACGCACCCTTCCTGCATACGATAGCTGCGCAGTCACCGCCAGTTAATCGCCCCCAATTTACACTTTTCTATGGCTTAAACCCCCGTACGTTTTTATTTACACATTTTGTTTCTTCGTCAGATCTGTTGCAGAGCGTTTCCTGAAGAAGATCACTGGAATCGAAACGTTGGATTCGCTGTGTTGTGGTTTAGCTTATTTATTGGTTTTCCTTAACGTTATTATTATTGATGTTGTTCCCAATTGTGATTTCTGTTTACGGGGACTGATGTCAGGTAAGTACATTATGTCTGTGTTTGTTATCTCTCCGTCTTTAGCGCAGTAGCCACACAAACCTTATTGTTTTATTTTTTTAGATAATCTTGTCCGCACGCTCAGGAAACAAAATACAAATCCCAATGTAAGTCAGGAAAATGAAACTAAGGCAGGGATATAAATTAAACTAATAGACAATCACAAACTGGCAGATAGCAATCAAAGAAGTATAACAGGAGAAAAATCGATGGCTCACGACCAGAGATAACAAGAACGGCCTAGAATGGCAAGGAAACAATCGTTAATTGAATTCACCCCCCTACACATGTTTCTCAATGTGTAAACAAACATATCTGGGCTGTGTATATTTGATTGCAGAGGCGGCGCTGTCATGTTAATGCTAGGGCGCCTCGGAATGGTAATCGCATTACAAGGGCGGTAATGTGGATTCGGGAAACAGTATTTGCACAATGCTGTGTTATTAGCTTTCAGCTTTGGGAAGGGAGTGGTGATGGTTTAATATAGCTTGGTTATATTACAGAGGATTGTGTATTGCATCGGCAACATTAGGGTCTGCGTTTCGTTCTGAATCAAATCAGTTTACCCCTGCCGCCTGCTTGCGGCTCATGGGTCTGTCCAGAATCTTTCAACCCTTAGAAGGACACAATTTTTGTTATGGATGTAACTAAATGTCTGAACACCAAATAAAAATCGCTCATAGACGTCTTCATCTTCGGAACTGAAACATCCTTCGAGAATGAAACATCTTTTGGAAACTGAAACATCCTTCAGAAACTAAAAGATTCTTTGAAAATTGAAACATCCTTCAGAAACTGAAACTTCCTTCAGAAGCTGAAACATCCTTCGGAAACTGAATCCTTCAGAAACTGAAACATCCTTGGAAACTGACACCTTGCCGTCTTCACAGACGATAGTTTGTGCTTTACAAAATGCATAATAACCACAACCCATTGCCGGGACGAGGGAGTGGAGTTATACCTCTCCATAGCACTACGCCTGTCCTGAATTGTACAGACCATGTGTTGCCCATGCAGCATGATCTCTCTCTTCGGCTCTTAGTTTATGCCAGACGAAAGGTAACATCAACACATCTGCAACAAGAACACTTACAGAAGCTGTCGGATCAGCAAAGCAATGCCCTAAATGTCCTCCTATCACATGTGATGTCCTAGCTATCACATATTAGCGCACCGGAAGTTTAACCGCTAGACCGCTTTTTCCTGTCCATAACGTCTTTCGGAAAAACCTAACACTTTTAAGAAACACATAGAAACAACGAATTGTGGTGATGAACTGATAATGAAGTAGATCAACACTAGCCTGTGAAGCAGCAGATGCGTAATGACTACAGACTTCCGCCTCAACCCCTGTGAGGTGAAATTATAGGATAAGAGAGGAATCGTCATCTGAGAACATTAACATCAATAATATAAGATAGTCTGACTAATTACTTTATAAGCTACCGCGTGGCAGTAGACATTACACTACCTGTTTTCTGTTAGCGCCGAATGTTGGGAGGCGCTTACCAAATCCGAGCGCAAATGGGAGGGTACAAGCCTTATACTGTTGCGAGGAAATGCAAGTAAAGACTAATTGTCGTGGCAGAGCAGACCAGGCTCTAAGCCTTGGTTGGCAACTGGTCTAAGATCGAAGCTACGACAGATGGGCAGTTATGGCAATGATTTGCTTCTGCAGTTTGTCTTGTTCCAGATGTATTGGTGTTATCTTTCCTCCTGGAGTTAATTAGGCAGGCCGAAACAAGGATCATACTGGATGGGCAAAACATTGTCTCTACAATTCAGCTCAGGCTTTATGCAATTTTTGAAGCACAAGCTATCGTCTGTCAAGACGGCAGGGTTCCAGATAAGTAGCAATAAGATATACAGATCATGGACACTGACTGCTGGCAATGAACAGGCTCTGCAGCATTTAGTAGACGCGGTTATTGAACACAGCGAGCAACGTGTGTCAGAACAAAATTCTCAGAAAACACAGAAGGAAGAAATAACCGGTCTCTGTGGATAAGGGCTTGCGAACGCGGTTTGTGAGCCCGTATACCCGGGTTCGAAACACAGCGGTGCTGGTTTTTTCGAAAAAAGGTATAGGAGCCGGTCGTTCAGAAAGCAATGGCAAACTACTGAACGTAAAATTTGCCCAGGAATCACGAACAATGCTGGGGTTGACTGCTACGTCCTGTGAAGGACATGCAACTTAATTAAAATTAACATACAAGTAAATGGGAACATTCCTAAACAGGTGAATAGGTACAAATATCTCGGAACAGTCATAACATCTGACAGAAGATGCCTTGTAGAGATTAAAATAATAATCGCTCTAGCAAAGGTTTAGCAAGATGAAAAACAAACTGGCCAGTAAAATGCTGTCAATTGCAGTGAGAAAAAAGTGTTGAAGTGTTATTTAGAACCTATATGTTAGTTAGTCAGATCATCCTCACTACTCATCAAACCATTCAATCCATAAGTGCTCGAACCCCTCAGTAAATCCCGCAGCGTATAGCAACTAATGACACCAGTTCTGTGTTGGTTTATTAATCTTCTTTGGTTTCCTGTGTAGTGTTCTTGTTTGGCCACACCTCTTTTAACTTGCTGTTCTCGCAGTCTGACCATGGTTGTAGATTCAAAGTCAACACTTGGTTCTCGCAAAAAGTCTTACTTCTCGTAGAGCAATGGTTCTCAACCTTTTTAGCCCATGCACCCCTTCACCATATGTTCAGAATGTCATTCCCCCTTTCGTATTTCCTCCTTATAAAGCCGCCCCGCCCCTATACAGTACATGTAAAAATGGAAGCTAAATGTAATAACACATACTAGAACAAGTCTAGACGTCTACATAAAACGTGATTTGTAGGTCTACTTACAGTATAAAAGAGTTTCAGAAAGGCGAGAAGTACAGAACCCGAAAGTATGGAGGGAAAAACAATATTAAGTAATCAGTTCTAGTATTAACGCGGCTTGAAATAAACTTAATTTCCCCCCTCCCTCCTGGAAACACTAAAATTCCCTCCTGGGGGAGGGGGCTGGAAATTCCCCATGCGTTGAGAACCACTGTCGTAGAACATTCAGTATATCAGACTTGTCCATGGCTCGTTCACCCTCCAAAGGAACCTATATTCTTGTACGCAAATGAAACATGGACATTACAGGACAGGCCGATAAACATCAAATGGCAGTGGGAAATGCAGTTTTCTGGAGAAAATACAAAAACAAAATACCATGGCCAGACGGAAAAACCAATAAACAAGTCATTCAAGAGACAAATGAAACCGGTAAACTGATTCGAGAAATTAGACGTAAAAAGTCAAGATTTTGGGGCACATTATGAGTAGAAACAAAACTGGATAACTTAGAGACAACTGGCAAGATTGAAAAGGGGTAGGGGGGGGGGCAAGGGGAATACTACGAGAGAAATACCTGGATGGCTTGACTACATGGCATAGTCGGGACAGGAACACAGAGTTGATCCACGACTCTGGTGATCGTGTGAGATGGCGAACCCTGGCCGTCCACGCGTATTGGCAAGGCACATGTTGATGAGTAGTAGTAGAAGTAGTAGCAGCAGCAGCAGCAGCAGCAGTAGTAGTAGTAGTAGTAGTAGTAGTAGTAGTAGTAGTAGTAGTAGTAGTAGTAGTAGTAGTAGTAGTAGTAGTAGTAGTAGTAGCAGTAGTAGTAGTAGTAGAAGGAGCAGCAGCACCAGCAGCAGCAGTAGCAGCAGCAGCAGCAGTAGTAGGAAGAAAAAGGAAGCGTAGGAAGAAGAGGAGAAGAAGGAGGACGAGGAGGTGATCGTGAAGTTAGAGGAGGAGGAAGAGGAGCAGCAACAGAAGGAGAAATACAAGAATAACAGATTTCAGAAAGAAAATATTCCGGACAATCTTGCATCATGGTAAAGAATAATAACAGCACATAAACTAATACAGTTCCAAACAACGTGAGAAAGAGAAGTATTACCTCTCATGTTATCTGGCAAAGAACTTGATGATGATGATGATGATGATGATGATGATGATGATGATGAAGATGATGATGATGATGATGATGATGATGATGACGATGTGATGCACAGCCTGGAACCTACCAAACTATTCGCTGGCGCCGCCACTGCAAAGTATATAAATAGGCTGTAGTAATTTTATGCATTACAGAGAAGCGATGATAAACATATTTATGACAGCGGCTCGCACTTATACATCATGTTTCTCACTATGTCTCCTCCCATGGTAACCAATGATTCTCAAATTTGTGTTTAGTGGACCGCGAAAGGACATCGACTCATTCAAGGGTTATCAAGCTTCTGTAAACGGCTACATATTGTGTGGTAGGACGGTTGCGATCAACCCTAGGCTGATTTTATTGTCAATTTAACGTTCAGTAGAGGAACCGATTGAGAACCGGTATGTGGAAGGATGAGATTGCGGGGGGGGGGGGGGGGGTGGTTTGGCAGGTGTTTTGGTTAGAATCTCAAAACTGAGAGGGAAGAGCGGGAGAACTTTCAATTAGATATCGGTGGAACCGATTAGTGTTGTGACGGAGTTTAGGACGGAGCGCGTATGGGAATGTCCCCAGTGCACTGATGTCAGTCCTTAGCTCAACTCAACTCAACTAACATTCAGTAGTTTGTTATTGCTTTATGTACGAGAAGTCAACGTGTACGTCAAACTGGCCGGCGTAGGAAATAAACCCAATAATCCGCCATCAGCGCAAAGAAAGTTTAAGAATGAGCGCTGTTAACATTTCGGCCCCTCTGACATCTAGCAAATTAATCATTAACTGTGCTTTGTGTTGGAGTTTGAGAGTCTCATATGTCTGTCATTTGCGATTTAGTTTTCATTAAATGTTCAACTGTTAGAGATAGTAAAGATGTCACACAATTTTAATACCATATCTCAAAAATTAACACAGCCGCCTGCCTATACAAAGGAAATCAGAAAGAAACTTTTCAAAGCAATGCAAAGGCTAAACAGCAACACAACACCAGCAAAGAAATACAAGCAACAATTGCAACAATAAGCATCGTTCTTGTAGCAATATAACGGACGTGAACACATGAACAGTTTCATAAACATACAGAGGAAGATAGAGGTGGTTGAACTGGAGTCTTACAGGCAAATTCTTAGAATACCGTAGCTCAAGGAGCAAACAATTCACACATTCTACAAGACCCGAACATCAAAGAATTCTGGCTCATAAAAAGCACCGCGTCTCGGAAATTGAAATACTTTAGACCTATTAAACGTCATGTCGGTCTCCCTGGTCTAGGCGTTACACGACTTTCTCCGTAATCCCGTATACTCTCGTGAGTAATGTGACGTGCGCGAAAATTGGTAGCGGTTCTCTCCGCGTCAGTAACTTAGGGGTGTGTGAGCCGTTCGCTCAGAAAGCAATGGCAAACTACTGAGCGTAATCTTGCCAAGAAATAAACAATCAGCCGAAAGATGCTGATGTTGACAACGATGTCCTGTAAAGGATATGCGAACCAAAAAAAAAAAACATAAATTAAACGTCATAGTGGGTTAGAAAGACTCTCCTGCCATACACCGCAAGGTGCTATATTGGCAGCAAATGACAGTTTTTGACAGTGACAGTGGGTTAGAAAGAACAGTGGGTTAGAAAGAACGCCGAAGGAAGGCAGGGGACGACCAATACAACTGTGGACAAAGGCCATTAAGGACGTTCAGTGAAACAAGGACAGGACCTGTTCACACGCCGTCAAGCGCAGTGCCCGTACGGTGCTATAGTCTGTCTAGAAATGAATGCCTTCATTCGCGATCAATTATTTTGAAAACTGTCTGTTGCATCGTTATGAAATTTTTCCTGCCGTCTTATAATTACCTCCCTCCCAAGGAATGTGTCTTTGATAGGTCCAGAAGCAACTTAAATCATGGAAAGCGGCGACATTTCTTTAATGTTTTGGTGAAAAACTAGTGATTTATCACTAACAAACTTGTTTTACGGTAATGCCCCGTTTCACTACGCAAGGCTCTTGTCATAAGCAATCCAATGTCCCACGAGAAAAGTAACTATTCAACGCTAATGTTTCCTTGCGAAGACGTAATACATTTAATAATGTGCACTTCATCTCTGACCCGTAAATTATATACCGCATATAAACAAACTTTGAAATCTGCTGTACAATCTCCAGAACAAAATTGTTTTTGTTGGGTGGAAATAATGATACGGTTATATGCTAAATCTCATTATTTTCCCTCAGTTGGTTACTGAGATATTGAATTTAATATTGGGGCAGACAAAAGTAAACAGATCATAAGCATATTTGTATAGACCAGTGTTTCCCAACGTGGGGCCCACGCCCCACAGGGGGGCAATTTGACTGTTAAGGGGGGCAATTCGAAAATAGAAGAAATCGGCTGAATATAACAAAACGGGGAGACTTGAGACTGAAGTTAACTAAATTGGAACCTGACATAAGATCTCTTTGCAGCAAGCATAAGGATCTCACTTAATTTAAATAATAAATAATTACTAATAATTAAAATAATATAGAAAAATCTTTCATTAAAATTATTTTGTACTTGAATTTCAGTTCTCCATTATATTTTGTGAAAATTTACTTACTGTGTTTGCTCAATAATTACCTAGTGATTTCTTCCTAAAACCTATCATTCAAGTTTCTTTAGTGAACATTTCAATTTTTGAATATTAAAAATAATGTATATGTTGAGGGGGGGGGCGTGGGGCGGGGGAGGGGGGCAATATTAATTTGAGAAAGGCTTAAGTGGGGCATGGCACAAAAAAGGTTGGGAAACACTGGTATAGACCAATCGGCGCTACGCGGATGATGTAGTCAATACTACGGCGGCCGACTGCACGCCCCCAGACATTTGATAGTGCCCGTTGTGAACTAGGTCGAAAGGGGGATCCCTGACATTTTATACATCCGACTCGGTGCCAAATAGACCCCATTACCACCAGGCCAGCAGGCAGGGGTGCGCTTCCCCATCCCCCCGTCCCTGTATTAGTCTTAAACTCTTAAGCGACTTCTCGTATCAACCATGGGCTTACATACCGCCGAAATGTCACTGTGATATAATACAACATGCCTGCTACCATATTAACAACTGTTAAATCATAACTGTGAAACACCCCTACTTCCCATTCTCCGCCATCCATTTTTGTTTTCTCCAAACCTACTTCTTGTTTAGCACTGGGTATGTTAACAGTAAGGAAGAACAAACGCCGCACTACAAAAACTAAAACAATTAAAAACCGTTATGGGTTGAAAGAGACAGATCAACAAAAGTCGGAATGCAAGAGCATGCATATTTCCGGTGGCAATATAACACATGTATAATTTTTAATGGTTAACAGATTCAATGCAGAACAAAATATAGGTTTGGACCAAATAAAAATGGATGGCGCAAAATGGGAAGGAGGGGTGTGTCACTGTATAACTTAAAAGTTGTTAATAAGGTAGCAGACATGTTGTATTATTTATCACATTAAAGAGAGTTGCATATTGAAACTTAGTGTATTAATATTTTAACTATAGTTTGATTTATAAGCCCATATCAGATGCAGGAAGTTCGAATAAGACGATATATCATCCCATGGCACTTAATCAGTTAACAAATCAGCTGAAAGCACCTGATCGCGTTAGAATACACATGTTACAGACGAATATTCATTGGACGGAAAAGAGAACAAAAAGATCTATCTAGCAACAGCTCCATATTGAGAAAGTTTTTTTTATTGGCTGATTCATTGCCAAGTGAAAAGTAGGTTTGGACTAAACATGGTACACAGTCATATGAACAAGTATTTCAATATACATTTCCGTTCGCTAGGCATTGAAATTGTGGAAGTTACCACGAAACAAAACAAATAACATGATGACCCTAGCTGGCGATGTATCGCCCTTCTGCCCAAACGGGAGGGCATATGGTACTGAATCAGTTCAGACGCTGTGAACAGGGTAAGAAAACGGCAACATGGCAGCAACGACGGTCACTGAAAGGGCCATAGCTAGCCACCAAGACAGATGTGAAGACTGAGGCCGCCAGCCGGGGGGAAGAAGCTGGTTTTCCCGCGGTCAGTTACAGTGCAGTGTCAACGTTGGTAGATGCACTGGGTGCCCAAGAGGGTGGGATGGCTTCTGAGCAGACACATTTAGATATGTCGATATAGGAAATTGGCGATAACGAACCTCTCGAAGGTGAATATGCATGACAGGAGAAAAACTCCTGGGGTCATGATCCGGACGGGGCCCACCCCCTGAGAATGTCAAGAAAAGGTAAATGGGCCGACATGTTCAGCGAGGAGGAACTCCATCTGGTGAGCAGAAGGCTTCAGTCTTGCTTGCTCCGCGAGGGAGATTTTGCCACTAAGAATGACATTATGGAAAAGGCGTGTTCTGGCACGTAAGAGTGTTAAAAGTTAACTGAAAGTAAAAGAGAACAAGAGCTCGATACTGAAGAACATTTTTATTAAGACACAAAGAACGTCAAAACGGCCACATAATCAGACTAATGCGGGTACAATTAGTATTGGGACTCTACGCTGGTTGTTGAAAATAAGGACGAAGCATGTATGAGAAAATCCCGAGTGATATGATGTCGGTTCTTGACTCAACTCAACTCAATTGACAAACAAACATGATGAAAATGACAGATCATTAGTTAGTAGTGGTTCCAAATTCACGGCAAAGGGTCGTCCATTATGCTCCGCTCCTGTGCCAGTGAATATGACACAAAATGCTCCTCACTGCTGCATGTGAAAAGTGGAACAGACAGGAGTCTCGACAAACCACCAGTCAGCACAGGTGTACTATGCATAATGCCACTGCCAGAATGCCAACACAAACGTCCGCCACGAAAAATACAGTTCATCGTCGATAGAAACCAACAGCCACACATTGCTGCAAAGGCAACCCAGTTAGTTCAGCGACCCACCAGCTGCTATAACCAACGCCTCTAAAGTTGGCTGAAACGGTGGAAAGTTTTTTTGTTTTTTTTCCCCAAACTGGATGGATGGATGGATGGATGGATGGATGGAACCACGGACAGATGTAAAAGCACTCCACACGAAATTCACAGCTCACAGTGTTGCTCCACGCACTCAGCTCAGTAGCAGGACGACGGAACCATGCACTACCAGTCCAACATGAGGAAAATGCGTAAGCAAACCGTAGCCACAAGCATAAACACTACAGAGACCTTAACAGCTCAACCGCCTACCCTCCATGTTGGGGACCGGAAGTGCCCAACGCCGTGGTCATTATCCAAAGTGTACCGGGAGGAAGAGGAAGAACAAAACTTAGCCAGACTCAAGATGTTATGGATAATGTACACATGACACCAACAAAGGCAGGACATTTGGCATATCATAGACAGACATTTCGAAAGACTTTTCTGGGGTAGAAGGTTTTGCAAAGGACTGGCTTCTGAGCGATGATAAAAGTAGACTCCAATGAAAACACGTAAAAACGATAAGAATAAACAAACAATTTTACTGTAATATATACATGACATTTCTTCTAACCTGCAAAGAAAACAGAAGAAGTTATAAGAATGAAAATACGACATCACTGTAAGATATTCATGACATACCTTCTATCCTGCAAAGAAAACACGAAGAAGCCATTAGACTTAACAAACGACAAAATTGTAAGATTTACATGACATTCCTTCTATCCTGCAAAGAAAAGACGAAGTAACGAATATACTGAACAAACAATATAACTGTAAGATTTATATGACATACCTTCTATCCTGCAAAGAAAACACGAAGAAATGATAAGAATGAGCATACAACATAACTGTAAGATATACATGACATACCTTCTATCCTGCAAAGAAAACACTAAGAAACGATAAGAATGAGCATACAACATAACTGTAAGATATACATGACATACCTTCTATCCTGCAAAGAAAACACGAAGAAACGATAAGAATGAGCATACAACATAACTGTAAGATATACATGACATACCTTCTATCCTGCAAAGAAAACACGAAGAAATGATAAGAATGAGCATACAACATAACTGTAAGATATACATGACATACCTTCTATCCTGCAAAGAAAACACTAAGAAACGATAAGAATGAGCATACAACATAACTGTAAGATATACATGACATACCTTCTATCCTGCAAAGAAGTTCCGTAACGATAAGCGCGCGTTCACTGGGCAATGAATAAAAAAAATGGTGTCATTCGTCACGGCGTTGGCCACAACACGAGCCATACGGAATCAAATACCGTTTTATAAATACCTAAGTGACGACAAACCTGCATGCATATGACCAACACAGACAGTATATATTTGCACTGAGAAGTACCACTGCTTACCATCTGGGTTAATTCGACGCTCCATAGAACCGTATTTGCCCGGTGTTAGATAAAAGACCTCAAGGGATAATGACCCTATGAATAAACTAGATGGTAAAGTTATTTCTTTAGTTTTTCTTGAAAGTATGAACCTTGTATTGACAGTGTGAAAGAATTACATACTGCATATAGAATACAGTGATACTGCATATAGTAAACAATATAAAATAACACAAAGTAATGCGGCTTTACAGAAGAGAATTAAGACACATACAGGACGTTACGGCGACTAGCCTTCATCAGCAAATACATACACAAAACACAACATATAGTACAGGAGAAGACCCTCCGGTGACTACATTAAGGCATAATGACGGGATGAGAAGAATAACAAGATAGATGAAAGAATGAGACAATGAAGAGAACATGAAAATATGAATTTAAAAAAAAAAACGTTACTTATCTCAGAGTACTACCAATGTACTACTACCAATGTATTAATAATACCGGTAGTAGTACAGCCTGGGACTCTGAGATAAGTAACAACATTTTGTGTTTTCATATTTTCATTTCCTCTTCATTGCTCTCATTTTTTTTCATCTTTTATTCTTCTCTCCCCGTCCTTATGCCTTAATGTAGTCACCGGAGGATCTTCTCCTGTACTATATGTTGTGTTTCATGTATGTAATTGTTTGCTCATGAAGGCCAGTCGCCGCAACGTCCTGTATATGTCATAATTCTTTTCTGTAAAGCTCTATACTTTGTGTTATTTTTTTTCCGCGTTTCCATCCTGTTTCAGGATATTGCGGTCAACACCAGCATCTTTCAGCTGTATGTTGATTCCTAGGCTAGATTACGCTCATCAGCACGCCAAGACTTTCTGAACGACCGGCTCCATACTCTCATAAGTCACTGCTGCGACTCGAACCGCTTCCAATTCTTGTGCACTCACGTCAACCACGAGAGTATTCGGGATTACGGAGAAAGCTGCTAACACCTCGGCCAGGGAGCCGGCTTTGTGTTATTTTATATTGTTTATATTTCCACAGCTTTACCGCAGTTTCACCAAATTATATGCATATAGTATATACTGATACTGCATATAGTATACAGCGATGCTATACAATGTCTTTAATGTCGTCAATCCATTCTCTATTCTTGCTCTCGTATCAGATCCTCTTTGGTGTAGGTATTGGTAACTGATTGTGTTGCATTCTAACGATATGGCCGAACATTTGGTCTTCTGCCTTTCAATATACTGTATGTGGCACAAGATGTTGATCCCACGGTCTGATAACATCATTTCTTACTCGGTCTCGGATAGTTATGTTGGCAGCTCTTCTCGTAACTCATCCCGAAGGTGTTGCTATTGATGAAGTTTGATATGGATGGGGTAAAGATATACTAGAAAGATATAAGGAATACTGTGGAGACGTAATAGAGGAAGTATGATCAGCAATATAAAGTCTGAAGAAAGGGAAGTTACCAGGCTATGGCGATATGTCAGCGGAACTAATCCAGGAACGAACGAGCGAACTTTATTTATAAATTGTCACAAATTGGGCAATCACGCTGTCGTGTCCTCCTTTACAGTGTCGTCCCTGGAGTGAAGAGAGTCGACACCCACATTATAATATTTTCCTCCTTTTTAATATTCTGGAGAATCCACCAGCTTCCGTCCAACACACTCCATCAGCCCGTGGACACCTTTTCCTGTCACTCTCTCACTGTCGTACTATGCCCCCTCTCATACTTCTCCAACGCAACATACTCAACAACTCTTGCGTCTGAAAAAACTGAATACAGCTTAACTTATTAAAAGAAAAGTGTAACGTGTATGAGACGTGTATGCGAAGAAAATGTGTGACGTGTTCTATAAAGTGTGTAGAATCGGACTCTCAGACAACAACCCAGTCAGCTGATCCCAGCAAGGATAGACCACAGCACGTTACGTCAGAAACATGTACATCTCACCCAGTGCCGAAACCATCCTGCTGGATACTGATTTGCCTCTGTAGACCTCTGGTAATCCCATTTCATGATCATCCGAAATAGACACCGGTGGTATTAACAGTTAATCATGGACCGGTTGCACCCTACACAATGTCCGTTCCTATCGTTCCTTAAAAAAATGCACAAGTCCTTTGTAGTGTGTACACAGTTATTAATGTTAATTGTTAATGTACTTGATCCTCACTCGTGTCTATCTAGCCTCAAGTATCATGTCTTGTGTTCTATTACACGAGATTATATCACACTAGGTAACTATTATCAGTAATGTTCTCAGTTAGTTACTACTGTCTGATGTTGTGTGGTGCATCAGTAATCATCACTCTCTTTGGTGAATCATCTTCCTTCTAGCTTTAGTTACGTTCTGTACGCAACTTTATTGATTGTTGAACTGGTGTCTTCCGAATGGGATTTGAACCTTTCCTAAAAACTTGTTGAGTTTTCCTTGGATCTGGTAGGAAACCTAGGATAGAAACAACACATCTGGTTGATAGTACTAGTCACTGATCCTATCGGCTGAGTGTAAGCCTATTGCCTTGCTTAATGATCTTTAGCTAACTAAACTTGTCATAGAGAGATTAGCTACCCCACTAGGGCCGACTCAGGCTATGACAAGGGAAAGACCCATACAGAGTGCAAAACCCCAGCGGCAATTCCCCCGTCTCCCAATTATCCCCCGTTCTCCCAATAATTATCACTCATACTACTCATATTCTTAACTAGCAGAGCTAATATCACTATCTACTCTAACTAGTTTTCCACTAACAGTGCTAATCATCACACTATAGTTTAACAAGGCTACAGTCTATATTAATTAGAACTAATAGACTATATTGACTACCTTATGCAAAACCGCCTCATTCCCGGGATGGCTACTACACTTTGCCATAACGGACACATGCTAGTTAATGTTAAATTATTCTAACACTGTAGAGCTCTCCCACAAACACGTCCATCCTAATCCACGGTTTTTGGTCAACTCCCCATCTCCAATCATGGTTTTTCTGGCAAACCCCTAAAATTGGTCACGTGATATGGGTGACGTCCTGCAGGTGTTATTTGCGCATATCATCCATTGTCAAGAATCGATTTTTCCTGGCTTTAATCACTTGTCAAGTTGTCATCACTTGTTTAGATTCCCAAACAAGCCAGCGAGTTCCTGTATACTCCCAACAACAGTTGCCAATAACCAGCCGTCAATCTTCTCGATGTTCCGGAAACTAAGAATTGACATATGTACTGTTTACTTCCGTGCTGAGTACTTCCGTTTTCCCTCTGATATGTTTATGACTTGTCAAAGCTGATGTATGATTCAGCGCACTCACTTCCTCTATACATCTGCCACTGTTAATTTAGTCCGACAGGTGATGGCCAACATCCGATTGCCACTATGATCCCACTGCTTCCATCTGTATTCAAATGTTGACAAACTTGTCAAGGCGATGTCGGGATTCGTCTCCCGCACTTCCGAGTGTGGCCAATCCGTCAACCATATGTACAAGTACAACTGTTATTTCTGCCCGACCTGTTTGGAAACACGTGCAGCCACAACTATGAATGTTTTCTCTGTATTAGTTGAAACACTTGTTGCTTAGCAGATAGTCCGGTTAATCAAAAATCCTCTATAATAATCAACCTGGTTAAACACACGGTTTATTTGTGACATAGGCCCCCTCCTAAGAGAGTAGTCCATCTCACTCTTCTCCACCGTGAGTTTAATCCAGATGATTCATTCTTCTTCTTCTTCAGGAGCTGGGTGTCTTGACAAGAAATCCGCTCCAACATTTTCCTTCCCAGGAATGTACTCTACTGTGAAATTATAAGGTTGAAGTAACAACGACCACCGCATCAAACGGGCGTTGAGCTTCTGAGAAGTAGCCAAGAACATCAGGGGTTGATGATCCGACTGGACTCGAAACTTAACTCCATACAAATATGGCTGAAATTTTTGCACTGCCCATACGAGGGACAAGCACTCTCTCTCGACGGCTGAATAATTCCTCTCCGCCTGTAGAAGTTTCTTACTTGCATATGCCACAGGTTTCAAAACCGAAGCATCGTCTTTTCCTTCCTGTAACAAAGCGGCTCCAATTCCAATCGCACTCGCATCTGTTCTCAACACAAATTGTTTGGAAAGGTCAGGGAGCTGTAATACAGGTTTGCTGACCAAGGCCTCCTTTAACTGACTATAGGCATTCTCACATTCTGGTGTCCAAATGATTTGGTCCGGGAATCCCTTTTTCAAGGTTTCCGTCAACGGAGCTCCCAGTTCAGTGAAATGTGGGATAAATTTGTGGTAGAACCCACACAACGAGAGAAAAGATCGCACATCCTTCTTCGTTTTTGGTCTAGGTGCATTTCTGATTTTCTCCAGGTTCTTCTCTTCTGGAACAATGTGTCCTGGAGTGATGGTGTGACCTAGAAATTCCAGAGTCTGGTAACCAATCATGCACTTGGTTGGACGAGCAGTAAGCCCTGCTTCCTTGAGCCTATTAAACACTCTCTCCAAGGATTGTAAGTGGTCATCCAAGCTGTCACTGGAAATCAGAATATCATCCATGAATGAGATGATGGATGGATCCTGTAACGGATCTAGTAAAGTCCTCATCATGCGTGTAAACACACTAGGTGCATTGCTGAGTCCAAAGGGCATGGACCTTTGAATTCGTAGTGTCCACTGGGTGTACTGAAAGCCAACAGTGGTCGAATCTCCGGTTTGACTGGTATCTGATAGTACCCCCGACTCAGATCCACCTTTGAAAAGTACCGAGCCTTATGGAGCCTAGCGAATAACTGAGTTGGATTCGGCAAAGGTTCCACCTGAAACTGTGTGTGACTGTTCAGAAGTCGGTAAGTCTATACACAACCTGTGTTCTCCACTTGGTTTGCGTAACAAAACTACCCCCGCATTGTATGGGGATGTGGATGGTGCAATCACGTCATCCTCCAGCAGTTTTTGTATTTCCTCCTCCAGGGCCTTTTCTTTAGAGAATGGCACTGGGTAAACCTTTTGGCGAACAGGCTCCTGTGTGGTCAAAGTCATCTCGAACTCAACCAACCTCGTTCGTCCTGGTTTATCAGTCAGTATCTCCTTATGAGACTTGAGAACCTGGGTTATCCTTTCCCTCTCCTGGGAGGTCAGATCAGGGTTCACTTGCACATCCCTATAGGTTTCCTGGTGTACCAAGGGATATTCCCTGCCCTCGCTGGTTCCCACTTCAGTCTCCACTGCAACTGCCATTGCCATGAGGTGAGCTGCCTTGTCTCCGGGTCTCTCTTCGTATTTCCGCAAGAGATTGATATGGAAATCTTCGACTTTCCCCGGATCCGGATCTGATAGTTGGTTCTGGATATCACCCTTTCCACGGGAAATGGTCCTTGCCAACCTATCTCCAGTTTGTTGTTTCCCGTTGGGAGTAGCAACAAGACTTTAGTCTCCCACCTCTAGAGATCTTTCTTTAGACCTACGGTTTGTAGTAAGCCGCATGTCTTTTCCTGGCCTTTTTCAAGTTTTGATTTGCCAGAGTCCATCCCTTAGTGGAGTTTTTCTTTCAGTTCCTCCACGTATTTATAGGATGAGATCACTTCTTCTGACGTCCCCTCTTCAGTCCAACTCCTCAACATGGCTTCCAACGGTCCTTTGATTGGACGACCAAACAGCAACGTAGCGGGTGGTAGTCCTGTTGAGCCATGAGGAACTTCCCGATAGGCAAAGAGTGCTGCTGGGATATATTCATCCCACCTATCAGGTTTTTCCTGCGCTAGTTTCCTGAGCATTGTCATCAACGTGCCGTTGAAACGCTCCACTTGTCCATTGGCTTGAGGGTGGTAAGGGCTGGTATGTATGTGGTTAGAGTGAAACACCCTAAATACCTCCTCCATGAGTTTTCCACAAAACTGAGATCCATTGTCCGTCAGAATTTGATCCGGAAAGCCTAATCTGGTAAAGGCCTCCATCAGTGCGTCCGCCACTCTTTTCGAGTCAATCGTGGTCAACGGTATGGCCTTCACCCCACATTGTACAGCAATCCACCATTGTGAGTATATACATGTTCCTCTTCCTAGTCCTGGGAAGTGGACCCACGATATCGATGGCTACCCTCTCGAAAGGAGAGTTCATGATGGGCATCTCACCCAACACCACCGGTGCTGTCCAGTGTTTCGGTGCCACCCTCTGGCACTCAGGGCATGACTTCACATACCGACGCACATCATCTGTCATTCCCGGCCAATAGTAGTGGCAGGAAATCCGCTGCATGGTGGCGGCAATACCCATGTGTCCACTAAAGGAGATGGTATGCCCCATATGAAGAATCTGGGACCGGTGAGCTTTCGGGACGACCAACTGACCGTATAGGTTGTCTCCCCTTCCTGCTCTCCTGTAGAGTATCCTATTCTTCATGTAGTACTGCCCCCGTCCTGGTGGATCAGCACTTTTCTGCAGCTTTTTGTAGCAAGGACGTAAAGTATCATCCTCACTCTGGGCAGTTCGTAGCTCCCCCGGCATTGGGTTAGTCACAATTGCGTCTGCCTCTTCCGTTTTCGTCTGAGAGCGAGTCTGCATTGCTCCCATATGGATTGGCTCCCTGGGCATTCCCAGAAAGACATACCGGCAACCTAGGATGACTGAAAAATGGATCGGTCAATACAGCGGCCTTGATGGTGCCGGTGACGTACCTTGACCGAATCTCCACATTAGCAATAGGCAACTTCATGACTACAGCACTCTTCTGTGCAGGCTGTATATCCAATGTCTCACCTGTGAATTGTTCTGGATGTACCAGATCCGCAGAAATCACGGCCTCCCCGTCCAGTCCTGTGTCGTATAAACACTCCACTTGACGACCGTTAACCTCTACCAATTCCACTACAGGTGGTTTTTCCTGGTCTGGAGTCTCTTCCTCGGCCTCGACCTGTTCGGTGGGCTCCACCTTAGGTTTCCTGAGCACACGACGAATTGAGTGTCTCCTGACTTTCCCCTGCAGTCAATAGCATTGTTCGTGATTTCGACTTGCATTGGTTGCACCATTTCCCTGTCCTAGATTTTCTATTGTCCGGACTTGAGTGAGCTCTCCTGGTGGCGAGCTTCCTTGTTGACCTTGGCATTTTCCGTGACAACCTCCTTGGAAGTCACTTGACATGCTGCAAAGTGAGGGTTCTTAGCCTTCGATTTGCAGTCCCTCGTATTGTGAGAGGGTGACTTACAAATTGAACACCACTTCTCCGACCACGGTCGTTTAGGTGTAGAGCTTGAAGTGATCTTGCTTCCCTCTCTTCTTCTCTGAACTATCCTCTGATTTTTGCACATAAGGTTCCCACTTTTTTGGTTCCTGAGTTTTTGGCTTTCTTCTTATCGTGTTTCTCTTGACTTTTGGAGTTGGTGGAAAGGTTTTCCCCTGCCTCCCCATGTACCTCGACGAACCGTTCTGCTAATTTAGTCACGAGGTCAATACGTTCCGCTCCTTGTTCTCCCAGGAACGTCCTGAGAGGTTTAGACATTTGCTTCTTCAGCTGGTCGACCACCATGAGCTCTTCCAGACTCTCATAGTCATGTGCGAACCCAGCCAAATCCATCCACTTATGGAGATAAGATTTAAGACGCAAACTGTAGGCGGCAAACAACTCCCCCGGTTCTCGTTTCGCTGCTCGAAATTTTTTCCGGTAGGTATGTGACGTAACCTCGAATCGTTTCAGCAGAGCCGTCTTTAACTCGTCATAATTGTTCTCATGTCCTGGTGGCAGGCGAGAATAAACCTCGTATCCGGTCCCGCGTAAACCCTGGGATAGCTTAAGATTCCATTTGTTACGCTCCAGACCCATAGCAACTGACATAGCCTCGAAGCGTTGAAGGTACTGGTCAATCTTCTCTTTGTCCTCCTCCTAGACCGCTAAAGGAAACTTCATAGCGTGGTACCCATGTCCACCTACTGGTGTTGAGCCTGGGATGGAGGAACCTCCAACTGCTCCCTCAGTTTCTCCATTAGATTGACTCTTCAACTCGAGTTCCCTCATCCGGTACTCGTGCTCCCTTTTCTGAGCTTCTTGCTCTTGCTCGCTTCCAGTTTCCTAGCTGCTTGCTCAGCTTCCAATTTCTTAGCTGCTTGCTCAGCTTCCAATTCCATCCTTCTCAATTCCAACTCGGCATTTCGATCTTCCCTTTCTGCTTGACGATACTCTCTCTCCACTTCCTGTATGTAATCCGTTAGAGCAGACCCCGACAATCCCATGTCTTCCCCCTTTGCCCTTAACTCTAACGTGCTTAGTTTAGGGGTGGCCATTTTACAGAGAGGTAAGCTAGCAGGTCGAGTACAATATAACTGCAAATTACTATACAGATCTATGAACAAGTACTATAAATCTAGATATTACCACGCACAGCACATTCACTCAGTGACAAGAGTAGAATCAGGACCACAGACCTATGCAGACGTGTGAAGTGTGAACAGGTAAGATATTAGTCCTAACCCCTATCCACATTCACTCTAGCTGGATTCTCCAATATGATATCACCGTTTTATAACTAAGGATCCTGTGTCAAAAGACCCCGTTGTCAGAGGATCCCACTGTCAAAGGTTCCTGAATGCAGGAGATCTCGCTGTCCAAGGATTCCGTTTACGGGAGATCCCGCTGTCCAAGGATTCCGTTTACGAGAGATCCCGCTGTCCAAAGATCCCGTTATCGAGCCCTCAATAATGTCGTGTCCTCCTTTACAGTGTCGTCCCTGGAGTGAAGAGAGTCGTCACCCACATTATAATATTTATTTCCTCTCAATATTCTGGAGAATCCACCAGCTTCCCTCCACACTCCATCAGCCTATGGACACCTTTTCCTATCACTCTCTCTCACTGTCGTACTATGCCCCCTCTCATACTTCTCCAACGCAACATACTCAACAACTCTTGCTTCTAACATAAATGAATATAGCTTAATTTATTAAAAGAAAAGTGTAACGTGTATGAGACGTGTATGCGAAGAAAATGTGTGACGTGTTCTATAAAGTGTGTAGAATCGGACTCTCAGACCACAACCCAGTCAGCTGATCCCAGCAAGGATAGACCACAGCACGTTACGTCAGAACATGTACATCTCACCCAGTGCCGAAACCATCCTGCTGGATACTGATTTGCCTCTGTAGACCTCTGGTAATCCCATTTCATGATCTTCCGAAATAGACACCGGTGGTATTAACAGTTAATCATGGACCGGTTGCACCCTACACAATGTCCGTTCCTATCGTTCCTAAAAAAATGCACAAGTCCTTTGTAGTGTGTACACAGTTATTAATGTTAATTGTTAATGTACTTGATCCTCACTCGTGTCTATCTAGCCTCAAGTATCATGTCTTGTGTTCTATTACACGAGATTATATCACACTAGGTAACTATTATAATTAATGTTCTCGGTTAGTTACTACTGTCTGATGCTGTGTGGTGCATCAGTAATCATCACCCTCTTTGGTGAATCATCTTCCTTCTAGCTTTAGTTACGTTCTGTACGAAACTTTATTGACTGTTCAACTGGTGTTCTTCCGAATGGGATTTGAACCTTTCCTAAAAAACTTGTTGAGTTTCCTCGGATCTGGTAGGGAACCTAGGATAGAAACAACACATCTGGTGATAGTACTAGTCACTGATCCTACCGGCTGAGTGTAAGCCTATTGCCTTGCTTAATGATCTTTAGCTAACTAAACTTTGTCATAGAGCAGATTAGCTACCCACCTAGGGCCGAATCAGGCTATGACAAGGAAAGACCCATACAGAGTGCAAAACCCCAGCGGGCAATTCCCCCGTCTCCCAATTATCCATCATTACTCGATTCTTAACTAGCATAGCTTATCACCACTACCCTACTCTATTCTTAACTAGCAGAGCTAATATCACTATTCTACTCTAACTAGTTTCCACTAACAGTGCTAATCATCACACTATAGTTTTAACAAGGCTACAGTCTATATTAATTAGAACTAATAGACTATATTGACTACCTTATGCAAAACCGCCTCATTCCCGGGATGGCTACTACACTTTGCCATAACGGCACATGCTAGTTAATCTTAAATAAATCTAACACTGTAGAGCTCTCCCACAAACACGTCCATCATAATCCACGGTTTTTGTCAACTCCCCATCTCCAATCATGGTTTTCTGGCAAACCCCTAAAATTGGTCACGTGATATGGGTGACGTCCTGCAGGTGTTATTTTTCTCATATCCGCCATTGTCAAGAATCGATTCTCCCTTGCCTTAGTCACTGTCAAAGTTGTCATCACTTGTTTCGACTCCCCCAACAAACTAACGAGTTACTGTATGATCCCAACAACAGGTTTCCCCAACAAGCTGCCAATCTCCTCGATGTTCCGGAAACTAAGAATTGACAGATGTACTGTTTACTTCCTTGCTGAGTACTTCCGTTTTCCCTCTGACATGTTTATGACTTGTCAAAGCGATGTATGATTCAGCGCACTCACTTCCTCTATACATCTGCCACTGTTAATTTTGTCCGACAGGTGATGGCCAACATCCGATTGCCACTATGATCCCACGGCTTCCATCTGTATTCAAATGTTGATAAACTGTCAAGGCGATGCCGGGATTCGTCTCCCTCACTTCCGAGTGTTGCCAATCCGTCAACCAGATGTACAAGTACAGCTGTTATTTATGCCCGACCTGTTTGGGAACACGTGCAGTCACAACTATGAATGTTTTCTCTGTATTAGTTGAAACACTTGTTGCTTAGCAGATAGTCCGTTTTATCAGAAAGCCTCTATAATAATCAACTGGTTAAACACACGGTTTTATTTTGTGACAACCCGGGACCTCCAGCACTCGAGGCGGACACCATACCTCGAGATCACGCAGCTCCCCTTCTCATGTTTTGTGGATTATTCAAAGGCATTTGACTGTGTACAACTTCAGAAACTTTGGGAAATCGTGAGGAAAATCGGCTTTCCATCACATGTAGTACAACTCATAAAAATCCTCTATCTAGATCAACAAGCAGCGGTTAGAATATATTGTGAGACATCAGATTGGTTTGACATTTAGCAAGCAGTCAGTCGGGGCTGTGTGATGTCTTCTTATTTGTTTAACCTGTACGCCGAAAGCATAACGAGAAATGTCAGAGATGATATAACCAAGGAGCAATAAGATGTCCCTAAATATCGGTGATCATGAGATACCAGAGATTCGATATGCTGAAGATACAGTATTAGTATCCACATCACAGAATGGTATAGAAAATTTAATAACCTCAACACCAAAGAATAGCGAAAATCACAACTTATATCTTAACATAGCAAAAACAAAGATAATACAGTTAGATAAAATTACTATGGAAAAATAAATATACTTTAATGAGGAAAAATTGGAGGTGGTGGAAATTTTCGAATATCTTGGGTCTTTATTTGCCAACAATGGTGACACAATGAAGGAAATTAAAAGACGAATATCTGTTGTTTGTCCATCAAGAATGATGATGACCATTCATTTCATCCATTGGTGTTGAAACTATGGAGCCGTGAGTTCTAAGATGGCTGATAAGGCCTATTTTGACTCGAAATGTTCTTTGACAATGTGGGCAAAGAATGCTTGACGTTTCTGGAGGAGGATTTCCTGCAGCGGTTTTTCTGTCCTGCCTTTTCTTTATAGCTCTTGCAGTCCTGTTTGCCTCCCACGTGACTGCACCCTGAGACGAATATCTATTGCTCTTCGGAAACATAAACAACAGAATAAATTGTGGAGGGGGACAGACAGAACTACAAAAATTAGATTATTAGATTTTTAAGAGCATGCATCTTTCCCAATTACAACATACGCCTGTGATACCTGGAGAAGCTGAACAGCGCATAAATGCCTTTGAATATAAATGTTATAGGCGCGTTCTACGAATTTGTTGGATACAGATAAGAACAAACGCATCCATACGACGAGATCTGAATATTGAAGAACGTTGGCTACCAAAGATTATTTTTTGTTGCGTATCCCTTACGGGACGTTGCAGTCAACACCAGCATTTTCAGTTGCTGTTGATGTACTAGGCAAGTGTTACGTTCAGTAGTTTGCCATTGCTTTCTGAACGACCGGCCCCTATACCTTTTTCGAAAAAACCAGCACCGCTGTGTTTCGAACCCGGGTATACGGGCTCACAAACCGCGTTCGCAAGCCCTTAGCCACAGAGATTATACAATAACGAAAATTGAAATATTTTGGTCAGTTGAAACGTCATGCAAGTTTGTAGAGAACAATCATGGAGTGTTATATGCACCGAAAGTGAAGAAGAGGAATGCCAAAGAGAAGATGAGTGCAAGGTCTGGCAGATGATCCCCAGATGGGTGTATCGGACGCGGGGCACCTTGCTTATGACCGAGAAATTTTCAGGACGGTTGTTGTGGGAGCGAAGTTCTGCAAGTGACATGCTACTGAATGAATGAATTAATTTCTTATTCTCGTCTGTACGTGTGAACGGCCATATGTTTATTTCGAAAACAAGTTAATATTTGTTATTATAAACTACTTTGATATTCTACTTTCTCTGTTTTGTTCTAATACAAAATACTGGACTAAGATATATGTATTCGTCGTATAGTCTTCGCATTTTTATTCGCTGAAAAAAATATTTTATTAACGAAATGTTCTTTAATGAAAGCGTCATAAGTATTTATTTTCATTTTACAGCGGATGCAATAGAACTGCCCCCTACGCCAACTGCTGTGTCCGAGACCCAAACAAGGCGGATTGCGTTTTCCAAAATGATGTTGAGCTGCAGGACATTATCGAGAAATGTTCTGGTGTGTCCTACTGTGCCTTCCCCGGACTTAGAGTGTCCTCTTCCCTAGGAAACTGTGATCCCAACAATTATCCATCTCTGACATCGTTTTCTTTCATCGAGTTCCAGTGTTTGTCTAGACAGGTCACAGGTCAAATCTGCAGTGACATCATCGACCAGCAAGTTGGCCATGTCTATTTGGAGAGTAACACGGTTCTGGTTGGAAGAACTGTCACCAACACCACTTGCCAATGTCTCATAACAACAGACTGTGAGTCCAGCCTCAATTTCTATGGCATCATTGTCCAGTTAACTCAAGTCAGTGCCACATGTGTAGAGGAAATCACCTTTGCTGACGTCCGATATCCTCAACTAACAGCTCGCGTCACTTGTGATGACGACAACAACGTGCTTTACAACCAATCACTATTTACATCTGTGTCCAACGTGGCTAGTTTCCACTTTCGTGTCTCAGGTCAGCAACAGGGCAAGATTTACATAAGAGTCAAATCTTCAGTAGGTACCGCTAACGTCACACTCACCTGCGGCACACCTGTAGCACAAGCTCTCAGTCAAATTCAGCAGTGTCCAAACCAAACTACCACCACACCTTCTACTACACCTACAACACAGTACACATCACCCGTCACCGTCCCGATGGAAGGACTAATATTCAATTCTTCCTTGGCTTGCACAAGAGGCGCTCAACAGACGTATCACGACCTAGACTGTAGGGATCATTATCAGGACGGAAGCAATCGATCCTTGTCGATAATTCGTGTCTTCTACGGAACAACTCCTCTGTCCAGGTACGTGAGCAACTTAAGTAATGAATCTTAATATATCGAAAGATCTCTTTTCTATGTATCTATTAAGTATCTGAGCCATGAACTGTATTTAGTGACCTGTCTAATCAAACATACGCCATTAGATTCAATTTATGCCATTTGTAATCTAACCACTACAGAAGCGTGGTCGGCAGATCTTACCAAAGGTGTATCAAACGTTTCTTAACGAATGCTAGAAAAGCATCTCAGGCATGATGTTAGATACCCGAACAAGTAAATATATCCCTGAAATTGTCAACTTAACATGTATGAGGAGAAGTCATTAAGCAACAGGAATTTTACAAAGAACATTACGGCTTCCAACAACTCACGCCATGTCATTCTATCCTTTGCTGTGTTCTATGTGTTCCATGCTACCCACTCTATATTATACATTGGTATTTCTAATTGGAAACAGAATGGAGAAGAAACTGATAACAGCAGGATGGAGTATAAATCTTTAACTCGAGAAAAATGAAAGAATAAGGAAAGGTCAAAAACACATATATACAAGATTGCTGTACTAGAATAGAGCAATATCATAAGAATGGAAATGATTACAGAATGCTCAAAGAAAAGAAGTTGCTGACAAGAAATGTTCAATCTCAATTAAATGTTACATGTGACAAGTTGGGAAACACCCTAAAATAATCTAGAAAAGTTATAGAACGATTGTAGCAGAAATTCTGTAGCGGAATTTATGATATAAATGACTGTGAGCATACGGATGAGACACAAGATCCAATAACAGCAGAGACAGAACCTGAACCGTCATTAGATGAAATTGTATGGACAATAAAGAATCTGAAGAATGGTAAATCACCCGGTTGTGATGAGATATCAGCTGAACAAATTAAAGCGAGATGATGAAAAAAGTATACTCATTACCTAAACATATATGGAAATATGGTATGTGGCCAAAAGATTGGAAGAGAACTATCTTCATTCAGGGCAACCTGAAATTATTCACCAACTATAGAACTGTTTCCCGGATCAGCCATGCATGTCAAATTGTATTAAATATCAGAATGTGAAGAATACGTAACAAACTGGAAGAAGTGATTAACGTGGTTGAAGCCGGATTTAGACAAGGAATAGGAACAAGAAAGAGATCACATACTCAATATGCATTTAATAATAGAGAAGTGTAGAGAATTTAATGTAAACCTATTCTCATGTTTTGTTTAGTTTAGTTTAGTTTAGTCGATGGATCAACATCACGGCACACGGGTGCAACCCATAAGTGCTCCGTTTTCCCCATAACTCAAATCTGAGTCTGGAGAACCTCAGCTCAGTGCACGAACTCCGTAGCACCGGCGAGGATCCTGAAAATACTTTGGGCAGATTTTTAACTCGAATTTTTGCCGGGCAGCGCCGTTAGGCTACTCTTTTTCGATTTCCAACTGCCAAGGGATGTTTTACGTGCGCAACAATACACACGGGCGTCCGATCTCACTACCCAGAGACCAGGGGAAATTTATTACTAGAAGTCCACGTGAAAAAATCCCGGCATCACCGGGGCTTGAACCCGGGACCTCCAGCACTCGAGGCGGACACCATACCTCGAGATCACGCAGCTCCCCTTCTCATGTTTTGTGGATTATTCAAAGGCATTTGACTGTGTACAACATCAGAAACTTTGGGAAATCATGAGGAAAATCGGCTTTCCATCACGTGTAGTACAACTCATAAAAATCCTCTATCTAGATCAACAAGCAGCGGTTAGAATAGATTGTGAGACATCAGATTGGTTTGACATTCAGCAAGGAGTCAGTCGGGGCTGTGTGATGTCTTCTTATTTGTTTAACATGTACGCCGAAAGCATAACGAGAAATGTCAGAGATGATATAACCAAGGAGCAATAAGATGTCCTAAATATCGGTGGTCATGAGATACCAGAGGTTCCAAATGTTGCTGTATGTAGCCGGGGCGCAGTGTTGGGGTGAGCACCCAACATTGCTTAAATACCCCAATGGCTCGTGAATACATAACCTATGCAGCAAAAGTCCAACTCCTGGCCTTCACGTGGCGGAGCTGTTTAAACTAACAGGAGAAGGGGCGACGGCGAGTATCTGGCGCCGGAAAATAACCAGTGTGCTCTAGATGTGTATACACATACATGCATGTGCAGACACGTGTGTGCGTTTGTACACATCTAAACTCGAGTGAGACCACAGTCTGCTCTAGCAAAGGAAAGGTGCTGAAGACGGAGGCAACCAGCCAGGAGGCGCACCACAGAAATCAGGATGCCACGCAATTACGCAAAATGGAATATGTCGACTACTGCTAGAAGTTATGGTGCTCGCCCTGCTTTGGACCCCCAGGCAGGTGCAGTGCCGGGCCCTATGTCTCGAAAGGGTCCAACCCCAACTACTGGAGGTCCTTCTCAGATGTCCTGTGGAGCCAGGGGACATGAGAATAGAACAGCTGGCCATACTAAACAAAGACTTAAAATAATGCACTGGAATGCGGAGGGAGTCAACAACAAAAATGTAGAATTAGAAAACATCCTGGACCAAGAAAAAGTAAGCATTTGTTGCTTGCAAGAAACTCACCTCAACGAAAATATAGCCTTCAAGATCAGAGGCTACCAGTGTTACCGATCTGACCGAAAGGACAGGCGAAAAGGTGGGATACTTACCCTTGTAAAAAATAACATCACTGCTTCCCAAATCGAAGTCTATATGGAAGGGGCTGAGTATCAGACACTTAAACTTAAAACAGGCTATACAGACCTACATCTGATCAATTACTACTGTCCAAGTGACCGCCCACAGGCACTGGACACACTACCATTAACAGAAAAAATGATTGTGTGTGGCGATTTCAACAGCCACTCGCAGAGTTGGGGCTATGATCACATGGACCAGAGAGGAGAGAGACTGGAAAACTGGCAGGATGAGAATAGATTCATCTTGGTTAACAAGCCGTCCGACCCACATACTTTCTACTCGAGATCATGGCACTCTACAACTACACCTGACCTGGCTTTTCATTCACCAGACCTGGAGTGGAACATTACACGAATTGTTGGGAAACAACTTGGTGGCAGCGACCATCGACCAGTCTTTCTAACTGTAGAAAATGAGCTTGTAAGTGAAAGCAGCACCCTCTCGAGGTGGAACTACAAGAAAGCAGACTGGGCAATGTACAAGAATCGCACCAGCATACTGGTTAGAAACCTGAACACTGAGAAAGACATAAATAAAGTAGTTGAAGAGTTTGGGAAATGCATACTACAGGCAGCGCGAGAAACAGTACCAAGAGGAGCCCGTAAACAATATAAACCCTACTGGAGTAGTGAACTGGAACAGTTGCATAATGATGTGGAAGTATGTAGAAAGCAAGCAGAGGTCCACACCCAGCCAAGAGCACCACAATAAATTCCAGCATGCAAAAGCCAAATTTCAAAGGGCCAAGCTGCAGGCTAGACGGAAAAGCTGGCAGGAAAAAACAGAGTCTCTGAACTTTGAAAGAGACACAAGGAAATTGTGGAAGCTAATAAAACAACTTAACGATGAGGGCACAGGGAGAAACTCAAAAATTGCACTACATAAAGATGGAAACATCTTAACAAGAAAGCAAGCAGCTGACCATTTTGCGGACTCATTCGCACAAGATAACAATATCAAAATTAGTCCAGAGAAACAACAAGAGATTCGAGAGAAACGGCAACATACAGGACAGAAGGAAATAGTACATGAGGTTCTGGAGGCACCCATCACAATCAGCGAACTGGAGCTAGCCATATCAAAACTGAAAATGAGAAAGTCACCAGAGCTGATGGTATCTCCAATGAAATGATCAGGAACCTAGGAACAGAGGCCAAAGCAAAGCTGTTGCAGATCTTCAATAACAGTTGGACCTTAGGCAGTGTTCCACAAGCCTGGAGAGAAGCAATCATGATACCCCTCCTAAAATCAGGGAAAGATAGTTCCATTGCCTCTAGCTACAGACCAATTAGCCTCACCAACTGTCTCTGCAAAACACTGGAGCGCATCATCAATCACTAGACTGCAGTGGTACATTGAAAGTAAAACATCCTTGTGCCACAGCAGGCTGGCTTTAGGCAGTGCTACTCTACGGAAGATCAGACAACCTACCTCTCTCAAGAAATTGAGGATGCATTCCAAGAGAAGAAGCTGGTGCTTGCGGCATGGATAGATTTGAAGAAAGCCTTTGACAAAGTCTGGAAAAAAGGTCTGATGAATAAACTGAGAAACTGCAAAGTCAATGGAAGAATGTACAAATGGGTGAAAGCATACTTGCACCACAGAAAAGCCCGAGTACAGATAGACGGACTAAAGAGCAAGAAAGTACTACTGCGTCACGGTGTTCCCCAGGGCGGAGTCTTGTCCCCCATACTCTTTCTAATCTTCATCAATGATCTCGTTGCTAATCTACCGCATGGAATTAAAGCCGCAATGCACGCCGATGACCTGGTTCTATGGAGCACAAATGAACATGCATCAGTGGCCACCAGATTATTACAAAGAGCTGTAGATACATTTGTTGCATGGGCAAATAGATGGTGTGTCAGCATAAACACTGACAAGTGCAGCACCACCCTATTTACCCTCTCTCCAAAACAAAAGGCAGTTACCATCCAGATAAATGGAACACCCCTAAGAGAAGATAAAGAACCAACATGCCTTGGAGTAACATTAGATGGCAGGCTGACATGGAGAAAGCACATCAACAAAGCAGTAGCAAAAGCCAGAAGGAAAATAGCCATCCTGAGAAAGCTAAGTGGAACCACATGGGGAGCCAGTGGGAAAATACTTAGCAAAGTTTATTAACACAAAGGCTTTTGATAAAGTGAGACATGTCAACATGATAAGGATGCTTGAAGATCTACACATTGATGGAAAAGATCTTAGACTTGTAAAAAACATATATTGGAAACAACAAGCTGCCATGAGAGTTGATAATGAAGTAAGCCAATATCAGCCTATTAAAAGGGGTGTGAGACAGGGATGTGTAATGTCTCCAGATCTGTTTTCCCTGTACAGTGAAAGTATTTTCAGAAATATTGAAGATATGGAAGGAATCAACATTGGGGGACGATGCATCAATAACATTAGATATGCAAATGATACAGTCTTGATTGCAGACAAAGAACAGGACCTGCAAAATTTAGTAGATGCGATTGTTACACACAGTGAACAACTAGGGTTAGAACTAAATTGTAAAAAGACACAGATTATCGTCGTCACTAGGAAGGACGAAATACCACAATGTAATATACAAGTAAATGGCAATATTCTTCAACAAGTGAGCAGGTACAATTATCTCGGAACAGTAATAACATCTGATGGGAGATGCCTTGAAGAGATTAGAACAAGAATCGCCATGGCAAAAGTAGCCTTTAGCAAGATGAAAAACATATTGACCAATAAAAAGATGTCAATTGAAACGAGAAAAAAAGTGTTGAGATGCTACATAGAACCTGTACTTTTATATGGATGTGAAGCGTGGACAATGAGCAGTCAGGCTGAAAAACATCTGATGGCTGTAGAGATGTGGTTTCTGAGGAAAATGCAAAGAATACCATGGACAGCCAGAAAGACCAATGAACAAGTCCTTCAAGAAACAAATGAAGATCGTAAATTGATTAGAGAAATTAGACGTAGACAGTCAAAATTTTTTGGGCATGTTATGAGAAGAAATGGATTGGAGAATTTGGTGACAACTGGTAAGATCGAAGGGAACAGACCAAGGGGAAGACCTAGAAGCAAGTACCTGGATGGCTTGGCCTTGTGGCATGGTCGAGACAGAAACACGGAGCTGATCCACGACTCTGGTGATCGAGTGAGATGGCAGAACATGACCGCCCACGCTTACCGGCATGGCACACGATGGATGGATACGACAACACCTGGAATACGGATCAACTGCGTGGTGTTCGGCATAAAAAACCACACTACAAGAGCTGGACAAAGTGCAAAATCAAGCACTTAGAGTCACCACAGGAGGGATGTAGATCAACTCCCTATAGTGGAAATGGAGAAGATGGGGAGGACACAAGCACTGAGTGAGCGCAGAGATACGAAAACGCTAATACAAGCAGAAAAGTTCCTCAGCTTGCCAGGCCACCTATGAAGAACAGATTTGAAAACCTAGCTATGGGGCGGTTGAAAAGAAATAGTTTTATCCACCACGGCCAAACGACTCTGCAGAGAAACCACCGATCTGCCCACAGTTGGTATCCCCCTAACAACTATTCCAGAGCGAACTCCATGGAAAGATGAGCATAGACTATCATTACAAATCCAGACAAAAGTGAGAGGAATATTTGACAAGGAAGAACAGAACAGTGTGCAGCGCAGAACAGCCACTCTCAGCTTCCTTGATGAAGAATACCCACAGGACCTCTGGATCCGAGTCTACACAGATGGGTCAGCACAAAATGCTGTTCGAAATGGAGGAGCGGGAGTGTACATAGAATACCCAAATAATACCAGGGACACAGCTAGAGTACCGACAGGAAAGTACAGCCATAACTACGATGCTGAAATTGAGGCAATCAAGATAGCAACAGAGAAATTACTAAATACCAGCAATGGTACACAACCTGTGGTGCTATTGACAGATGCAAAATCAGTACTCGAGGCGCTCCTGTCTGGGAAATTGCCAGTACTAAGGACACTACTTTCTGAACTTAGCAGTCAGCATAAGGTCACCATACAGTGGATACCATCCCACTGTGGAGTACCCGGAAACGACAGAGCTGATCAATTGGCTAAGGAAGGAGCCAAAGAAGAACAGCCTGATGTGCCCGTTACATACCACCAAAAGAAAAGAATGATCAAATCAGTCAGAAAGCCACCAAAACCTGCTCAAGATGACTACCACGTTATGGATAGACCAGAACAAGTCATTATTCTGCGCCTCAGAACAGGGCACAATAGATTACGCAACCACATGTATACAAAATTCAAGATTGGTGAAACAGCCATGTGCACATGTGGATTGGCGTCGCAGACAGCAGAGCACATACTCCAAGACTGCCCAAAATATAACATATCTAGGCAAACCTTCTGGACCTAGAGAGACGACAGTGGAAGATAAACTCTATGGACCGCTGTGTGAACTGAAAAAGACAGTTCAATTCATACAAGAGACAGCATTGCAGTTATAGACATATTTCAAGCGAACGAAAGAAGAAGAAATGAGATACCAGAGTTTCGATATGCTGAAGATACAGTATTAGTATCCTTATCACAGAATGGTATAGAAAAATTAATAACCTCAACACCAAAGTATAGTGAAAATCACAACTTATATCTTAACATAGCAAAAACATAGATAATTCATTCAGATAAAACTATTATGGGAAAATAAATATTCTTTAATGAGGAAAAATTGGAGGTGATGGAAATTTTCGAATTTCTTGGGTCTTTAACTGCCAACAATGGTGACACAATGAAGGAAATTAAAAGACGAATATCTATTGCTCTTCAGAAACATAAACAACTGAATAAATTGTGGAGGGGGACAGACAGAACTACAATAATTAGATTATTAGATTTTTAAGAGCATGCATCTTTCCCAATTACAACATACGCCTGTGATACCTGGAGAAGCTGAGCAGCGCATAAATGCCTTTGAATATAAATGTTATAGGCACGTCTTAAGATTTGTTGGATACAGATAAGAACAAATGCATCCATACGACGAGATCTGAATATTGAAGAACGTTGGCTACTAAAGATTATACAACAACGAAAATTGAAATATTTTGATCAGTTGAAACGTCATGCTACTTTGTAGTGAACAATCATGGAGTGTTATATGCACCGGAATTTAAGAAGAGGAACGCCAAAGAGAAGATGAGTACAAGGTCTAGCAGATGATCCCCAGATGGGTGTATCGGACGCGGGGCACCTGCTTATGACCGAGATATTTTCAGGACGGTTGTTGTGTGATCGAAGTTCTGCAAGCGACATGCTACTGAATGAATTAATTAATTTCTTGTTCTCTTCTCCACGTGTGAACGGCATATGTTTATTTCGAAAACAAGCTAATGTATGTTATTATAAACTACTTTAATATTCTACTTTCTCTGTTTCTTTCTAATACAAATAACTGTATTTTGAAATATGTATTCTTCGTATAGTCTTCGCATTTTTATTCACTGCAACAATATGTTGATAACGAAATGTTCTTTAATGAAAGCGTCATAAGTATTTATTTTCATCTTACAGCGGATGCAATAGAACTGCCCCCTACGCCAACTGCTGTGTCCGAGACCCAAACAAGGCGGATTGCGTTTTCCAAAATGATGTTGAGCTGCAGGACATTATCGAGAAGTGTTCTGGTGTGTCCTACTGTGCCTTCCCGGCACTTAGAGTGTCCTCATCCCTAGGAAACTGTGATCCCAACAATTATCCATCTCTGACATCGTTTTCTTTCATCGAGTTCCAGTGTTTGTCTAGACAGGTCACAGGTCAAATCTGCAGTGACATCATCGACCAGCAAGTTGGCCAGGTCTATTTGGAGAGTAACACGGTTCTGGTTGGAAGAACTGTCACCAACACCACTTGCCAATGTCTCATAACAACAGACTGTGGGTCCAGTCTCAATTTCTATGGCATCATTGTCCAGTTAACTCAAGTCAATGCCACATGTGTAGAGGAAATCACCTTTGCTGACGTCCGATATCCTCAATTAACAGCTCGCGTCACTTGTGATGACAACAACAACGTGCTTTACAACCAATCACTATTTACATCTGTGTCCAACGTGGCTAGTTTCCACTTTCGTGTCTCAGGTCAGCAACAGGGCAAGATTTACATAAGAGTCAAATCTTCAGTAGGTACCGCTAACTGTCACACTCACCTGCGGCACACCTGTAGCACAAGCTCTCAGTCAAATTCAGCAGTGTCCAAACCAATCTACCACCACTACGTTCTCCAAACATCACAACAACTTTACAGTACAACACTTCTTCCTAGTTCAACTTCATCAACAGACACTACTTGGTATTCAAGCTTCGTCTAGCTCTTCAACCAATGCAGTACTCATCGACCACACAATACCCACCGACAACGAACTATCCATCGACCACAAACTATTCATCGATGAACTATTCATCGACATCGCAGTACCCATCTACCACAAACTATTCATCGATGAACTATTCATCGACCTCGCAGTACCCATCTACCACAAACTATTCATCGATGAACTATTCATCGACATCGCAGTACCAATCTACCACAACTATGACCTCGAGAACTATTCATCAACCACAAATTACCCCCCAACGGCCACAAACTATTCATCAACCTCAACGTATCCTTTGACCACGAACTATTCATCAACCACAAAGTACCCTTCGACTACGAACTATTCATCAACCACAAAGTACCTTTCGACTACGAACTATTCATCGACCACGAACTATTCATCAACCACAAAGTACCTTTCGATTACGAACTATTCATCGACCACGAACTATTCATCAACCACAAAGTACCCATCGACCACGCAGTACACATCACCAGTCACCGTCCCATTGGACGGATCAATATTTAATTCTTCCTTGGCTTGCACACGAGGTGCTCAAGAGACGAATCACGACCTAGACTGTAGGGATCATTATCAGGACGGAAGCAATCGATCCTTGTCGATAATTCGTGTCTTCTACGGAACAACTCCTCTGTCCAGGTACGTAATCAAATAGCTCGTCATTGCCATCATTTTATTTTTCCCTTTATAGTTGAATAGCGCCATTTTGGTTGAGTGATTTAATCTTTTTATAATTAACTTCAATATTTAAAATATAACGTATGTAGAATAAGTAAGTTGCATATCCTTTGCAGCATGTTGCAGTCAACCTCAGCATTTTTTTTCTTTTGGCTGTTTGTGATTTCTAGGCAAGTTTACGTTCAGTAGTTTGCCTTTGCTTTTATGAACGACCGGCTCTCATACCATTGTGTGAAATATCAACGCAAAAGCTGTCTGCTGTCAAATCGCCCGCAGCAGTGTTCAGAACGGGGTATGTGGGATTACGAATTGTGTTCGTAACTCCTTAGCCACAGAACCGGTTCGCAATATATAATATATGGAATATGGGAAGCAATTACGGTACGCATAAGACTAAAATCCGAAACAACACATAAACGTCGACGGTGTTTGACGGGCCACCCGAAAGGTAAACAGATAATATTATTAATGTATCCTACCATGCATATACCGGCTCGGTGTCGAAGGAGTTACGGACGCAATTCGTAATCTCGCATACCGCGTTCAAAACTAACTGCGGGCGATTTGACAGCAGACCGCCTTGCGTTGGTATTTCATTCAATGGTATGAGTGCCGTTTGTTCAGAAAGCAATGGCAAACTACTGAACGTAAACTTGCCAATACATCCAAACACCAAAATAATGCTGGGGATGACTCTGGCGTACTGTAAACAATATGCAACTAACTGAACACTAACATTCAATTCTCAGTGTTTGTTGGATAGATTCGCTTATTCTAGTTTCCCCACGGTCAGAGAAGAAAACCTACACCGAGGTTTTGGTTGCTACACATATTATTAAATCGCAAGCCGACATCACAAGGAAAATACAAGGGAAAGTAATGGGGAATATCACTTTAAATTAGTTTAATATTGGAGGTACTTGCGGCGCTCACCAAACCCAACACCCCACATTGTGCCAGCAGCTTCCGGTAGAGGGGCAGAACTGGAGGGTACAGGCACTTACCCTAGTGCGAGGAAATGCAATTTATAAAATTAAATGTCATGGCAGAGCGGACCAGATTCTTAGCCTTGGTCGACAACTGGTCTAGGATGAAGCTCCGACAAGCGAACAGTTTGAGCGTTACTTTGCTCATCCACCAGCTTCTGCAGCTTGTCTTGTTCCAGATGTGTTGTTGTTAAATTTTCTCTGGATTAAACTAGGCAGTCTGGGAGAGGAATCATTCTGCATGGGCAACACATGTTCTCTACAATTTAGCCCAGGCTTTGTGCTATGGAGAGGTGTAACTTCATCCCTGGTCCCCGCCATGGGTTGTAGTTATTATGCCTTTTTTGAAGCAAAGTGTACCAAACTATCGTTTGTTATGACGGCAAGGTGCCAGTGTGAAAGATACTCAGGCACGAGAAAGAACGAACGACAGAGAAGTTTGTATTAGTAAAGTTTTAACAGCTGGGCGATAAAAAATAATATGAGCAACACTTTCACAAAACTAGTAGATAGCAGAAATGGGGAGTCATGGTTGCCGAAATATGTCGAGACCAGGCTGCTGAAGAGAAGAAGACAGTGATGTATTGATACGCTCCTTGTTGTGAATATCTAAGTTATTTCTATGTAAAGTAACATGTATTTGCCTCCTCTTTTCCCTATAAAAATAGTATGGCTGTTAACTTAAACGCCCTCGTAAAGTCCTCAGTTTTGTATCATTGAAATCGTGTCTATATTTCAATTTATGCTTTATTTAGATAATCAAAAGCATTCACCATGCATTTCTGATTTACAGCGGATGCGACAGAACTGCCCCCTACGCCAGCTGCTGTGTCCGAGACCCAAACAAGGCCGATTGCGTTTTCCAAAACGATGTTGAGTTGCAGGAAGTTATCGAGAAATGCTCTGGGGTGTCCTACTGTGCTTTCCCCGGCCTGAGAGTGTCCTCCTCCCTAGGAAACTGTGATCCCAACAATTACCCATCTCTGACATCGTTTTCTTTCATCGAGTACCAGTGTCTGCCTGGACTTGACACGGGAGGAGCTATGTCCAGCACAGTAACATCACCATTAACTACTCCGGCTGTGTCTACCGCTTCTACGTCAGCCACTGTAACGCCGGCCAACCAAACGAACCCTTCAGGCAACGGCTCCAGCAGCCGTGTTGAAGGTGATCGAAGTTTAAAAACTGGTTCAATAATCGGGATCGTCTTTGGAGTCTTGGGTGCGACCATTATCATTTTCATCGTCATCTTGTTAGTTGGGAAATACAACAAATGTCGCACAGGCTCGTCTGACAGTGACATTACCATCTTGCCAGATGGGACAATAGCCAAGCCAAACTCCAGACTTTGGGTCAAAGACAAATGGTCGAAATCCTTGTAGCTTCCATGAAAGAGTGAGAAACTCCTGCTCAAAACGTTTTCTTTATGTGGGCTCCAGCGGTAGTTGGTGATAGCCTGTGGTTAATCTACCTCTGCTTCTTCCTCCTCTTCTTCTTCTTCTTCCTCTTCTTCTTCTTCTTCTTCTTCTTCTTCTTCTTCTTCTTTTTCGTCTTCATCTTTTTGGTTTTTCTCTTCTTTTTATTCTTCTTCTTTGACAAAAATGTTGTGCATATATACTTCATGTTGTGAAATGCTGCTTCTGTCTGTTCTGCTCTAATTTGAACTTCTCTTGTGTAATAGCCAATGCATACAAAATATATTGATGTTGGTCTAGAAAAGAGTAGAAGAATAGCAGTATAACTCTGTAATTCAAATCCTAAGCTATATTTAGAAATCATGTTTTGCACTTGCAGCAAAACCCTCTCTCGGCCTTCCTAGTTTACTCCCGAGGAAAGGTAACATCAATACGTCTAGAACAAGACAAGCTGCAGAAGCTGCAGGATCAGCAAAGTAAAGCTCTAACTATCCGCCTGTCGGAACTTCCATCCTAGACCAGTTGCCGACTGAGGCTTAGGGCTTGGTCTGTACTGCCATGACATGTAGTCTTTATGATTGATTGATTGATTGATTTAGGACTCCGACATCACAGCATTCGGGGCATTCCCATAAGCGCTCCGCCCCATCCCCAGCAGCCAGCGAAGAGTTCCAACACTAATTGTACCAGTAGCAATCTGATTATATTTGCGTCTCGTCTTTCCTCTGAGCGTCGATCGTCGGCCAGATCCCCTCGTCACCCCTCGCTGTCGCATTCTTGCCAGACCATGGTGATCCATTTGCTCCTCCGAGGTGTACACGTGCTCCCACAAGGCCGCAACCACATCTGCCTTATCATGCATCAATACTCCACCAAGTTTTGCAGAGCCAGCTAATCTGTCCACCTGTTCATTCCCCAGCACACCAGCATGCCCCGGAGAAAAGATCCAGACGATGCTTGCCACCCGTGACTTCCGAAGCGAAGCAAGCCATTCTGCACGAAGCCTGCCTGTCCCCACCCTACTCAGCATGCTTTCTGAGCCAGTTACAATCACGATATGTGTGTGGTTATCGTATTCTCCATCCAGCGGAAAGCTGCAGTGACCGCCTCCACTTCCATTCTTAAGCTAGATGTTGTGGTATCATATGCCAGGCTCTCCTTCACCAAACCAGGCCGGTCTGCAGATGGTATCCACTCAGCGAGTTTTCGATTCGGACATGTGCTTGTCGTTGTGTCCGTCAGAGCTCGGAAAACTACCTAGTCAGAGTTGTTCCGGCCACGAGGGGCATTCGGAGAACTAGGTAGTCAGAGCTGTTCCTAGCACGAAAGACATTTCACTCGGATGTTTTTTGCGTTGTGCCTGATTTATTTGCACCCGTAGGCCAGCACATCCGACTTCAGTTGGCATTTTTACGGGTTTGCCTTCCCGGGGTTTCGAGAGACGTTAGACTTTTACTGCTGTGGTGTCGCCCACATCTCAGCTGGTCAAGGTAAGACGGTCAAAGACATCACGGTCAACCCTCAAGGGAAGGCAGGGACGGACCATGGGCATTCCCCGCTATCCAAGGAGGCTTCCATAAATGCAGAGCCGGCATATAGCGCTCTGAGACTGGGCTCATCCGAGGAGTCGCCACATCTTGCTCGTGGCTGCTTTAATTCCTCACTTCCATGTATTGAGCATTTCGTTTTGCCACTGGTCGCTCCCCACACAAACCAGGGACTGGCAGTCTGCGGACGACATCCACTCATATAGCTTTCGCTTCGGACTACCACGTGTTGGATTCGCTAGATTCGTCCTCTCATCCGGAGATCCCCCGTATCCCCCAGCTCCCCATCCGCACTGCTGCTGATATAATTATGAACTGATATGAATTCCAACAAAAGGTATTCTCGGCTCGCTCCAATAAATCAAAACAGCAATATGAACAAAATTGACGAGATTGGATTCTTTGACGTAGTCAAGCAAAACTGCCGTTTAATATATTCTACAGCATACAAGGAGTTAACGTGTCCAATAATTACTATGTAGCACTTACTGGGCCTGTTCCACCAGGTCCGCAGCAAGTCTTATTTGTAGCTTATAATAATTAGAAAAGATCACAAACCTTGTTATTACAACTGTTTACATATTAGGCTATACGTCCTCTAAAATCCTTCTCTCTCTCCATCGGTCATGTTTCTTGCCGCTCTGGAAAATACAGCTATTTCCTCTCGCTGTTGGTTCATTTATTCGTGGCGATATTCTGCATCATGTTGCAAAGCCTCTTTCTTGTCAGGTAGTAATATTCCGCCACTGGTTTAATGCCAAGTAACCATCAGTCCAGTTCGATTTAGTGACATCCAAAATTGCACTGCCTTCTCGTTTCCATTTCCCCATAAGTCTCCCGTTGTTGGGCTAATCGCTCTGTGACGTTTCTCGTGTTTCCAACGCGTCCCTTAGTTTTTTTATCGTATTTGGCGTCGAGGATTTCTCTCTAATTCATATGACGTTATTCTTGTTTGCACTTACTATATGGCAACAAGTATCTGAACTAAGCATGTAGCGTGCTCAGCATCTCACCTCCATTTTTCGGTAGGTGAGTATCGGACCGGCTCTCACATCCGAGGGTTTATGGCTTAGAGGCGTTCAGCCATATCCCTCGGCTGAGAGCCTTTGAGTTTTGTGTCTGGAGCAAGACTTCTGCTTTCGTGGGCCTGATTTTGGCTTTTGACTGCAATCCTCAGTCTACCTGCAGAGCAGCAGGTTGTGTCTCTTAGTCTGACCCCTAACCCAAGTCCTATCCGACACATAGTTGTGCTTCCGTCGGCTTAGTTCTTTGGGTCATTGGGACACACAAGCTCCCCCCCCCCCCTCCTCCGCGGCAAGGTGGAGACACATCGGGGCTGGGGGGTCTCAAATCTTATATAGCACCTCTTGTACAGTCCTCCCACCCCTCTAACGTTTCACTACCATCTTGTATAATATCATCAGGCTCATCTGTGCAACAATTACGGCGCCAAGCTGACTATGGCATGTGCCGGTCAAGATTCCACATTCCTACAAAATATAACGGTCCTAGCACTTCGTTTACCCACGGAAAACCCCCGCTACGGGTCTTTTTGTAAATGTAAATATGAGTTATATTCATCGTAAATACAAACTATGGGCTGTGAGTGTGTTTCATTTGATTATACAGTATTTATGTAGTATTGTTGCTTATTGTTAATTACTTAATCTAGCATGTTTTCCATATATCTGTATGTTCATGACATATTTATATTGATACTGATATTATACACAATGTGTTGCTGAATAAATATAATAAACTCATGCGTCAGAATGTATTTTGTTATCGTCTGTTTTTGTCAGCGTGGTTCGCAGGTGACGTCGCAAGTTAGGTTATATAATTATATATACGCGATAGTCCAGAACAGATTATGCCTATTTTCTGAGCCCCAGTCTGGCACTGTGACTTATCTTAAACCTCGGTGTCAGATCTGTCCGTATGTGATTAAAACACTGTGACTTTTTCCTAGTGCCATTTTCTACATCCGTAAGGATTTTCCTGCAAGCGCCACAATCTGTAACGATGTGTTATGAAATACATCGGCGAAATAGACTAACGCTTAGACGACGGCATATGCAACATCTCTTGGATGCTAATAGTTTTGCCTATAAACCGGAATCTACAAATTTCTATAGTGTCGATCACTATGGCGTGACTGATATCCAGGCCAAGCTAACTAATCGTGCACTGCTCTTGAAAGAGATCACACGTCTCTGGAAAACAGCCTCAATTGTGGAAAACATCCTAAATTTTGAAAACAGCCTCATATTTTCTAGCTGGTATCTTTTACACCTTGTAGCCCCAATGTCAAACACAGTTTCATTTAACCATTTTTTTTTCTAATATGATCCTGTCATTCCGCACTTATCTGTCATTCCCATGTCTTTATGTGTGTACCCTCGCTTTCTTTATCCAGTGTTCATCCCACTCATGTCTTCCCGAAAGAGATATGGCATTCTCTTCTCAGCTTATTTCACCTAAGTTTACACTTTTTCTATTGCATCACTTCCTGAAAAAAGCAGAGAGCACCATATAGATCTTACCACCGCAAAGAGTCCACTGTGCTCTAGACTGACCGGCGCCAACCTGGACAAGCAGTTGCGAGTAGTAACATCATCAACACTACCTAACATATCACGCCTCACCAAAGAGAAGAAGTTTCAGCCATCACATTAGGGGTGAGTCAATTACATGTTTGGTCAAATCAGGGATGTGCTTAGATTTTCTCGGTATTATGCAAGTCTTCGAAATGCCGCCCCTGAATGGTTCAAATTGTATGTTTATTTCACTACTTATGCCCCCCTCCCCTTTATGGTGCCGCCTGCTGCGGCTGCCTCTCTGTATCATAGTACGGTACGGCACGGCCTGGACCAAATATAGCATGCTAATATACATATATATAATTTTGTATTGCCATCGAATGATGTTATAAATACACTAATTGCCTTTTGCAGTAAAATGGGTCCCATCCTCTGCTCTATTGGCACACCAGGGGTCTAGTTTATCGATAGTCATTCAGAGAACATTACATCAAACAGGACTTGCTATGTATGGTAAACCGTATATAATATTCAAAGAAATGTAACCATGCAAAGGTTAACAACCTTAACTTTTCTTCATTAATTCCCTTTAAGAACCCTTCAGTATTGCCTCTGTTGTTTTGTTTTTCCTTTACCGTGTCACAAGTGGTAGCGTAGTAGGTAAACGCTCGCTTGCCGGCCCGAGAGTCATGAGTTCGAATCGCATCGGGGCGGATTCGGATTTTTTAAAACTGACCTGGCCTTCCAGGTCGATCCAGCCTAAAATAGGTACCAGAAGAGTCTAGGGAAATGAAGGCGGCCGGCTTGAAACTAACTAACCACGGGTTATTGAAAGCTTCAGCCCTTGTATAATCTATTGCTTCAATGCCACCATTACATCCTCCAAGGGTCCAATGTTTATTTTATTGTTAATCCCTTCAATTTTGTTGAAGAGTCGCTAGGCTTTATCCTCTTCTCTTTACTTGTTTAATTTGCTATAGTTTTCTTTCCGCGCATCTTGTTTGTTTTTCTATAAGATAGCGTACTCTTGCTTGCTTCTTGTTCATCTGTTATCGTCGGAATACACTTGTTCCTTCAGGTAAGTACTCTTCTCTTTTGGAGGCGACAGGTTCGAATCCCGCTTTGTCCAGACTATACATTTTCATTTGTATAATTTATAGCGGGTGTCCTTTTTCAGCTTCTTGCTCCACTTCTGTGAATGCCAATCAATATCTGCGAATGTATTTGAAATGATCTGTCCACCTTTTGTTGTCAGTTTTCATTTGAGTGATTGAATTTTTCACATACTTTTCCCTGATTCCTCCGTGGTGGCTATCTCTAACACAGGGTACCAGTGCTAGTCGGCATGGTCAAAGCATAGGCGTGCTGGCTCTTACACTTCCGGTATGCTGATGCCGGAGTAGCGGGATCACCACCTACACCGGTCAATTGGACTAATATGTTGACTTCTCATCCTTGACTTGGGGACGCATATTACAAATACCTCAGAAATCGGAATGGGTTTGCCCTATGGCGAGGGACACTGGTAACAGGGAAAGCTAATTCACACGCAAAAAAGGAGTCCAGTGCAGTAGACGCAGTGGCACGTGTATGCTATATATGGACACGCTTGAGTTCAAAGCCACCGGACGCACACACAAAAAGTATGAATTCGTATGCTGACGTTGTCCTACGCCATAAGAACAGACTATCTCACAGAATCCTCTCTCACTGTCTTCTTCTGTCCCTTTCCATAAATCTGACCAGCTATCACAACAGGTTGCAGTTTTCCACTACTCATACAGTGAGGGGCATTTTGTGTGATATTCACTGACACAGGAACGGAGCATTACGGGGATGGCCCGTTGCCGTGAAGTTGGAACCGGGACTAACTAACTAACTACTCATAATCATCGTCATCATCATCATCATCATCATCTTCATCATCATCCAGTGCCTTGCCGGCTGCTGTGGAAGTTCATGCTTCTCCACAAATTGCGATCTCCGGCGGCATAGATAAATTCGTGTGTTGACTCCCTTCCGTGCCATGACACAAGACTCAAGTATTTTTTTTTCACGCTGTCTCCCTCTAGCTCTCGTTCAACAAATCTGTCCGGTTCTCACAACATGTTACAGTTGTTGTCTTCTCATAATGTGGCCAAAAGTTGATGGCTGCTTCTTTCTTATGTTTGCAGTAAGTTTTACTGCGACTTAGCTTCCCCCAAAATGTCTAGATTGCTCATTTTGGATGTCCAATTTATTTTCAACATTTTCTTATAAAACCATATCTCAAAGGCTTCTATGGATTTATTTTGCCTGTTTACTATTTGTTCCCCTGTGCAATTCGCGGCGACTGCACTAGCCAGGCGGCCTTAATTCCACAGACTCAACCCCCGTCACCCTCCCTTGTCCTACACCGCAAGGTACTATAGGCAATAGATGACAGACAGACAAATTGTTCAGGTTTCACAGCCGTATGTTAACATTGGTTCTATGCAACCTTTCTAACTCTCAAGAACAAGGGTTCATAATTTAGCCCAAAAATGTGTCTTGTTCTCTCTCGCAACCTTTAAATGACTCACTGGGCGCATCCGCGGAACGTTGAGCATGCTTCTATAAAGCTAGGGTAATGTACTAATAGTGTGTCCTTGTGTTCACTCCCCTCCCCTCACCACCCCAAAATCGCGCGTGTGCTGCGACATCTGGAAGTGGAATCGTTAAACGTTGTCATCGCCAGGCCTGGAGACTTCACATTGTTCACGTTAACACAACACCTCGGCCCGCCTGGAACAAGACAAGCTGCAGAAGCTGCCGGATCAGCAAACCAATGTTCTAACTGTCCGCCTATTCGGAGTTTCCATCCTGGACCAGTTGTTTGCCAAGGCTTAGAGCCTAGTCTGCCTTGCCATGACATTTAGTCTTAGGGTGCATTTCCTCGCACCATGATAAGGTTTGTAACCCTCTCAATAGCGCTCCTCGGCCAGAAGCCGTTGGCACAGTGTGGGGTGTAGGGTTTGGTAAGAGCTGACCACATTCGGCGCTAACAGAAAGCAGGTAGTACCGTCCACTCTTACATAGTAACTCAGTCATATCCGACTAAGATCTGACTCCATCTGTACTAATACAACCTTTTTTTTTTTTTAAATTGACAATGATAAGTGCCAGTAAACACACATTAGCGCACCAAGTGGGAAGTGCATACACAAAATGGGCAGATAGGCAGACAGACAAACAACAAAAAAAAACACACACACACACAGACGGACAGACAGGGTAGGCAGATAGACGGGGGTGGAGGTGGGTGGCATGTAAATAAACAGATCAGAATTCAGACAAATTAATAGACACATATGGCAGACAGTGAGTTAAATAGAGCAGACAGACGCTGAGTTATACAGGGCATACAGACAGACATGGCAGGGCAGACAACTAGACAACCAAACAACCAGCAGCCAGAAAGACAGACAGATAGGCCTGCAGCTAAAACAACCCGCAAACATAAACACGGACATAGAGACATGACAGATATAAATGGCAGAAGGACAGATAAGGGTAGATAGACCGCCATGCAGATAAATATACAGACCGTGCAGACATAAATGGCAGAAATACTGACAGGGTAGACAGATACAGACTCACATGGTAGGACAGACATGCAGACAAACAGGGCAGACAGACACAGATAGACATGGCAGGACAGATATGCAGATAAACAGGGCAGACAGACACAGTCAGACATGGTAGGACAGACATGCAGACAGACACAGACAAGCATGGCAGGACAGACATGCAGACAAACAGATCAGACAGATACAGACAGACATGCCAGGACAGAAATGCAGATAAACAGGGCAGACAGATATGGCAGGAAACACATGCAGACAAACAGGGCAGATAGACACAGACAGACACGGCAGGACAGACGAGCAGTGTAAACAGACACAGACAGACACGGCAGGACAGACATGCAGATGAGCAGTGTAGGCAGACACGGACAGACACGGCAGGACAGACATGCAGACAAACAAGGTAGACAGATGCAGACAGACATGGCAGGACAGACATGCAGACAAACAAGGCAGATGGATAGACCGGTCAGGCAGCCTGGCATTCAATCAATCAATTAATCATGTGCCATGCCGGAAAGCGTGGGTGGTCATGACTCGCCATTTCACTGGATCACCAGTGTCGTGGATCAGCTCAGTGTTCCTGTCTCGTCCATGCCATGTGGCCAAGCCATCCAGGTATTTTCCTCTCGGTCTTCCTCTTGGTCTGTTCCCTTCGATCTTGCCAGTTGTCACCAAGTTCTCCAATCCATTTCTTCTCATAACATGTCCAAAAAATTTTGACTGTCTACGTCTAATTTCTCTAATCAGTTTACGATGTTCATTTGTCTCCTGTAATACTTGGTCATTGGTTTTTCTGTCTGTCCATGGTACTCTTTGCATTTTCCTCAGAAACCACATTTCTGCAGCCATCAGATGTTTTTCAGCTTGACTGCTCATTGTCCAAGTTTCACATCCATACAAAAGAACAGGCTCTATGTATCCCCTCAACACTCTTTTTCTCGTTTCAGTTGACATCTTTTTATTGGTCAGAATGTTTTTCATCTTGCTAAAGGCTACTTTCGCCATGGCGATTCTTGTTCTAATCTCTTCAAGGCATCTCCCATCAGATGTTATGACTGTTCCAAGATAATTGTACCGATTCACTTGTTGAAGAATATTTCCATTTACTTGTATATTACATTGTGGCACTTCTTTCTTCCTAATGATGACTATAACCTGAGCCTTTTTTACAATTTAATTCTAACCCCAGTTGCTCACTGTGTACAACAACCGCATCTACTAATTGTTGCAGGTCCTGCGCATTATCTGCAATTAATACTGTATAGTCTGCATATCTAATGTTATTGATGTTTCGTCCTCCAATGCTGATTCCATTTATATCTTCTACATTTCTGAAAATATTTTCACTGTATAGGGAAACAAGATCTGGAGACATCACACATACCTGCCTAACACCTCTCTTAATTGGCTGATACTGTCCCACTTCATTATCAATCCTTATTGCAGCTTGCTGTTTCCAATATATGTTTTTTATAAGTCTAATGTCTTTCCCATCAATTTGTAGATCTGCAAGCATATCCACCATGTTGACATGTCTAACTCTATCAAAAGCCTTTGTATAGTCAATAAAGCAAAGATGTATATCCTTGTTTACTTCTATAGCACGTTCAATAACTGTTCGCAGCAAATACACAGCATTTACTGTACCCTTTCCTTCTACAAACCCACTTTGTTCTTCCCCTATTTCAGGTTGTATCTTCGTCCTCACTCTTTGCAAGATAATTCTTAGCAAAATCTTTGTGATGTGACTCATTATATTACTTGTTCTATGATGATCACATTCCAAGGTTCCTGATTTCTTTGGGATTGCAATAAATACAGAGTTACATAATTCAGGAGGTATATCTCCAGTATCATATAATGTGTTCATCAGTCTGGTGACTTGCTCTAGTCCAAATTCTTCTAAAGCTTTAATCATTTCTGTTGTGATGTTATCTACACCGGGGGCCTTGACAGATTTCATATGCTTAAGAACATTTCGAACCTCCATCTCCAAAATTGACGGTCCTTGTCGTGTCCTCCTTTACAGTGTCGTCCCTGGAGTGAAGAGAGCCGACACCCACATTATAATATTTTCCTCCTTTTTAATATTCTGGAGAATCCACCAGCTTCCGTCCAACACACTCCATCAGCCCGTGGACACCTTTTCCTGTCACTCTCTCACTGTCGTACTATGCCCCCTCTCATACTTCCCAACGCAACATACTCAACAACTCTTGCTTCTAAAAATTAATAAAGATTAATTTATTAAAAGAAACGTGTAACGTATATGAGACGTGTATGTGAAGAAAATGTGTGACGTGTTCTATAAAGTGTGTAGAATCGGACTCTCAGACAACAACCCAGTCAGCTGATCCCAGCAAGGATAGACCACAGCACGTTACGTCAGAACATGTACATCTCACCCAGTGCCGAAACCATCTTGCTGGATACTGATGTGCCTCTGTAGACCTCTGGTAATCCCATTTCATGATCATCAGAAATAGACACCGGTGGTATTAACAGTTAATCATGGACCGGTTGCACCCTACACAATGTCCGTTCCTATCGTTCCAAAAAAAATTCACAAGTCCTTTGTAGTGTGTACACAGTTATTAATGTTAATTGTTAATGGACTTGATCCTCACTCGTGTCTATCTAGCCTCAAGTATCATGTCTTGTGTTCTATTACACGAGATTATATCACACTAGGTAACTATTCTCATTAATGTTCTCAGTTAGTTACTACTGTCTGATGCTGTGTGGTGCATCAGTAATCATCACCCCTCTTTGGTGAATCATCTTCCTTCTAGCTTTAGTTACGTTCTGTACGCAACTTTATTTACTGTTCCACTGGTGTTCTTCCGAATGGGATTTTAACCTTTCCTAAAAACTTGTTGAGTTTCCTCGGATCTGGTAGGGAACCTAGGATAGAAACAACACATCTGGTGATAGTACTAGTCACTGATCCTATCGGCTGAGTGTAAGCCTATTGCCTTGCTTAATGATCTTTAGCTAACTAAACTTAGTCATAGAGCAGATTAGCTACCCACCTAGAGCCGAATCAGGCTATGACAAAGAAAGACCCATACAGAGTGCAAAACCCCAGCGGGCAATTTCCCCGTCTCCCAATTATCCATCATTACTCTATTCTTAACTAGCATAGCTTATCACCACTACACTACTCTATTCTTAACTAGCAGAGCTAATATCACTATTCTACTCTAACTAGTTTCCACTAACAGTGCTAATCATCACACTATAGTTTTAACAAGGCTACAGTCTATATTAATTAGAACTAATATAAGAATAGGTTATACCTTAAATGGCACTACTGCAGTCCTATCAATCATATCTACATCTGCCATGATAGGCACGTGTAAAATTAAGTCACTAATAAACACACGGTAGATATTATTTCCACTAAGCACTGCAGTGCCATTGCACTCCGACTAAAGCCACATTTCCAAGTCCCCCTAGTTGGCCCCAACTCGGGTTTATATGGCAAACTACCAAAGTTGGCCACGTGACGTTATCCTTTATGCCCCCACACAGGTGGCACATTGGCAGATCATCCCCTGTCAGGGATCCATCCCCCCTCTGGCTCCCTCAATGTTAGATTTGTCATCACTGGTTTAGACATCCAAAACAATCTAGAGAGTTACTGTAGAGTTCCAACACAGAGTTTCGATACCAAGCTGCCAATCATGGTTTTTCCAAACAAGCTTACATTGTGCACGTGACGTTGTTCATGTCCGGCAGGTGTTCCACTGTTTTCAATAACAAGCCCTTAACTTTCTGTCATGTGGTGACAGTAAAAACCTCCATTCCGTCTGATGTTCGGAACTATAGATGACAGCCGGAACTATTCCATATCCTGAGCGGGCAAGGCTATGTAATTTCAACTGTTTATGAACTGCCAACGCGGTGTATCCATTCCTTCTCACTCACCACCAAATGTGTATATGGGCTGCCCCGATGTAACCCGTGCAGCTGTGTTTACTCTGTTAGTACGACTGTTGTGGCCTAGAAAATATACGCCAAGCAAACGTCGGTATTATTATCTGGTTAACTCATGGCGATCTCGTGACAGTCCTTCATTATTAAATCTAATATGAATATTGCTTGGATAGCAAATCCATTAAGTGGAAAGTCTTAATCGAGAGCTCACTGTGTGGATGTCATCTGCAGACTGCATTCTTCTGGTTTCCGGAGGAACAGCCTATGGTGAACGGAAGGCCCAATATACGGAAGTGAGGCTAAGCAGCCATGTGCAGGACGTGAAGATTCCTTGGGTAAGCCCAGTACCAGAGCGCAGTGTGATGGCTCTGCAAGTATGGAAGCCTCCTTGGATGGTGGGGAATGCCCATGGTCTGCCCCTGCCTTCCCTTGAGGGTTGACCAGGATGTCTTTGACTGTTCTATATGGGCCAGCTAGGATAGGGAATAACACCACAACAGTGAGATTCAAACGTCCTAAGAAACCCCCGGGAAGGTTAACCCGGTCAACAAATGCCCGCAGAAGTCGGATGTGTCGGCCTAACGGCGCAAGAACGCAGCTCTGCTGTAAACAGGCACAACGCAGTCACATCCGGAAAAAAAAATCCGGATGAACGCAGAAGAAGAAGAAGAAGAAGAAGAAGAAGAAGAAGAAGAAGAAGAAGAAGAAGAAGAAGAAGAAGAAGAAGAAGAAGAAGAAGAAGAAGAAGAAGAAGAAGAAGAAGAAGAAGAAGAAGAAGAAGAAGAAGAAGAAGAAGAAGAAGAAGAAGAAATCTAATGTCATACTGTTCGTCTCTGTTATCATCATAAAGGTGTTTCACATAATCTCTCCATACATGTAGAATCTGGTCTTTTTCTATTATGAGGTGTAAAATTTCTTCAGTCATCCATTTCTTACGACCCACCTTCTTTAATTTTGGAATAGTTGTTTCTGCAGCCACATTGACTGAATTCTTCAAAGTTTCCTATTGATCATCCACACCCTGGAATAGAATCTCTAGATCAGACAATATTTCAAATCTGTTCTGTACTTCTATGTTGAATTTGTTTTGTATTGCCTTGTCATTACTCAATGTACACAAATCATATTTAGTGTTTCCTGTTATATACTTGACTTTCTTTAACTTTATCCTCAATGTTCCTGTAAGAAGTCTGTGGTCACTATAACAATCAGCACTGGGAACTGTTTTCGCTACTGTTAGCGCGTTTCTAAATCTTCTGCTAATGAGAATGTAGTCAAGTCTGGTTTCTAATCCTGCTATCAGGACTCCTCCATGTCCATAATCTTCTAGGGTGTTGCTTAAACCTGGTGTTTCCTACAATCATTTTCTGTTCTTTTGCTCACTCTATGAGTCTGTATCCTCTTTCATTTCTCTCTCCTAAACCATAGTTTCCTACTGTGTATCTATCCCCTTGATTTCCTACTTTTGCATTGAAGTCCCCAATTATGATGTTTATCTTTGAATTTTTACATTTCTTTAAGGCAGACTATGTCATTATAAAATTCTTCTACACTATCTTCACTTGATTCTCCTGTTGGGGCATATACTTGAATAATATTTATGCTAAAAGGTCTGCCACTTAATTTAACTAGTAGAACTCTGTCCGACACGGCGCAATATCTTTGAACATATTTTGATGTTTTCCGGTCCAAAATAATTGCCACTCCCCTATGACGATCTTCACCTCCAGAATAAATAATCTTGAAATCTTCATCTATCTTGATGCCTGCTCCTGTTCATCTCGTTTCGCAGATACCTAAAATATTAATTTTTCCCTCTTCCAATTTCTTGTTTTATGTTCTCTAATTTTTCGTCGTCGTTTAACGTCCTAAGGTTCCATGTTGCTAATTTTAACGTCTCTGTCCTTGTCTTGCGATGATCAGTCTTTAAGCGAATCATGATGTACTAGGCACTTTTAAAGAGGTAGTTTGCCGTTGCTTTCCTCTATGGCAGTGACCGTACTGGTCGGAGACCGCAGCCATTGACTCAAGAAGAGCTCCTCTGTCTGCCGTCGTGAACTCGAGACCATGACCAACAAATATCTGTCCGCTGCCCTCAAAATTGCATCCACCACCTTCCTTTCGTTGCTTCTTTTGAAAACTTCCAATAAAAGAACACAAAATAACATCACATAATCCACAGGAAAACACTATTCACAGGAAATCCATAGGAAATCACACGAAATCCAAAGGAAAACACTAAATAGCGTCTCTTTCCCCCCCCCCCCCCCCCCAGAGTAACGCGTCATTTTGTCGCCATTGTAACGAAAGTAATTGTCTGGCATTATGAAGAACGAAAAGAACGAAACTTCAGTTACCATGTATTGTTCCTGGTCGTTTCTAGACCAACTGAAACAGCAGCCCTAAGCAACTGTTGACATGTTGCACTGCTGCACACAGCAAAGAATCAAAGAAACAACCACAGACAGATGATGCACAGAGAAACAACCACAGACAGAAGACACACAAAGAAATAACCACTGACAGAAGACACACAAAGAAAAACCAACTGACAGAAGACACACAAAGAAACAACAACTGACAGAAGACACACAAAGAAACAACCACTGACAGAAGACACACAAAGAAACAACCACAAACAGAAGACACACAAAGAAAAACCAACAGACAGAAGAAACACAAAGAAACAACCACAAACAGAAGAACAAACGAACGAACGAACGAACGAAAGAACGAACGAACAATCTTAATTTTCAAAGGGTTAAGAAATGGGCACGCTGGCCTATCTGACATGCTGCCCTTCTTCTCTAATTCCTCTCGTGCATTATTTCATTCAACATCACTTATGAAGCTAATCTTAGACAACAAAAGAACAATAAGCATTAATACGCATGAAAAAAATAATCAATAATACATGACTCACTGAGGCAATGTTTAACATGGGCATTATAAATACCTAAGGAAGGTGTAAACGTGTCATACATATGGGAATGTTTATTGGCTAGTTGTCGTTTGAGATAATTTACCATTATTATTTTTAGTGGGGCATGTAGTCTGTACTGAGGTAGTGTTCAAACAGGTTGAGACTGTATGTATAATGATTGGTGGTGTTTTTGATTTCTTGTGGAAGATTGTTCCACAACTGAGTGGCAGAGTATGTTAAGCTTGTTTTATATAAGTCTATCCTAGGTTTGGGGACATGAAGTATATTTAGTCGTTCTCTATGTCTTGTGTAGTGTTTGAACAATGGCCACAGGTAGCTTGGAGCATTCTGAAATACGATTTTGTGAATTAGTTTAGCCTTATTAAAAAGTAGGCGTTTGTGGAGTGGCAGTAACTGAAGACGTTCATGTAGGTTAGAATTGTCAGTAAGTTCTCACCATTGATTGAACGCATTTCCCTTTTCTGGAGTGACTAAATGCGTTTTTTAAATTGATTTGGAGCATCAATCCCAGATTGTGGCGCAATAATCAATAAGTGTTTGTATGTGGGAAGCATAGAATATCTTTCTTGTGTTTTCGTCGAGGACATTTTTAATATATTTAGGCTATTTGTTTAACTAGAGCATGAAGGTTAGAATTAAAGGTTATATTTTGATCTATGATAATGAGACAGTATGGAAAACGCTTTTCGCAAAAATCGCTCAAACTTACCGGGAGAATATAAAATGGAATATTTTTGAAACCAAAAGGTCAAGGGCCAGGATTGTTTTTAAAATAGTCATAGGTTGAGCGGGAGTGCATGACCGAATAGTGGCATCCTCTATTGTTGACTAGCAGTCTCTCAGGGAGAGGAGTGCCAAATGTATTGTACCTTTGGGTTCAAGCTGTCAGAGGGACAATGGTGAACTTTAGAGGCAGCATAATTTATGAGTACAGGCGGCATTGGAAGTGACCTTAGCTGTCAGATGGACAACGGCAAACTTTAGAGGCGGCATAATTTATTAGTACAGGCGGCATTGGAAGCAACCTTGGCTGTCAGAATAACGCCATACTCCCAAAATTTATGGGAGCGGGAAAAAGTACATGAACTCAGGACTGGACTTGGCCGTGAACTCCAGCTAGCAATGTTGATTTGGGTTAATGCAGAGTGAGTATGCAAATTAATCAGGGTATGCGAGGTACTGATTGGATGACCTTAGCGAAATGGGAGATGGCATGGTCACGTGATTCAAGAAAGGCGCTAAATCGAGTTGGATTTATACGCGGTACAGCAAACAGTTGGAGAGATAAGCAGATGTGGGACGGCCGAGTGCAGATACTCAAAGGCTGTTGAGACCAATAAGACTGTGGCAACTCTGGTCGGGCAGATAAACCCGAGGACCAAAGAAAGCACGGACTTAAGTGTTGGAAAAAGAACCGCCCTAAAGAAACTATTGATTGCTACTGTCAATTGCAATCATTAAGGAAAGTCACACAAGACTAGAATGGGCTAAGAGGACACACGTTTGATGGGATCATCCAGAGGACTGCGTCGAACAAAGTTGGAAGGAGCCTGACTTTATTGGGAAGTGGCGAAATCACTCTGAGACGGGCGGTGATCAGACAAAAGCACCCGTAGGCAGGCGAGCAATTATCCACTGGACAGGACTCTTACGTAAGTTGGTTAAGGTTAATTTGTATACCTGTTAGTCTATAGTCGGTCGCGGTAATGGTACCTAGGTTTAGAAAGCAATGGCAAGCTACCGTGGATAAAGTTACCGAGGAATCGTGAGCGGTCAGTGAAAGCTAGGATTGACTGCGACATTCTGTAACGGACCCGTATCTAACTACCTAGCTATTATAAAACAGGCTAAACCAGGGAGCATTGACAAACTACTGAACATTAACCCGCTAAAAAGGAACCACGACCCGGCAAAGAGCAGGACTGGATGCGACGTCCTGTAAATGACCTATATTTAAATGGCTGAAATAGAGTGATGGGAGTCATATTAATCGATTAGATTAGCTGAGTGTCGATAAACTATGTATGCATATGTAACCAAGCAATTAGACGTACACAATTAGTGAGAACTAGGCGAGTGCAGCATGTAAATATGGAATGGAAGGCTACAGCAATAATATAAACACGCCGAGATCGAGTCTAGCAGGCGACTGAGAAGCGACCACTAGGTCAAGTCAAACAATGGGACCAGCTGGCTACTGCAATTAAACGGACCCGGAACAGGCCTGTGAGGAAAAGAATGCAGTGTTGCGTAGCAGAGGGGAAATCGAGGTCAGGCTCTGTTATGATTAGCGCGAAAGACAGTATCGCCCTGCGAATTTAAAGTCGCGGGTTCGGATCTTCACGGAAAATCGGGAATAAAAGGTTTAAATGGCTTTAATACAATAAGGATAGATGGGGAATGGTGGTATACAACTGGAGGCGTGGACGCGCACTAAGTGAGCTGAAGGGAACAGGAATGCCTTTGGTTAGAAACGTTACAGACTGGTTGTGAGAATATCTGGGGTAAGGAAAAGGACAGTTGAGTCCATACTTCAAGGACTGAATATTGAAGAAGGTTGGCTAGTAAAGACGATGGACTATACTGCGGGAATGGATGAAGATGCGCGTTGGTCAATTTTCATGGTTAGGATGTTGTTAGGCGTGATAATAGACTATGGTGTCAACATGGGTTTGTGTTAATAACTGTGTGGGTTTAGGTAGTCGAGGTTGACGGCCCATAATGATGGTTAATCATGAGTGGACTTATGTACTGCAGAAGGCTATAATGATTGTAGGAGTTTTAGTGTAAAAGGGCACTTCATATATGTGATTTTTGGGCAGTATATGTGTCCCACCTTGTTGAGTTATGATTATTGTGGAGGTACCAAGCTGCAATGATATTGTTAATGATGTAGATTTATTTTGTTATTAATCATTCATTGGCACCTTGCCGTCTTGACAGACGATAGTTTGTGCTTTAAACAGGCATAATAACTTTTAACTATGGCGGTAGCGAGTGTGACTGATAAGGCCAATTTGCGCTGTAAATGTCCGTTCACAGTGGGTGCATGTGAACACGTGGTCATTTCCACCATCATGCACCATCTTACGTCTCAAACGCTTGGTGTGTGACTTTTCTGCAATAATTTTCTCCTTTGACTTTATTCCATTTCTGATATTTGCCCTCCATGCAACACGTTCAGCGGCGACTTGCTCCCAATGTGCATTATCAATGCCTGTATCAATCATGTCCCGCTTACACACATCTTTGTATCGTAGTAGAGGCCGACCCTGAGATCTCTTACCCATCTGTAATTCACCAAAAAAGATATCCTTTGGTATTCTACCATCATCCATCCTCCTAAGATGTCCTATCCATCTAAGTCTACGAAGACTGAGCATGGAATAAACTGTCACACAACCTGATCTTTCCAATACTTCAGTATTTGTGATTTTGTCTTGCCACTTAATACCAAGAATTCTTCGCAGACACCGCATATGAAAGCTGTTTAAGTTGTTCTCTTGGTGTGAGTAAGTTGTCCAGGTTTCACTGCCATAGAGAAGAGTACTAAGGACACAGGCTTGATAGACAAGGACTTTTGTTTTGGCAGTAAGCTTCCTGTTCTCCCAGACTCTTTTTCTTAACCTGTTCATTGTTGTTGCTGCCTTACCAATCCGGATGTTGATTTCCTGATCTAGGGATAATTTGCTATTTACCACTGATCCTAGATATGTAAAATGGTCTACTATCTCTAGTTCGGCGTCGTCAATAAAGATTGATGGTACCCCATGTGCACCTTGTGACATAATCTGTGTCTTCTTTTTGCTAATTGTTAAACCAAATTCAGAACAAGCATTGGAGAATGCAGATAGTAGACATTGCAATTCTTCCTCAGAGTGGGTCGTAACTGCAGCATCATCTGCAAAAAGCAACTCTCTGATCAGTACCCTCCTAATTTTGGTCTTAGCCTTCAATCTCTGAGCATTGTAGAGGCCGCCATCTGAGCGTGAGTGAATGTATATACCACCATCCTGATCATGAAATGCATATTTCAGTAGAAGTGAAAAGTATATTCCAAAGAGGGTGGGAGCTAGTACACAACCTTGCTTAACTCCACTCTTGATTTCAAATTCTTCAGAAGTTGCACCATCAAACTTGATTATACCCTTCATGCCTGTGTGGAACGATTCCACAATGGACAGAAGAGTTGGTGGGCAGCCAATCTTCTTTAGTGCCTTGAACAGACCCTCACGACTGACCAAATCAAATGCCTTTGTGAGGTCGATGAAGGCAATAAACAGTGGTTGATTCTGTTCACGGCATTTTTCTTGCATTTGTCGCAATGAGAATATCATATCAGTGGTAGACCGGTTCTGTCGAAAGCCACACTGTGATTCGGGGTAGACTTGATCTCCTAGGACTTGAAGTCTGCGCAGAACAATTCTGGCAAATACTTTTCCAACAATACACAGAAGTGAGATACCCCTATAGTTGTTGCAGTCGCTCCGATCGCCCTTGTTCTTGTACAGTGTTATGATGCTTGAATCTTTGAAATCCTGTGGGACTTGTCCTTCACGCCAGCATAGCTCTATTAGCTGGTGGATCTGTATAGTGAGTGTGTCTTGCCCACTCCTGATAACCTCTATTGGAATCCCATCCTTACCTGGAGCCTTGCCAGATGCAAGTTCATTTATAGCACACTTAACTTCTGTTATGGTGGGAAGTGTGTCCAGGTGGTCAAGAGTTGGTAGAGCCTCTATGGCGTTGAGGGCATCATCCGCTAGTTTGGTCTCACTTGAGTAAAGCTCCAAATAGTGCTCTACCCATCTGTCCATCTGCTGTTTCTTATCAGTGATGATTTCTCCAGTCAAGGTTTTCAATGGTGCACTTCTTTTGATCACTGGACCGCAGGCTTTCTTTATTCCTTCATACATGCTTCTTATGTCTCCCTTATCACTTGCGATTTGAATGGACTCACATAACTTGATCCAATAATCATTTGCACACTGCCTGGCAGCCTTTTGCACATCCTTCCTAGCTTGCCTAAGCTCACTCAGAGTGTTACGCGTTGGTCTTTCCTTGTTTCTTAAGAGAGCTTTCTTCTTCTTATCAATCAAGGGCTGCAGAGTCTCGCTGTTGGCCGCAAACCAGTCCTGCCTCTTATGATCCACAGTGCCGTAAACCCCTACGGCAGTTTTATAAAGAGTTTCCTTAATTTGACCCCACTTTTCATTTACTGTACAATTTTCTGGTGTATCAGTGAAAGCGTCTTCAAGTTGCTGTTGAAACTGAAAGCACTTTTCAGGATCATGAGTGTTAATAATATTAATCCTGAGGCTAGATTTGTGTTTAGCTGTGTAGATTCTCTTTGGTCTCAGTCTAACCCTTGCAACAACCAAAGAATGATCCGTATCACAGTCAGCACTGTGGTAACTACGAGTCAATGATATATGGTTCAGATGTTGTCTCCGTGTGATGATGAAGTCCAGCTGGTGCCAATGGCCGGATCTTGGATGTTTCCATGTGACCTTATGCATCTCTTTTGTTTTAAAAAAGGAGTTTGTAATACATAGGTCATTACTGGTGCAATGCTCCAGCAGCCTTTGCCCATTTTCATTCATGCGACCGATGTTGTATTTTCCAAGGCACACTGGCCATGAACTCGAGTCCTTGCCCACACGAGCATTGAAATCACCGAGCATATAAATGTAGTCAGATTTTGGAACTGCCTTGATCACGGAGTCTAACTCCTCATAGAACGAATCCTTCACATCATCAGAGGAATCGAGTGTCGGTGCATATGCAGTAATAATGGTGGCAAACCCACAAGAGGTTGCCAAGCGCAGGGATAATAGTCTTTCATTTCCTCCTGCTGGAATTTCAATCATTCCCAGTAGCGAATTCTTCACTGCAAAGCCCACACCGTGTTGCCTTTTTTCTGCCTGCCCTCTACCCTTCCAGAAAAAGGTGTAGTTGTTTTCCCTGAGTGACCCTTCCTCAGCGAGGCGAGTCTCCTGCAGGCCAGCAATATCAATGTTTAGACGATTGAGTTCGGCATCAATCACAGCCGTTTTTCTCACATCGTCAATATTGGTCAAGTCAGTGGAAAATCCTGGACACATGGTTCTCACGTTCCAGGTTGCAAGCCGTAGCTTGAGGTTTCTATTTTTATTTTTGTTTGTACCTGGTGCATTGGTTTTACAGCCTGCGATTCAGATTTTGTCCTAGCCCCAAGCACCCATTGAAGCAGGCAGGCTGTGGCGGATCAGCACCCAATTGGCTGGGGGCTGCCCAGCTTGAGGCGGGCGGTAGCTGATCAGTGACACCTATAGGTGTCTCCCACCGTCAGAGGCAACGCGTGGCGCCCCATGTCTACGCCAACTGACAAGGACTTATAACCCGTAACAGTTGCCTCTCGCTTTGATTCCGAGACCAGTTAAGACCAGGGATGGAGTTATTGCCTCTCCATAGCACAAAGCCTGGGCTAAAATATAGAGATCATGTGTTGCCCATGCAGCATGATCCCTCTCTCGGCCTGCCTAGTTTACTCCAGAGGAAAGGTAACACCCCTACATCTGGAACAAGACAAGCTGCAGAAGCTGCCGGATCAGCAAAGCAATGCTCTAACTGTCCGCCTGTCGGAGCTTCCATCCTAGACCAGTCGCCAACCAAGGCTTAGGGCCTGGTCTGCCCTGCCATGACATTTTGTCTTTAGCTTGCATTTCCTCGCACCAGGGTAAGGCTTGTACTCTCCCAATTGCGCTCTTCCGCCCGAAGCCGTTGGCACAATGTGGGGTGTCGGGTTTGGTAAGCGCCGCCCAACGTTCAGCGCTAACAGAAACCAGGTAGTACCGTCTACTGTTATACGGTAGCTCAGTCATATCTGACTAAGACCTGACTCACTGTTAGTTGCCATTCCTTGTTATTAATAATGGCTATGATATACACAGTGGTGACGAGGCGTAGGGGTTCATGGCTTAGGTTACATATAGACGACGCATGAGGGGAGCTGAAGTCATTATTGATCAATAGCTATGTTTATTATGTGTTGATTGTTTTGTGATTAAGAACAGGGGGAATTTATGTTGTTGAGAATGCATATATATATATATATAAGTATGTATCATATTAATACATGCTGTTGAGGACGACGATGGCGCCAATGATAATGAGACATGGCGCTAGTACATGTCACTGGTGTATTGTGTTGTCGGCCTCGGGGACAGAAGTGTTGTTGTTACCTGATGTAGTTGTTAATATGTGGTGTCCAGTTATCAGCTGTTGTGTTATATGTTCGGTGCGGGGAAACCCGGCCGGTGTGGGCAAGCGGATCAGGCATTATTGTTTAGGGTTGTCCCACTGCCGAATTGTATGTGTCTGTCCACTGTGGAGAGACTATCAGTGTCGGCGTGGGTATTGTATTAATATCGCATGATTATTATACATGATGCAGTGTTTAGCGGATGATGGATTGATGTTGGCATCGGGGAACACTGGTTGATGGTGTACGACCACCCAGGCAGTGATGGAATATCACTGACCCGATGTCAATATACGTAGCTGAAGACGAGGGTGAAGGTGGGGTCGATAATACCCGATGATGATGTTCACATAGTCAAGGGTTTTCTTCTTGTTTAATTTTCAGGTCATCATCTGAATACCTGGGTAAACTAGTGGGTGGTCATTTGACGGTGGTAGTCCGTGTGTGTGCATCCTTATTAGATTCATGTACTTTCTTGTCAGATTTGCGTACTTCCTTATTATATTCTCCTGATTGATATGTGACTAGTTGGTGGCTTAGTTGCCATTCCTTAGATTTTATGTTCGGTCAATGGTATTCTCAAGTAGTTAGTTATTTGACAGCATTTTTCCCATATTAATTGGGATTGTTTTCACACGATACTTTGTATACTTTGTAATTTCTTTTGAGAAGCAAATAAACTTGATTCAGTGTTAGCTTATTCTTCTTAGTGCCTGTACTGTGCTTGTCGGTTAGGATAGTGTTGTATTCGTGACCTGCGTACCTGTATACTTGTGAGGTTGGTAGATAAAACCAAGGGTAATCACAAATCAGTGGTTATCTCTACAACCGGAAGACGGACAATCTTTATCTTTCAATTCTTTATTCCCTCCTCCACTTCTCTCTCTAATCTCTCAACTTCGTGCTATCACAAAATTGGCGCTGCGGAACAGGATTCTTCCAAAGTAGCTTTTGTCTGCCTGCCTCAAAGTTAGGGTTGGAGACAGACTCACATACAAGTTGTTGTATTTAGTTGATAGTTTATTGTTGTTAGTTTGGCAGTTGTAAGTGCTTTGTTCTATTAGGTCTACTAATCTTACAGTTGTTCAGTAGGCTGTCAAAACTGTCAGTAGGAGTTTCTAGTAAGTCTACTCGGTTAGGGACTCTTGGTTTAAGCACACTCGGCAAACTCACTTGACCGCAAGAAAAAAAAAACCCAGAAGAAGCCGAAGCAGCAGAGTCAGTCCTGTCCGGGAGCGAGTCCAGTAAGTTTTCCTAGTAGTTTCAACGAAAATATAAAAACATGACTACCAGAAGTACACGCTCTGCAGCATTAGTCGAAAACAGCGAAGGGGCGTCGGCCTCTGTGCAGGGCAATGTTGATTCTCACCCCACAGCATCGCCATGTGAACAAGTGAGATATGTAATGATACCCACTCGGAAGAACATCAATACTTTCGGGGGCCCACACGGCCCCACTGTTAATGAGTATCTACGGGAAATCCGTTCAGCGTTCAGAGCGGGCATGATGGGGACAGCTGACAAAGTTGACCTTATCATCGACACCATTTCACCGCACGTGCACAGAGAGTTAAAGCTGCACACCTCTGAGAAGGACCCCGAAAAGATGTTGGAGGTTTTAGCGACCATCTACGGCGACAAACGAACCCTCCAAGAACTAACGGCGACATTTTTCTCCACCAGACAAGGTAGCCGGGAGTCGATCGTCGACTTCTCCCATAAATTGCACCGGGAATTCGAGGAGGTGGTCTGCGCACAAGAGAGACAGAACGTCTCACCTTTTCACGAGTCAATGCTCAGAGACCAGTTTGTCGCGCAGTTGAGAGACGATTTACCTCGGCAGATGATAAAAGAAAGGCTCATTGACGAGCCTTCCATGTCGTTTCTAGCTGCTCGTGATTGTGCAGTGCGATGGGCCAGCGCTAAACACACTCCGCAGACTGAGGTGTACAACGTTGAAGCCACGGTTGTGAATCGTAACAACGACCACAGGCAGCAGAGCACTGGGCATGGCCGAAACAACGAACAGAAGGGCATTCCAGCAGAAAATGACAGTAGGGGGCCACATGAACAGTCGGGCGAGGTAGATGAACTTAAGCGGGAGATGGCGCAGTTAAAAATGCAATTGTCGCATCTTGTGAACGGCCGGGGACAGCCCCAGCCACGGTCCCAGAGACAGCAAAAACAGATTCGTTGTGATCTTTGTGGCCGGGTAGGACATATTGCCAGATTTTGTAGGGCACATTTACACTAGAATCCCGTACAGCTACGAGTCAGGCCGCGGCGGGAAGGTTCAAGGACTCACCAATAAAAATGCTAGGCGAACGCCCAGAGACAATGATAAGCATTGACGGTAGAAATGTAAGATGTGTTCTGGACACTGGCTCACAAGTTTCCACGATTTCAGAGGAGTGTTTCAATAGACTTTTCAGACATTATAGGTTAGATGTAGATAAGTACATTAGGTTAACATCAGCAAATGGCGTTTCAATACCATATTTAGGGTACATCAGTACCAGTGTACAAATAGGGACAGATAGTGTTGATAGATGTGGAATTTTTGTTTTAAAAGATGTCAGGGGCACCGAAAACAGAACGCCCTGTATATTAGGTATGAATGTGCTGGCAGAGTTGCCAAATGTTAGCAGGTTTTTTCAGTTCTACAGGCCAGCAGACAACAATACAAGTGTTGACCTAGATAGGAAGAAGGTGTGGGTGACAGGGGAGGTCAGAACCCACATACCTGCCCGCTCGCTGGCTGTCCTGCTAGTTAGGGGTCGCGCGGGGTTAACAGACAGGACGGTCTTGTTTGAACCAGCCAGGGACCTTGACCACAAGGGTTTAATTCTGCCTTACTGCTTTACTAGGTTAGAGGGGGGCGTGTGCCAAATACAGATAGTTAACATGGGTGACGAAGATGTGTTTTTAGCGAGAGGTACTCAGGTGGGGGAGATATCCGATGCCACAATTGACCTGACTAGACATTTTAGAGTGGTAGGAACGCAACAAATAGAGTTGTCTGCTAAACCAGACAGTGGGGAGCAGAGACCAGACAAGCCCCTTTTTGACTTGACTGAATTTGAGGGAAGCGATGAGGAAAGGATGCAACTTGAGGGACTGTTAGCAAAATACGACTGCCTATTCGCGAAAGATGACACCGACATTGGGTTTACTGACAGGGTAACCCATAACATACTTTTGACGGATGAAGTCCCCATAAAACAGCCGTACAGGAGGATTCCTCCTGCCCTGTATCAAGAAGTGAAAGATCATTTACAGGGGTTGTTAGAGAAGCAGATAATAAAAGAGAGCTGTAGTCCCTGGGCCTCTCCGATAGTCCTGGTCCGAAAAAAGGATGGCAAATTGAGAATGTGCGTCGACTACAGGGCCCTGAACATAAAAACTAAAAAGGACGCATATCCACTTCCAAGGGTAGATGACTATTTAGATGCGTTAGGGGGCGCGAAACTTTTTTCTTCTCTTGATTTAGCTAGCGGTTATTACCAGGTGGCGATGAATCCAGCAGACCAGGAAAAGACAGCGTTCACTACACCCTTTGGGTTATATGAATATTCACGACTTCCAATGGGACTGGCAAATTCAGCGAGTACATTCCAACGTCTAATGCAGTCGTCGCTTCATGATTATATGTTTAAGTTGCTTTTAGTTTACTTAGATGACATTCTTGTGTACTCCAGAGATTTTAGTGAACATTTAGTAAAACTAGAGGCCATATTTGATAGGATACAGGTGTTGGGCTTGAAACTAAACCCAGCTAAATGCGATTTCTGCAAGAAAAAGGTGCAATTCTTAGGCCATACTGTGTCTGCAGAAGGCATAGGAGCGTTAGAAGATAAGGTACTGGCAATCAAAAAAGCTCCCATACCTAGAACGCAGACTGAGTTACGTTCATTTCTAGGTCTGGCCAGTTACTATCGCCGGTTCGTATCCAAATTTGCTACGCTAGCTAGACCACTCCATGAATTAGTAGCTCAGTTAAACCAGCAGCACACAGACCCGAGAAAGAAGAAGAAGAGTCCTATCGGGCAGCTGTGGTCTACAGAATGCGACGAGGCCTTTAACAAACTTAAAGAAGCCCTAACGTCAACACCATTACTAGGCTTCCCAGACTTCACCCTCCCTTATATTTTAGAGTGTGACGCCTCATACACTGGTCTGGGTGTTGTTTTGTCCCAAATCCAGAATGGTACAAAGAGAGTGCTAGCGTATGCTAGTCGTACTCTCCGCCCATCGGAGAGGAATGCAAAAAGTAGTTCTAAGTTAGAACTGTTGTGTTTAAAATGGGCGTTAACGGAAAAGTTCCGTGGCCTCCTATTAGGTGGACATACTGAGATTTACACTGACAATATGAATTTGACGATGTGGCATAAAGCGAAACTGGGTGCCATTGAGCAGAGGTGGATCGCCCAAATGTCTATGTTTGATTATGTAATAAAACACAGGCCTGGGCGGACTAACGGTAACGCTGATTACTTGTCTCGATTCCCACTGGAGGAACCGGGAGAAAACGACGAAGAAGAGGGCGACATCGCCATTTGCAGTGTTGCAGCAACATGCATTCCGCCAGCCCTAGGACTAGCTGGTACTGTCGGTAGCCGTCCGAACGGCAGATTTTAATGTAGAAAATGCTGATGTGTTTTTAGAATGCCTTGATGTAAATAATGTTGATGAATGTTCAAAATTATGCCTTGATGTAAATATGATTGGTGGGGTTGGCGTGGTGGAAGCTGCTGCTAGGACAGCGGAAGTTTTTAATGTCCTTCCCACACACACCTTGCCGTCTTACTCAACGGAGGATATGGTGAGATTGCAGCAAAATGATGTAAATATTAATGCAGTATTTGATGTTGTATCGCGTAAACTTGTGTTGTCAAATGAATCTATGAAAAGGTTGCCCCCTCAGACGAAGAAGTGGATGAGGCAACGCAAGAAGTTATGTGTATTAGATGGGTTGCTGTATAGGAAAATCAAGGGGACAGGTAGGACAGAAGTTGCTGCAATTAGTGATACCAGAGAATACTGCGGCTAAGGATACTGGAGTCAGTTCATAGCGTAGGGCATCAGGGGAGAGATAGGATGATAAATATTTTGAAGAGCAGATGTTTCTGGGTAGGGATTACTGCAGATGTAGATAAATACTGTAGAAGTTGCCACAGGTGCAATGTAGCGAAGCCACCGCACGTCAAGATTAAGGGACCGGCAGGTAGTTTGTTAGCTTCGAAGCCGTTTGAAGTTGTAGCAATGGACTTTACGCTGCTGGAGAGGGACTCAAGGGGATTTGAGAATGTGTTGGTCATCACAGATGTCTTCTCTAAATTTACTATTGCTGTCCCAACCAGAGACCAAAAAGCAGCCACTGTGGCGAAGGTGTTAGTAGAGAAGTGGTTCTTGTATATGGGTGTGCCGAGAAGACTGCACTCTGACCAAGGTAGGAACTTTGAATCCTCAGTGATTGCTGAGTTATGCAAGACGTATGGCATAGAAAAGAGTCGCACTACTCCGTACAACCCTCGGGCGAATGGCCAAACGGAACGATTTAATAAAACTATGCACGATTTACTCAGACCCCTCGAGGCCAAGGAGAAGAGGAGATGGTCTGATCACTTAGCCGAAGTGGTGCAGGTGTATAACTCGACGCCTCACGCCTCGACAGGATTTTCACCTCACTACCTAATTTTCGGACAAGAGCCTCGGCTGCCAGTGGACTTCATTTTAAATACAGGCACCAAAGACAGGGACACCAATGCAAGTGAGTATTTGGAAGGGCATCTTTCACGTTTGCGTGACGCGCACGTCCGGGCTAGTGAACAGCTGAAGAAGCATGCCGCCATTAGGAAAGATAGGAGTGACAAAATGGCAAACTCTATTCCATTGCAAGTTGGCGAACTTGTCAGAAAAAGAATCCACTATAAGGAGAGGGCGAAAATACAAGACATGTGGTCCGAAGACATGTACGTAGTTGCTAGGGCACCCACCATGTCGGGAGGACCATATGTGATCAAAAAGGTTGGAGGAGATGGATCGCTAATTAGGATAGCCGGCCACGAAATGCGGCGTTGCGAGGACAGAGCAGGAGAGGAGGACATAGGGACGACGTTGGGACTACCAGCACAACCGGATGTCCCAGCGGCTGTCGAAGTTTACCAAGACATTCCAGGCAAACCAGAATGGTACGCGTTCGAGTCTGGGGACCTGAGTAGACGGAGGTCTGAGAGGATCAGACGTCGTGAAAGGGAGTGATAGAACTTCGACATGAGGGTAGGAGATATTGTAAGTGTTAGCGAGGTATGACGTGGTTGTTTCATGTGGAGTATGATTCGAATTGTCTCTGTGGCTCTCTAAACAACGGAGTGTTCCCCGTGAATAAGGGGATAGCTTGTTATGGTTTTCAGACGTGAGCATCGTTGTGCACCTTGATTTTGCACCTTGATTTTTTTTTCGTTACAGTGGGAAGTAGCGCTGTAAGTAGTTGATATTGTTGATATTGTTTTCATTTTGGTGTCTTTATGTGCACCCTTTGATGTATGATTTTGTTGTCTGGGGGAGTCCCCGGCATGCCAGGTATTGAACTATTTTTATTGATAATATTACTTGGTTACTGTGTTGTTAGGAGGCACGTCAGAAGTTTTAACTGCCTTATGCACTAGGAGAGCAGGGGATGCAATCAGTATTTTTTTTAATTATTATTATTTGGGGTGGAAGTTCCAAAAAGAGTTTTCCCCTTAGGCATCCAATATTGTTTATGAGGGATGTCAGATGCGGAGCCAGGGCTTCGATCTCAAGGAGGAATGACGCTATATTGATGGTGGGACCCATCAACTTTTGGTAGGTGGGTATGAGATAGTATGGAAGACGACTTTCGAAAATCACCCGAGCTTACTGGGAGAACATGATCTGGAATATTTTTGGGAACAAAGGTCAAGGGCCAGGATTGTTTTTAAAATAGTCATAGGTTGAGCGGGAGTGCATGACCGAATAGTGGCAAGGCCATCCTCTATTGTTGACTAGCAGTTTCTCAGGTAGAGGAGTGCCAAATGTATTGTACACTTTGGGTTCAAGCTGTCAGATGGACAACAGGTGAACGTTGGGGGTAGCATAATTTATGAGTACAGGCGGCATTGGAAGTGACCTTAGCTGTCAGATGGACAACGGCAAACTTTAGAGGCGGCATAATTTATTAGTACAGGCGGCATTGGAAGCGACCTTGGCTGTCAGAATAACGCCATACTCCCAAAATTTATGGTAGCGGGAAAAGTACATGAACTCAGGACTGGACTTGGCCGTGAACTCCAGCTAGCAATGTTGATTTGGGTTAATGCAGAGTGAGTATGCAAATTAATCAGGGTACGCGAGGTACTGATTGGATGACCTTAGCGAAATGGGAGATGGCATGGTCACGTGATTCAAGAAAGGCGCCAAATCGAGTTGGATTTATACGCGGTACAGCAAACAGTTGGAGAGATAAGCAGAATGTGGGACGGCCGAGTGCAGATACTCAAAGGCTGTTGAGACCAATAAGACTGTGGCAACTCTGGTCGGGCAGGTATACCCGAGGACCATAGAAAGCACGGACTTAAGTGTTGGAAGAAAGAGCCGCCCAAAAGAAACTATTGATTGCTGCTATCAATTGCAATCATTAAAGAAAGTCACACAAGACTAGAGTGGGCTAAGAGGACACACGTTTGATGGGATCATCCAGAGGACTGCGTCGAACAAAGAAGGAATGAGCCTGACTTTATTGGAAAGTGGCGAAATCACTCTGAGACGGGCGGTAATCAGACCAAAGCACCCGTAGGCAGGCGAGCAATTATCCACTGGACAGGACTCTTACGTAAGTTGGTTAAGGTTAATTTGTATACCTGTTAGTCTATAGTCGGGCGCGGTAATGGTACTTAGGTTTAGAAAGCATTGACAAACTACTGAACATTAACCCGGCAAAGAGCAGGACTGGATGCGACATCCTGCAATGACCTATATTTAAATGGCTGAAATAGAGTGATGGGAGTCATATTAATCGATTAGAATAGCTGAGTGTCGATAAACCATGTACGTATATGTAACCAAGCAATTAGACGTACACAATTAATAAGAAATAGGCGAGTGTAACATGTAAATATTGAACGAAAGGCTACAGCAATAATATAAACAAACGCCGAGATCAGGCGACTGAGAAGCGACCACTAGGTCAAACCAAACAATGGGACCAGCTGGCTACTGCAATTAAACGGACCCGGAACAGGCCTGTGAAGAAAATAATGCAGTGTTGTGTAGCAGAGGGGAAATCGGGGTCAGGCTCTGTTATGATTAGCGCGAAAGACAGTATCGCCCTGCGAATTTAAAGTCGCGGGTTCGGATCTTCACGGAAAACCGGGAATAAAAGGTTTAAATGGCTTTAATGCTATAAGGCGAGATGGGGAATAGACAGAATAAGGATAGATGAGGAATGGTGGTATACAACTGGAGGCGTGGACGCGCACTAAGTGAGCTGAAGGGAACAGGAATGCCTTTGGATAGAAACGTTACAGACTGGTTGTGAGAATATCTGGGGTAAGGAGAAGGACAGTTGAGTCCATACTTCAAGGACTGAATATTGAAGAAGGTTGGCTAGTAAAGACGATGGACTATACTGCGGGAATGGATGAAGATGCACGTTGATCAATTTTCATGGTTAGGATGTTGTTAGGTGTGATAATAGTCTATGGTGTCAACATGGGTTTGTGTTAATAACTGTGTGGGTATAGGTAGTCGAGGTTGACGGCCCATAATGATGGTTAATCATGAGTGGACTTATGTACTGCAAAAGTCTATAATGATTGTAGGAGTTTTAGTGTAAAAGGGCACTTCATGTATGTGATTTTTGGGCAGTATATGTGTCCCACCTTGTTGTCTTATGATTAATGTTGGGGTACCAAGCTGCAATGATATTGTTGATGATGTAGATTTATGTTGTTATTAATAATGGCTATGATATACACAGTGGTGATGAGGCGTAGGGGTTCATGGCTTAGGGTACATATAGACGACGCATGAGGGGAGCTGAAGTCATTATTGATCAATAGCTATGTTTATTATGTGTTGATTGTTTTGTGATTAAGGACAGGGGGAATTTATGTTGTTGAGAATGCATATATATAAGTATGTATAATATTAATACATGCTGTTGAGGACGATGATGGCGCCAATGATAAGGAGACATGGCGCCAGTACATGTCACTGGTGTATTGTGTTGTCAGCCTCGGTGGCAGAAATGTTGTTGTTGGGGGTTACCTGGTATAGCTGTTAACATGTGGTGTCCAGTTATCAGCTGTTGTGTTATGTGTTCGGTGCGGGGAAACCCATCCGGTGTGAGCAAGTGGATCAGGAGTTGTTGTCTAGGGTTGTCCCACTGCCGAATTGTATGTCTGTCCGCTGTGGAAAGACTGTCAGTGTCGGCGTGGGTATTGTATTAATGTCACATGATTATTAAACATGGTAAAGTGTTTGAGGGATTATGGGTTGATGTTGGCATCAGGGGACACTGGTTGATGGTGTACGACCGCCCAGGCAGTGATGGAATATCACTGACCCGATGTCAATACACGTAGCAGAAGACGAGGGTGAGTAGCAGGTTAATGACACCCGATGATGCTGTTCACATAGTCAAGGGTGTCTTTTTGTTTAATTTTCAGGTTGTCGCTTGATCGATTGCCTGGGTAAACTAGTGGGTGGTAATTTGACGGTGGTAGTCCGTGTGTGTGCATCTTTATTAGATTCATGTACTTTCTCGTCAGAATTCCGTACTTCCTTATTATATTCTCCTGATTGATATGTGACTAGTTGGTGGGTTAGTTGCCATTCCTTAGATTTTATGTTCGGTCAATGGTATTCTCAAGTAGTTAGTTATTTGACAGCATTTTTCCCATATTAATTGGGATTGTTTTCACACGATACTTTGTATACTTTGTAATTTCTTTTGAGAAGCAAATAAACTTGATTCAGTGTTAGCTTATTCTTCTTAGTGCCTGTACTGTGCTTGTCGGTTAGGATAGTGTTGTATTCGTGACCTGCGTACCTGTATACTTGTGAGGTTGGTAGATAAAACCAAGGGTAATCACAAATCAGTGGTTATCTCTACAACCGGAAGACGGACAATCTTTATCTTTCAATTCTTTATTCCCTCCTCCACTTCTCTCTCTAATCCCTCAACTTCGTGCTATCACAAAATTGGCGCTGCGGAACAGGATCTTCCAAAGTAGCTTTTGTCTGCCTGCCTCAAAGTTAGGGTTGGAGACAGACTCACATACAAGTTGTTGTATTTAGTTGATAGTTTATTGTTGTTAGTTTGGCAGTTGTAAGTGCTTTGTTCTATTAGGTCTACTAATCTTACAGTTGTTCAGTAGGCTGTCAAAACTGTCAGTAGGAGTTTCTAGTAAATCTACTCGGTTAGGGACTCTTGTTTTAAGCACACTCGGCAAACCCACTTGACCGCAAGAAAAAAAAAAACCCAGAAGAAGCCGAAGCAGCAGAGTCAGTCCTGTCCGGGAGCGAGTCCAGTAAGTTTTCCTAGTAGTTTCAACGAAAATATAAAAACATGACTACCAGAAGTACACGCTCTGCAGCATTAGTCGAAAACAGCGAAGGGGCGTCGGCCTCTGTGCAGGGCAATGTTGATTCTCACCCCACAACATCACCATGTGAACAAGTGAGATATGTAATGATGCCCACTCGAAAGAACATCAATACTTTCGGGGGCCCACACGGCCCCTCTGTTAATGAGTATCTACGGGAAATCCGTTCAGCGTTCAGAGCGGGCATGATGGGGACAGCTGACAAAGTTGACCTTATCATCGACACCATTTCACCGCATGTGCACAGAGATTTAAAGCTGCACACCTCTGAGAAGAACCCCGAAAAGATGTTGGAGGTTTTAGCGACCATCTACGGCAACAAACGACCCTCCAAGAACTAACGGCGACATTTTTCTCAACCAGACAAGGTAGCCGGGAGTCGATCGTCGACTTCTCCCATAAATTGCACCAGGAATTCGAGGAGGTGGTCTGCGCACAAGAGAGACAGAACGTCTCACCTTTTCACGAGTCAATGCTCAGAGACCAGTTTGTCGCGCAGTTGAGAGACGATTTACCTCGGCAGATGATAAAAGAAAGGCTCATTTACGAGCCTTCCATGTCTTTTCTAGCTGCTCGTGATTGTGCAGTGCGATGGGCCAGCGCTAAACACACTCCGCAGACTGAGGTGTACAACGTTGAAGCCACGGTTGTGATTCGTAACAACGACCACAGGCAGCAGAGCACTGGGCATGGCCGAAACAACGAACATAAGGGCATTCCAGCAGAAAATGACAGTAGGGGGCCACATGAACAGTCGGGCGAGGTAGATGAACTTAAGCGGGAGATGGCGCAGTTAAAAATGCAATTGTCGCATCTGGTGAACGGCCGGGGACAGCCCCAGCCAAGGTCCCAGAGACAGCAAAAACAGATTCGTTGTGATCTTTGTGGCCGGGTAGGACATATTGCCAGATTTTGTAGGGCACATTTAAACTAGAATCCCGTACAGCTAAGAGTCAGGCCGCGGCGGGAAGGTTCAAGGACTCACCAATAAAAATGCTAGGCGAACGCCCAGAGACAATGATAAGCATTGACGGTAGAAACGTAAGATGTGTTCTGGACACTGGCTCACAAGTTTCCACGATTTCAGAGGAGTGTTTCAATAGACTTTTCAGACATTATAGGTTAGATGTAGATAAGTACATTAGGTTAACATCAGCAAATGGCGTTTCAATACCATATTTAGGGTACATCAGTACCAGTGTACAAATAGGGACAGATAGTGTTGATAGATGTGGAATTTTTGTTTTAAAAGATGTCAGGGGCACCGAAAACAGAACGCACTGTATATTAGATATGAATGTGCTGGCAGAGTTGCCAAATGTTAGCAGATTTTTTCAGTTCTACAGGCCAGCAGACAACACTACAAGTGTTGACTTAGATAGGAAGAAGGTGTGATTGACAGGGGAGGTCAGAACCCACATACCTGCCCGCTCGCTGGCTGTCTTGCTAGTTAGGGGTCGCGCGGGGTTAACAGACAGGACGGTCTTGTTTGAACCAGCCAGGGACCTTGACCACAAGGGTTTAATTCTGCCTTACTGCTTTACTAGGTTAGAGGGGGGCGTGTGCTAATACAGATAGTTAACATGGGTGACGAAGATGTGTTTTTAGCGAGATGTACTCAGGTGGGGGAGATATCTGATGCCACAATTGACCTGACTAGACATTTTAGAGTGGTAGGAACGCAACAAATAGAGTTGTCTGCTAAACCAGACAGTGGGGAGCAGAGACCAGACAAGCCCCTTTTTGACTTGACTGAATTTGAGGGAAGCGATGAGGAAAGGATGCAACTTGAGGGACTGTTAGCAAAATACGACTGCCTATTCGCGAAAGATGACACCGACTTTGGGTTTACTGACAGGGTAACCCATAACATACTTTTGACGGATGAAGTCCCCATAAAACAGCCGTACAGGAGGAATCCTCCTGCCCTGTATCAAGAAGTGAAAGATCATTTACAGTGGTTGTTAGAGAAGCAGATAATAAAAGAGAGCTGTAGTCCCTGGGCCTCTCCGATAGTCCTGGTCCGAAAAAAGGATGGCAAATTGAGAATGTGCGTCGACTACAGGGCCCTGAACATAAAAACTAAAAAGGACGCATATCCACTTCCAAGGGTAGATGACTATTTAGATGTGTTAGGGGGCGCGAAATTTTTTTCTTCTCTTGATTTAGCTAGCGGTTATTACCAGGTGGCGATGAATCCAGCAGACCAGGAAAAGACAGCGTTCACTACACCCTTTGGGTTATATGAATATTCACAACTTCCAATGGGACTGGCAAATTCAGCGAGTACATTCCAACGTCTAATGCAGTCGTCGCTTCATGATTATATGTTTAAGTTGCTTTTAGTTTACTTAGATGACATTCTTGTGTACTCCAGAGATTTTAGTGAACATTTAGTAAAACTAGAGGCCATATTTGATAGGATACAGGTGTTGGGCTTGAAACTAAACCCAGCTAAATGCGATTTCTGCAAGAAAAAGGTGCAATTCATAGGCCATACTGTGTCTGCAGAAGGCATAGGAGCGTTAGAAGATAAGGTACTGGCAATCAAAAAAGCTCCCATACCTAGAACGCAGACTGAGTTACGTTCATTTTTAGGTCTGGCCAGTTACTATCGCCGGTTCGTATCCAAATTTGCTACGCTAGCTAGACCACTCCATGAATTAGTAGCTCAGCTTAAACCAGCAGCACACAGACCCTAGAAAGAAGAAGAAGAGTCCTATCGGGCAGCTGTGGTCTACAGAATGCGACGAGGCCTTTAACAAACTTAAAGAAGCCCTAACGTCAACACCATTACTAGGCTTCCCAGACTTCACCCTCCCTTATATTTTAGAGTGTGACGCCTCATACACTGGTCTGGGTGTTGTTTTGTCCCAAATCCAGAATGGTACAAAGAGAGTGCTAGCGTATGCTAGTCGTACTCTCCGCCCATCGGAGAGGAATGCAAAAAGTAGTTCTAAGTTAGAACTGTTGTGTTTAAAATGGGCGTTAACGGAAAAGTTCCGTGGCCTCCTATTAGGTGGACATACTGAGATTTACACTGACAATATGAATTTGACGATGTGGCATAAAGCGAAACTGGGTGCCATTGAGCAGAGGTGGATCGCCCAAATGTCTATGTTTGATTATGTAATAAAACACAGGCCTGGGCGGACTAACGGTAACGCTGATTACTTGTCTCGATTCCCGCTGGAGCAACCGGGGGAAAACGACGAAGAAGAGGGCGACATCGCCATTTGCAGTGTTGCAGCAACATGCATTCCGCCAGCCCTAGGAATAGCTGGTACTGTTGATAGCCGTCCAACGGCAGATTTTAATGTAGAAAATGCTGATGTGTTTTTAAAATGCCTTGATGTAAATAATGTTGATGAATGTTCAAAATTATGCATTGATGTAAATATGATTGGTGGGGTTGGTGTGGTAGGAACTGCTGCTGCTAGGACAGCAGATGTTTTTAATGTCCTTCCCACACACACCTTGCCGTCTTACTCAACGGAGGATATGGTGAGATTGCAGCAAAATGATGTAAATATTAATGCAGTATTTGATGTTGTATCGCGTAAACTTGTGTTGTCAAATGAATCTATGAAAAGGTTGCCCCCTCAGACGAAGAAGTGGATGAGGCAACGCAAGAAGTTATGTGTATTAGATGGGTTGCTGTATAGGAAAATCAAGGGGACAGGTAGGATACTGCGGCTAAGGATACTGGAGTCAGTTCATAGCGTAGGGCATCAGGGGAGAGATAGGATGATAAATATTTTGAAGAGCAGATGTTTCTGGGTAGGGATTACTGCAGATGTAGATAAATACTGTAGAAGTTGCCACAGGTGCAATGTAGCGAAGCCACCGCACGTCAAGATTAAGGGACCGGCAGGTAGTTTGTTAGCTTCGAAGCCGTTTGAAGTTGTAGCAATGGACTTTACGCTGCTGGAGAGGGACTCAAGGGGATTTGAGAATGTGTTGGTCATCACAGATGTCTTCTCTAAATTTACTATTGCTGTCCCAACCAGAGACCAAAAAGCAGCCACTGTGGCGAAGGTGTTAGTAGAGAAGTGGTTCTTGTATATGGGTGTGCCGAGAAGACTGCACTCTGACCAAGGTAGGAACTTTGAATCCTCAGTGATTGCTGAGTTATGCAAGACGTATGGCATAGAAAAGAGTCGCACTACTCCGTACAACCCTCGGGCGAATGGCCAAACGGAACGATTTAATAAAACTATGCACGATTTACTCAGACCCCTCGAAGCCAAGGAGAAGAGGAGATGGTCTGATCACTTAGCCGAAGTGGTGCAGGTGTATAACTCAACGCCTCACGCCTCGACAGGATTTTCACCTCACTACCTAATTTTCGGACAAGAGCCTCGGCTGCCAGTGGACTTCATTTTAAATACAGGCACCGAAAGACAGGGACACCAATGCAAGTGAGTATTTGGAAGGGCATCTTTCACGTTTGCGTGACGCGCACGTCCGGGCTAGTGAACAGCTGAAGAAGCATGCCGCCATTAGGAAAGATAGGAGTGACAAAATGGCAAACTCTATTCCATTGCAAGTTGGCGAACTTGTCAGAAAAAGAATCCACTATAAGGAGAGGGCGAAAATACAAGACATGTGGTCCGAAGACATGTACGTAGTTGCTAGGGCACCCACCATGTCGGGAGGACCATATGTGATCAAAAAGGTTGGAGGAGATGGATCGCTAATTAGGATAGCCGGCCACGAAATGCGGCGTTGCGAGGACAGAGCAGGAGAGGAGGACATAGGGACGACGTTGGGACTACCAGCACAACCGGATGTCCCAGCGGCTGTCGAAATTTACCAAGACATTCCAGGCAAACCAGAATGGTACGCGTTCGAGTCTGGGGACCTGAGTAGACGGAGGTCTGAGAGGATCAGACGTCGTGAAAGGGAGTGATAGAACTTCGACATGAGGGTAGGAGATATTTTAAGTGTTAGCGAGGTATGACGTGGTTGTTTCATGTGGAGTATGATTCGAATTGTCTCTGTGGCTCTCTAAAAAACAGTGTTCTCCGTGAATAAGGGGATAGCTTGTTATGGTTTTCAGACGTGAGCATCGTTGTGCACCTTGATTTTTTTTTCGTTACAGTGGGAAGTAGCGCTGTAAGTAGTTCTTCTTCTTCTTCTTCGTTCATCCGGAGGTTTTTTTCGGATGTGATTGCGTTGTGCCTGTTTACAGCAGAGCTGCGTTCTTGCGCCGTTAGGCCGACACATCCGACTTCTGCGGGCATTTGTTGACCGGGTTAACCTTACCGGGGGTTTCTTAGGACGTTTGACTCTCACTGTTGTGGTGTTATCCCCCATCCCAGCTGGTCCATATAGAACAGCCAAAGATCCTGGTCAGCCCTCAAGGGAAGGCAGGGGCAGACCATGGGCATTCCCCGCCATCCAAGGAGGCTTCCATACTTGCAGAGCCGATACATAGCGCTCTGGTACTGGGCTCACCCAAGGAATCGTCACGTCCTGCACATGGCTGCTTAGCCTCACTTCCGTATATTGGGCCTTCCGTTCACCATAGGCTGTTCTTCCGGAAACCAGAAGTATGCAGTCTGCAGATGACATCCACACAGTGAGCTTTCGATTCGGACTTTCCACGTAATGGATTTGCTATCCAAGCAATATTCCATTTCATGCCACTAGGACACTTTTCCACCTTTTATGAAGCCCACACAATGGGCTTTTGATTCGGACTTTCCACGTAATGGATTTGCTATCCAAGCAATATTCCATTTCGTGCCACTAGGACACTTTTCCACCTTTTATGAAGCCCACACAGCGAGCTTTCGATTTGGACTTCCCACATAATGGATTTGCTATCCAAGCAATATTCCATTTCATGCCTCTGGGTCTTCATGCACCTTTAAATGTCAACCTGTATGTAGTTAAAGTAAGCTGCGGTCAACTTGAGCTTGTTGATATCTCCATAGAGCTTGTCCTCAAATGAAGCAGGTGTGGGCCAAAATATCTTTCTCTGTTCTGCATACGTTGGGCAATCCTGCAGCAAATGTTTTGCTGTCATTTTTCCAGTTCTACAATTACATTCATCAGTATCTCCTATCTTTAGTTTATTGAACAAGTGGTATTTCAGCCTGTTATGTCCTGTGCGGAGTCTGAAGATTGCTACTTGTTCTCTTCGGTCGAGTTTGTAATATGCGTCATCCTTCTGATGGCCTGGATGCTCAGATTCCCATTTGGTTCTATAAGTGCTTTTTATCAACCTCTTTGCCTCATTATAGGTTATGTCTATGTCAGGCTGTGGTAGTCGTCCGCCCTCTTTTGCCAGTCTGTCAGCCTCTTCGTTTCCAGGTATACTGCAATGTGATGGGATCCACTGTATTACAACTTTTTTGGATTTCTGGCATAGACCATGGAGTGCTGCTCTTAGGTCAGTTAGTTCTGTGCTGTTATTGCTCTTGAGTATTGAGACAGCTGACTTTGCATCTGTGAAGATAGCTATTTGCTTCTCTTTATTTTCCTCCATCAGGAGCATTTCTGCTGCAGTTTTCAAAGCCTCTACCTCCGCTTTGAAGTTACTTGAAAATTTTCCAGTTGCCATTGAATGTGTTTTTTTCACTCCATTTTTTAAATTTAGGAGAATTCCTCCTCCTCCATTCTCTATTGAATTTTTGGCTGATCCATCTGTATATGCATGGGTCCAATTCCTGCTTGGGTAATGTTCTTTTATGTAGTTTAGGGTTATTTCTCTTCTTTCGGTTTCATGCTGAGTGTTCTTTTTCTCAATACCAGGAATGTTTTCTATCATCTCAGGCAGTTGCTGCTGTCTCCAAGCTGGGAAGTTGTGTGCATTGTGTATGGGCTTGACTGTTGATATGTTAAGTATAGGATCTGCCCTAATCCTTCGTTTTGCAGTTTCTACAAAGTTGCTACGCTTCAGTCTTCCCTTTCCAAAACCATTAAATCTGTTGTACATAGGGTGGTCTGTCAATCTTCTAAATTTTTCTGCTTGTTGCTGGGCTCTGCTATCTCTTCTATCCTGCATTGGTTGTAAACAAGTGATCTTTTCTAGTTCATTAATAGGCGTTGTCTTCAGGCTTCCAGTTATGATTCGCATTCCTTGGTTTTGGACTCTACTTATTTTGTTAAAGTTTGACTTAGCTGCTGTTGCCCAAGCTGCAATGCCATATTCCAGTACTGGCCTCACCCGTCCAGTATATAACTTCTTGAGAACTTTCTCATCTGCTCCCCACGTTGTACCAGCAAGCTTTTTCATGATTGCCATTCTCTGCCTTGCTCTTGTTCGATTTTTCTCAACCTGTGTCTTCCATGTCAGGCGACGATCAAAGGTGACTCCTAGATAGTTTGGATTTTCTTCATGGCGCAATATTTTTCCATTCAATACCAGCTTAGGTTGCTGAGTTTTATTTGAGAGGGAGAACACTGTGCATGTTGTTTTCTCCTCACTTATCTTCACTAGCCATGATTTTGACCAGTCCTCTAGCGCTAATAAGGCTTGCTGTATTCTGCTGTTTGCTGTACTAATATATTCTTCAGATGTCCATATGGCTAGGTCATCTGCAAAGGAGGATGTGTGTACTCTGGCTGGAAAATTTTCTGTGATGTCATTTATATATGCTAGGAATAATGTTGGTGAAAGAACTCCTCCTTGGGGGACACCTTGCTCCAGCAGCATCATTTTGCTTGTTTGTCCTTGTACTTTTGTCCTGGCAGTTCTGTTCTCAAGGTAGTGGCTGATCCATTTATACATTTTTCCACAAACATGCATGTTTTGCAGTTTTACTTTCAGTCCTTCCTTCCATACTTTATCAAATGCTTTTTCTAAATCTATCCAGACTGCTAGTGTGTGCTTTTTCTCTTGGAAGGCATCCTCTATTTCCTGAGCTATATAGGTTATTTGATCTTCAGTGGATCTGTATTTTCTGAATCCTGCTTGGTGTGGTGTTAAGAGTTTGTTTTCTTCCAGATGCCATGTTAACCTGCCATTGATAATGCGTTCCATTAATTTTCCTACACAGCTAAGTAGACTGATAGGTCGATAGCCATTTGGTTCTTCCAGGTCTTTTCCCTTCTTTGGGACTGGTATTAGTATAGCTTCCTTCCATGCCTGTGGGACTATTCCTCTCTTCCAGCTGTTATTTAGGACTGCTAGTAGTTTCTTTTTTGCCTTGGTGCCTAGTCCTATTAGCATTTCATTTGTGATTCCATCCTTTCCTGGTGATTTCTTCTTTTTTAGGGTATTCATTGCCTGTTCCATTTCTTCCATTGTTAGGTTTGCCATCATATATTCTGCTGCTGTCTCTGTAGTTCTATGATGTATCTGTTTGTCTTTGATTGCTTTCTTCTGTTCGGTTGTAATATCAATGTGGTTTGCATTTGCATAGTGTTCCATTAGTGCATTTGCAGCCTTTTTGCCTGTAAGCAAGGCATTTCCTTGTTTAATTGTTATTTGTTTGTTTCTAGGTCCTTCATTGTTCATGGCTTTCACTAGTTTCCATAGTTTGTTTCCATCCCTGTCAAAATTCAGGTTTTCTGTTTTTTCCCTCCAACAATCTCTTGTTGTTTGATTTACTGTTCTTTTATATTTTGCTGAGATGGCTTTGAGAGAGATGTTTGCTTCAATTGTTTGTTCTCTCTCTGCTGTCTTCCTGGCATCTTCAACTTTGTCCTCCAAACTTTGTAGTTCTTCAGTCCAGTATGGTTTGTAATTTTTCCTCGCTCCTCTTGGAATGGACTCAGTGGCTGCCTGTATTATCGCTCTGTTTAGACTTTCCACCATTTGCTTTATGTTGCCATATCGTGTATTTATGTTTTCACAATATTTGTCTGTTAGTATGGCAAATCTGTCCCAATCTGCTCGTTTGTAATTCCAGCGGGGCAAGGGCTTTTGCTCCTGTGGAACATACTCCATATTCATTTCAAGCTTGATTGGTCTGTGGTCACTACCTGCTAATTGGTCCAGCACATGGCGATCGATTTTGTGGAGGATGTCTCCTGTGCAGAAAGCTAAGTCTGGAGTAGAAGTGGTAAGCCATCTTCTGGAGTAGAAGCTCGGTGTGTCATCCGCTTTGTTGAGTAGATGGAGATTTGAGTCTATTTCCCAGTCCTCCAATTCATCTCCTCTTTTGTCAGTATCTGGGTATCCCCATCTTTCTGAACGGCTATTAAAGTCTCCGACAATAATGCAGTTTGTGTCAGTTATTTTCATGTTTGAGAGTGTAAGGTCCTTATCTGCTGGGCTATACAGATTGTAGATTCTTATTTTCACATCCTTTATCATTATATCAACACCTATAATTTCCGTTTGGTTGTCAGAGATCACAGATACTTCGCTGCAAGGTATTGTATTTCGTGTAAGTATTAGAACTCCTCCTTTGTGTCCTTCGCGGTCGAAACGTGTGGCCTGATATCCTCTGACTGAGAATTTGTGATTGGCGTTGAGGTGTGTCTCTTGAATGCATGCCACATCTATTCTATCTTTATGAAGACGCTGTGTTAGGGAGTCTTTCTTCTTGTAAACTCCTTCGGCATTCCACTGTAGTATGTTGAGTGTCCGGGGTATTTGGTCAATAGCTCTTAACCTACTCCTCTGTGCCTTGACTCCACAGCACAGGGGAAGGTGACCACCAGTAGTCATGGGTGGACCCCCTCGAGGCAGGGGGCCCGGCACTATCACCGCCTGATGGGACTTCACGGGATTAGCACCATATCGATTAATTTTGATTTGTGACATCATGAATTAAGTTACGTTGCACTGCTTTGTCAAGCCTGTGGCTCAGTACATCCGATTTCGACAAGCATTTATTCGGGATGCTTTCCCTAGCCTTTGACTGTCCCCAGTCTACCTACAAGGCAGCAGGTTTCACGTTGCACTGCTTTGTCAAGCCTGTGGCTCAGTACATCCGATTTCGACAAGCATGTATTTGGGGTGCTTTCCCTAGCCTTTGACTGTCCCCAGTCTACCTACAAGGCAGCAGGTTTGTGTGTCTCTTCGTCTGGTCCCTCTCCCTTGACCTGTCCGACATGGGTGGCCCTACCAGTAGCTGTGCTACCGTCGGCATAGCTCTTGGGGTCATTGGGACGCACAAGCCCCTCTACCTCGTCACGGTGGACACACAGCAGAGGGGGCTGTAAGTAGTTGATATTGTTGATATTGTTTTCATTTTGGTGTCTTTATGTGCACCCTTTGATGTATGATTTTGTTGTCTGGGGGAATCCCCGGCATGCCAAGTATTGAACTGTTTTTATGGATAATAGTACTTGATTACAATATTGTTAGGATGCACGTCAGAAGTTTTAACTGCCTTATGCACTGGGAGAGCAGGGGATGCAACCAGTATTTTTTTAATTATTATTATTTGGGGTGGAAGTTCCCAAAAAGAGTTTTCCCCTTAGGCATCCAATATTGTTTATGAGGGATGTCAGATGCGGAGCCAGGGCTTCGATCTCAAGGAGGAATGACGCTATATTGATGGTGGGACCCATCAACTTTTGGTAGGTGGGTATGAGACAGTATGGAAAACGCTTTTCGCAAAAATCGCTCAAACTTACCGGGAGAAATATAAATGGAATATTTTTGGGAACAAAGGTCAAGGGCCAGGATTGTTTTTAAAATAGTCATAGGTTGAGCGGAGTGCATGACCGAATAGTGGCAAGGCCATCCTCTATTGTTGACTAGCAGTCTCTCAGGGAGAGGAGTGCCAAATGTATTGTACCTTTGGGTTCAAGCTGTCAGAGGGACAATGGTGAACTTTAGAGGCAGCATAATCTATGAGTACAGGCGGCATTGGAAGTGACCTTAGCTGTCAGATGGACAACGGCAAACTTTAGAGGCGGCATAATTTATTAGTACAGGCGGCATTGGAAGCGACCTTGGCTGTCAGAATAACGCCATACTCCCAAAATTTATGGGAGCGGGAAAAAGTACATGAACTCAGGACTGGACTTGGCCGTGAACTCCAGCTAGCAATGTGGATTTGGGTTAATGCAGAGTGAGTATGCAAATTAATCAGGGTATGCGAGGTACTGATTGGATGACCTTAGCGAAATGGGAGATGGCATGGTCACGTGATTCAAGAAAGGCGCCAAATCGAGTTGGATTTATACGCGGTACAGCAAACAGTTGGAGAGATAAGCAGATGTGGGACGGCCGAGTGCAGATACTCAAAGGCTGTTGAGACCAATAAGACTGTGGCAACTCTGGTCGGGCAGATAAACCCGAGGACCAAAGAAAGCACGGACTTAAGTGTTGGAAAAAGAACCGCCCTAAAGAAACTATTGATTGCTACTGTCAATTGCAATCATTAAGGAAAGTCACACAAGACTAGAGTGGGCTAAGAGGACACACGTTTGATGGGATCATCCAGAGGACTGCGTCGAACAAAGTTGGAAGGAGCCTGACTTTATTGGAAAGTGGCGAAATCACTCTGAGACGGGCGGTGATCAGACAAAAGCACCCGTAGGCAGGCGAGCAATTATCCACTGGACAGGGCTCCTACGTAAGTTGGTTAAGGTTAATTTGTATACCTGTTAGTCTATAGTCGGTCGCGGTAATGGTACTTAGGTTTAGAAAGCAATGGCAAGCTACCGTGGATAAAGTTACCGAGGAATCGTGAGCGGTCAGTGAAAGCTAGGATTGACTGCGACATTCTGTAACGGACCCCGGACCCGAATCTAACTACCTAGCTATAATAACAGGCTAAAACCAGGGAGCATTGACAAACTACTGAACATTAACCCGCTAAAAAGGAACCACGACCACGGCAAAGAGCAGGACTGGATGCGACGTCCTAGAAATGACCTATATTTAAATGGCTGAAATAGAGTGATGGGAGTCATATTAATCGATTAGATTAGCTGAGTGTCGATAAACCTATGTATGCTATATGTAACCAAGCAATTAGACGTACACAATTAGTGAGAACTAGGCGAGTGCAACATGTAAATATGGAATGGAAGGCTACAGCAATAATATAAACACGCCGAGATCGAGTCTAGCAGGCGACTGAGAAGCGACCACTAGGTCAAGCCAAACAATGGGACCAGCTGGCTACTGCAATTAAACGGACCCGGAACAGGCCTGTGAGGAAAAGAATGCAGTGTTGCGTAGCAGAGGGGAAATCGGGGTCAGGCTCTGTTATGATTAGCGCGAAAGACAGTATCGCCCTGCGAATTTAAAGTCGCGGGTTCGGATCTTCACGGAAAATCGGGAATAAAAGGTTTAAATGGCTTTAATACAATAAGGATAGATGGGGAATGGTGGTATACAACTGGAGGCGTGGACGCGCACTAAGTGAGCTGAAGGGAACAGGAATGCCTTTGGTTAGAAACGTTACAGACTGGTTGTGAGAATATCTGGGGTAAGGAGAAGGACAGTTGAGTCCATACTTCAAGGACTGAATATTGAAGAAGGTTGGCTAGTAAAGACGATGGACTATACTGCGGGAATGGATGAAGATGCACGTTGATCAATTTTCATGGTTAGGATGTTGTTAGGTGTGATAATAGTCTATGGTGTCAACATGGGTTTGTGTTAATAACTGTGTGGGTTTAGGTAGTCGAGGTTGACGGCCCATAATGATGGTTAATCATGAGTGGACTTATGTACTGCAGAAGGCTATAATGATTGTAGGAGTTTTAGTGTAAAAGGGCACTTCATATATGTGATTTTTGGGCAGTATATGTGTCCCACCTTGTTGAGTTATGATTATTGTGGAGGTACCAAGCTGCAATGATATTGTTAATGATGTAGATTTATGTTGTTATTAATAATGGCTATGATATACACAGTGGTGACGAGGCGTAGGGGTTCATGGCTTAGGTTACATATAGACGACGCATGAGGGGAGCTGAAGTCATTATTGATCAATAGCTATGTTTATTATGTGTTGATTGTTTTGTGATTAAGAACAGGGGGAATTTATGTTGTTGAGAATGCATATATATATATATGTATAATATTAATACATGCTGTTGAGGACGACGATGGTGCCAATGATAATGAGACATGGCGCTAGTACATGTCACTGGTGTATTGTGTTGTCGGCCTCGGGGACAGAAGTGTTGTTGTTACCTGATGTAGTTGTTAATATGTGGTGTCCAGTTATCAGCTGTTGTGTTATGTGTTCGGTGCGGGGAAACCCGGCCGGTGTGGGCAAGCGGATCAGGCGTTATTGTTTAGGGTTGTCCCACTGCCGAATTGTATGTGTCTGTCCACTGTGGAGAGACTATCAGTGTCGGCGTGGGTATTGTATTAATATCACATGATTATTATACATGATGCAGTGTTTAGCGGATGATGGATTGATGTTGGCATCGGGGAACACTGGTTGATGGTGTACGACCACCCAGGCAGTGATGGAATATCACTGACCCGATGTCAATATACGTAGCTGAAGACGAGGGTGAAGGTGGGGTCGGTAATACCCGATGATGATGTTCACATAGTCAAGGGTTTCTTCTTGTTTAATTTTCAGGTCATCATCTGAATACCTGGGTAAACTAGTGGGTGGTCATTTGACGGTGGTAGTCCGTGTGTGTGCATCCTTATTAGATTCATGTACTTTCTTGTCAGATTTGCGTACTTCCTTATTATATTCTCCTGATTGATATGTGACTAGTTGGTGGCTTAGTTGCCATTCCTTAGGTTTTATGTTCGGTCAATGGTATTCTCAAGTAGTTAGTTATTTGACAGCATTTTTCCCATATTAATTGGGATTGTTTTCACACGATACTTTGTATACTTTGTAATTTCTTTTGAGAAGCAAATAAACTTGATTCAGTGTTAGCTTATTCTTCTTAGTGCCTGTACTGTGCTTGTCGGTTAGGATAGTGTTGTATTCGTGACCTGCGTACCTGTATACTTGTGAGGTTGGTAGATAAAACCAAGGGTAATCACAAATCAGTGGTTATCTCTACAACCGGAAGACGGACAATCTTTATCTTTCAATTCTTTATTCCCTCCTCCACTTCTCTCTCTAATCTCTCAACTTCGTGCTATCACAATAAGACCCAGTGCCTTGAGCTCGGTTACACTTTCTATAGGCGTGCTACCAATGTGCAGCTGAAGAGTTCTCTGCAAGTTTAGAGTGTGAAGTCTTTGCCTGGTTGCTATTAACATAGATTTTGTTTTAGAAATGTTAGTTTGCATGACTCCAGTTAACTATTTATGTCCTGTTTTATGGATAATTCTAGCACATTACAATCAATAGCGTTTGTATATGCTGTGCAGTCGTCAGCAAATATATCGCAAGACGACCACGGATATAAAGAAAGATCATTTATGTTAATGGCAAATAACAGAGGGCCAAGTATAGATGCTGTAATGCTGGTGTCCTTTAAATTATACTCGTTGTCTGTTCCAACTATTACAACAGCTTTAACGAGAACCGCAATTCAACAATTCAATGTCAATACAAATGACGGCAGCAACAATGATGATCCACATCATATTTCCTTGAATATTGTTGATTAGTCTGACATGTCAATAATGAATAATTATATAGCGGTTCCCATATGGCTGGGAGGATCCGTCAAAACATGATAATTAAATAATGATTGCAACATATCGTGTTGTCCGACAAATCACATCTCATTACCTTTGTAATTAACAGAAAAATATTTGATCGTGGTCATTCACTAAGCGCCACGTATTCATTCTTGGCCGTCCTTCATAATCTCCATTGTACCGTTGTTCTTTATCTTGAGTAATCATGCTGTGTCATGTCTATGATGCTATTTCAGTTGAATCTTCTCAATATCGTGATGTTGTCCTTGTGTTTGCTTTCCTCCATTCCTGTTGGTAAACGCTTCTCTATCTATAGTAACCTAAAGTAGTCCCCGTGACGTTATCTAGTGACCATGTATTCTTACGCTGTACGGTGATTTACTTTTATTTGTCTGCCACTATTTTCTTATCCAATCTAAATATTGACTTTTGCCTCAAGCGCTACGTGGCAATAGACCCCTGAGGTACTCCATTATTACTGGTAACGAATAGAGAAACAGATTTATTGTGAGATACTACTTGTTTTCTGTCTAAAAAAATGATTTTATTTATGTCACTATATTAAAGCTTACTTTCACTGTTTCTAGTTTGTTAATTAGAATAGTATGATCTATCATATCGAACGCGTTTCTAAAGTCTATAAACACCGCTCCACATAGAGTATTGTTGTTAATATTTTGATGCCAGTTTTCTATCATGTTTGTTAGGGCCGTATGACAAGAATATTTTGGCCGAAATCCTGACTGACTGTCAACTATTAGTTTGCGGCAAACTAAGTGCTCTAGTGTTGTTTTGTGAATGTGCTTTTCTAGCGGTTTGGATAGTGAGGATAATGTGGAAATGTGCCTATAGTTACTCATGAGAGGATGAACCAGCTTTTAAATGAGGATACACTTTAGCGATTTTAAAGGCTGATGGGAAGTGATCTTCGATGAGACAGTGATTATATATAAATGTTAGTGACTCGTAGATCGCCGGTGCAGCGTAGCGAAGGATCCGATTACTGATTCCACCTAGTCCTGTTGAGTTATTGTTTCTTAGGTTACTGAGATGCGTAAATACTTCAGTGGTCATAATTGGCGGTATTTTGGAGGGAATGTCTCCATAGAATTTGGTCTCACAAAATGATGATAATAAAGATATGTCATGAGGCGCATCTGGTATTGCAGACTTCAACTGGTTTATGTCGGACTGTCGATTACTGATTCCACCTAGTCCTGATGAGTTATTGTTTTTTAGGTTACTGAGATGCGTAAATACTTCAGTGGTCTCATTAGCGGTATATTGGAGGGAATGTCTCGATAGAATTTGGTCTCAAAAAATGATGACAATAAAGATATGTCATGAGGCGCATCTGGTATTGCAGACTTCAATTGGTTTTTGTCGAACTGAAAGAATCTACTGAATTGATCACATGTATCCTGATTTGATGGTAATGATTGTGATGATTTGTGTTTGTTTGTCAAGGTATTAATTGATTTACATATATCTTTAATGTGGGTTTTATCTATTATTAAAACTCTTTACTTGTTTCAAGGGATGTTTGTTTAGGTGAATCGTTGTTGCTTTTTCTTCTTTAGTTATAGTCAATACCTCTGTTTTACTTGTGCTAATTTTCATGTTATGTTCCCCACACATTTCGTTTAGACTACTCACTTAATTTGATTGCATAATTCAGATATTCTGAGAACATATAAAGAAATTAAAGAACGCTACAGAGTGATTTTGAGAAACAATACAGTACCCTTCAAGATACTACCAGAAGGATCTTAGAAAAAGATCAGGCGAGCCGGATAACTGAAGAAAGAAATCGTTATCGAATGACAAAATTAAAAACAAAGAAAAATATAAGGTATAAGGAAAGAAATATGAGATTGTGTAAAGGCAAAACAAAGCTAGTTAAATAAACAGTGCAACAAAACTGAAGTAAATTCAATTTAACATGCAATAACAAAATAAAAAGTGTTTTGACTGGAAGAACAAAGATTACAGACCCTGGATGTTGAAATTAAAGTGGAGATTTGTTTTAAAAGTTCTTAAAATAGTTTTTCTTTTCCTTTCGAATAACATATTGAACTTTGTTTCTCATACTACGGTACATGGTTAGATTTCTATTTTTATGTGCCCCGTCCCGGTATCGCATAAGTTCAACTACCTCCTGTGTGATCCACGGGGGCTTAGTGTAATGTTTAACTCGAACTTCCTTAAATGGAAAATGCTTATCAAATTCTTCAGCCAGTGGTCCAGAGCATCGTCTGGATCAGGAAGCTGGTAAACATAGTCCAGAGATGAGTTGAGCAAGTCTTGTAAAAAGACATCTTTATTGAAATTTTTATAATTTCTATATTTTATACTTATATGTTCGTGATTCGGAGTTTTGGTACCTCTTTTCAACCACGTGCAACATACTGGGTAGTGATCGCTCATTGCATTAATAGGTACAGTACATTCTGTGGTGTTGTCAGCACATGTAGTATAAATGTGATTTATAAGTGTCGCATATGATTTTGTTATTCTAGTGGCTTGTTTGACTTACTGTTGGAAGTTATGTGACTATTATGTTTTCCCATGTTTTGTTTGATTTGTTAGTGTCTATGTTGAAGTCGCCTAGCAGTATTATTTCTCTCGCATTACTAAAGACTAAAGATTACATCCACCATAGTGGTGAATATTTCATACCAGAAGTTTCCTGGTAATTTCAAGAGAAGGAACGGCTAAAAGCTCTGGCCACATACAAATAGATAATATGACCATTAAAAGAACGGAAACATACAAATACCTGGGTACAATCTTCAACTGCTCCAACATCATAAGGGAAGAAATACAAACTAGAATAATCTCTGGAAATAATATATACTATGCACTACAACATCTGCTAAAATCAAATGCGCTATATCGTAACACCAAGATCACAATATACAAAACACTGATTAGACTAGTTGTGCTGTATGACTCTGAAACCTGGAGTACAACTAAAGGAGTCGAAGCCTTGTTACAAACCTTTGAGAACAAAGTCTTAAGACGCAACTTTGGACCCATTAGGGATACACAAAGTGGAGAGTGGAAAAGAAGAAGTAACAAAGACATGTATGATCTACTTCTTAAGTCGCCGCTAATTACAAGTATCATGAAGGCTAATAGAATGGAAGATAATTCATTCATTCATTCAGTAGCATATCCTTTGCAGAACCTCGCTCCCATAACAACCTTCCGGAAAACCTCTCGATCATAAGCAAGATGTCCCGCGTCCGATACATCCATCTGGAGATCATCCGCCACATCCTGCACCCATCTTCTCTTTGGCCTTCCTCTTCCTCTCTTCCCAGGCATATACCCCTCCATTATTGTTCTCTCCAAACTTTCATGACGTTTCAAGTGACCAAAATATTTCAATTTTCTTTGTTTTATCGTCTTTAATAGCCAACCTTCTTCAATATTTAGCTCTTGAAGTATGGATGCATTTGTTCTTTTCTTTACCCAAGATATTCTTAGAACTCATCTATAACATTTATATTCAAAGGCATTTATGCGCTGTTCAGCTTGTTTAGTAAGTGTCCAGGTCTCACAGGCGTATGTTGCAATGGGAAAGATGCATGCTCTTAAGAATCTAATTTTTGTAGTTCTGTCTGTCCCATTCCATAATTTATTCAGTTGTTTTAGTCTTTGAAGAGCAATTGATAGTCGTCGTTTAACTGCTTTCATTGTGTCACCGTTGTTGATAATCAATGACCCAAGATATTAAAAATTTTCCACCACCTCCAATTTTTCCTCATTAATATATATTTCTTTCTTCATAGTGGTTTTATCTGTATGCATTATCTTTGTTTTTGCTATGTTAAGATATAAGCTGTAATTTTCACTATTCATTTGGGTTCAACTATTCAATGGAAGATAATAGGGAAACAAAACTCGCTTACACTCAAGAAGTAAATGACCGTAGACCCGAGGTAGACCAAGAAGACGGTGTAGAGATAATATACATACAGACCTACAAGCACTTGGAATCACCGACTGAAAAAAGAAGGTCAACCAGAGAGACGAATGGAGACGGCTTGTATCTGCAGCAAAGAACCTCAGTGACTCGGAGAAGAAGAAGAAGAAGAAGATGTTTCCTGCACTGGGGTTTCGATAAAGATAGCCAACTACTAGGGGTATGCGATTTTGAAGTTAAACCTCAAGCCTTACATATTCAATCTCGCAGGTTTCAAAATCTAGCAGGCGGTGGACGTTAAGGGAATTAGA
>JACEFZ010003479.1:17500-23792 GCA_014155875.1 Cepaea nemoralis | reverse complement strand
TTACATACTCAATTCCCCACTCCAACTTTTCTATACTCAAGTCCCTAAACAAGAAGATTCACCAGGAGATGCATTATCAGCACCCAGGTGTCGTTTATTAACTTCATTTCTTCCATCTATTTATTAGGGTTAACTCACGCATTATAAACCAACTCCCCAAACCATAATTATTACTTTAACTCATTGGGGCCCTAGCCAGTTGTTAGTCTAGCCCACGGTATGTAGGAGAATCCATTACCATTATACGCAGGCAAGAAACTCTTCTGAAGCCACACCACGGGCTATATTTTTACTTTGACGTGTTTCTCTCTCGGCATTAGGTTGGAGTCTTTTGGGATACTAATAAAAATATCTACAATTTGTCTCATCCCCATCTCATCATGTTCCTCTGTACCTTGCGGTGTCGAGGTGAAATATAAACAGGGGGCGAGTGCCCTCTTAGGGGTTTTCATGTATCGATTTTCCCAATGACTTGCTATTCCCTGGGGCCATGTTTATTTGGGTCGGTCTCTTCCTCTGCTTCCATCTTTTCTGTACTTTCATTACTTGTTGTGGATACTGTTATTTGGGAAACCTACCTGCATGGCCCTTTAACATTGCCGGGTCTATATCCATTAAGTCTGCCCTTTATACTTCTTTTGTTCTACGAGCAGTATGAAGACCCCCTACCGGCTTGCTAGCCCGTCGCAGGTCTGGGACAAAAATCTGACCGTAGGGAGTCCATCCCCCAAAGCGGGCCATATCCCCGTTAGCCCAGGCCCTCGCGGTCATGGTTTCCCGGTCTGCACCACGGGGAGGTGGGGGTTAACTTGTGTAGCCTGCGGGTCATGGGCAGGCTACTAATTTTCACTTGTCACCCCTCCGGGGAGAGCTAGCCGATCCTAACACTGGTTTATAAAGGGTTTTATAAAGGCAAGAGGATAGACTTCAATTTTCACCGGGGTTTTTTTCCCATATAGTAAACCCCCACGCAACATTCAGTCCTGTACTACTGTAAACTGTGTCAGGACTATGCTTGAAATTTAAGCGAACGAACAAATAAGAAAAAAAAAACCCATATAGAGTGTCTGTCTGTAGACGACCTGTCAATGGCGCGCACAAAGCACGAATCCGTAGCTCCAGCGACGAACACATGAGTCTTGGAGAAATTGCGCTAGCCCGGAATCTAACCCTCAAACCCTTTGAAGGCCCCGAGGCAGTCAGCGTAACCACCTCGCCAGGGAGCATCTTGCAGGAACATGAACTAAGCATTATCGCAGCTAGTCCGATAGTGATGTGCAGCAGTCTGACCTGGTTTTGTCTGTAAATGTCTCTACATAGATAGTCAAGGTTTTGGAACTGATCCTGCAAACCAAACTAGCTTTGCTTGGCTTGAAAGGGAAGGGAAAATTTTGCAGTAAAAATCGCCCTAGAGATGGTACATTTGGGGTCGGGTCGAGATAGAAGTCTGTACATCAAAAAACGTTAAAAGTAAGCCCTTTTCAGATCTCTGAGACCTGAACGCCTATGTATAGGACTGCGATAACTGATTCAGTGCAAAAACAAGGGGTTTTGGGCCCAAGTATGATCACAATCACACCCAAAAAGTATTTTCAGTAAATATTTGTTTATTTAACATTGAAACTCCGGGGTGGGAATTTATTTTACGAAGCAAAACAAATGACACGATAACCATATATGGCGATATATCGCCCCTTCTGGCCAAAAGAGAGTCACTTTGGGGATAATTTTTCTTTTAGCACTAACTAGTTTTAAAAATCACACCCCTGGGGAAAGAAAAAAATTTAAAAGGGAAAAACTTCGATGCATACACTTGGTCCACAACTATCCTGGCACACACTGGTACACTAGTCCTGCACACACTGGTACACTAGTCCCTGCACACACTGGTACACTAGTCCCTGCACACCACTGGTACACCTAGTCACTGCATATACACTGGTACTCTAGTCCCTGCACACACTGGTACACTAGTCCCTGCACACACTGGTACACTAGTCCCTGCACACACTGGTACACTAGTCCCTGCATACACCCCTGGCTGGAAACAAGCATACATTCAAACCCAAGCATCCTTAAATAGTTTGCTTCATTGTTTACTGTGTCTTCAGCTAGTGCATACGTGTAGAGGAGTAACAGTTACCGCAGGATACTGAAAGTTTGTTGCTTATCCTTTACAGGGCGAAACAATCAACCCCAGCATTTTTTGGCTGTTCGTGATTCCTGGCCAAGTATACTTTCATAGTTTGCTATAGCTTTCTGAACTACAGCACCCATACAATTTCATAAAACCATCATAAGGCGGTCTGCTGCCAAATCGCCAACAGCTGTGTTGCGAACGCGGTATGCAGATTACGAAACTGCGCTCGTAACCATTTCTCCAACCGTAGAATATAACAATACAAATGAAATTATGGATTGTGATTCCGGCCAAAAAGTAGCTAATAGCTGTTCACTTAAAAAAAACGTCGCTTAAAAGTCGACAAAAGTAGTAGCTGTTCACAAAGACTTTAAAACATCTCCATTGTCCATCTGAAGTGCTCCGACTACTGTTGCTCTTGGAGTCGACAAATCCTCTTAGTCGTTTTCCTCTTTCTCCAACAAGACAGTATATTTAGACACAGTGGCCACCGGAGTAGCATTTGACCACAGTACCAATCGCTAGGTCAGTTAGAGTTAAAATAATGACTATGACTGAGTGAAATTACTAAATAATGAGTGAGTTAATGCCATAATTACATGGGATAGACGGAGTTAATCTGTCGTACAATTAGTGTCGCTTGTCACGTGTCTCTGCGGTCGACAAGAATCGAGACATAGACAAGGTTGGGAACTTGGGAATGACCTGTCACCCTCGTGACCTCGGACGGCGGGACTGGGTTATCTAAGTCAAGCACTCCAGTATTTCCATACTCGTTTCCCCATTCTAACAGTTCCATAGTCGACTCCCCACTCCAAGAGTCCCATACTGGGTTCCCAACTCCAACAGTTTCGTATTCAGTTACCACTTTAACTGTCCCATTCTCAATTCCCCTCACGTACATTTTCATACTCAATTCCCGACTCCAGTATTTCTATACCATTCCCCCCCACTTCAACATTTCCATACTCAATTCCCCACTCCAATATTTACATACTCAATTCCCCATCCAACATTTCCATACTCAATTCCCCACTCCAACTTTTCTATACTCAATTCCCCACTACAAATATTTACATACTCAATTCCCCACTACAATATTTCCATACTCAATTCCCCACTACAATATTTACATACTCAATTCCCCACTCCAACGTTTCTATACTCAAGTCCCTAAACAAGAAGATTCACCAGGAGATGCATTATCAAGCACCCAGGTGTCGTTTATTAACTTCATTTCTTCCATCTATTTATTACGTTAACTCACGCATTATAAACCAACTCACTCAACCATAATTATTACTTTAACTCATTCGGGCCTAGCCAGTTGTTAGTCTAGCCCACGGTATGTAGGAGAATCCATTACCATTAGTACGCAGGCAAGAAACTCTTCTGAAGCCACACCACAGCTATACTTTTACTTTGACGTGTTTCTCTCTCGGCATTAGGTTGGAGTCTCTTGATACTAATGAAATATCTACAATTTGTCTCATCTCATCTCATCATGTTCCTCTTGTACCTTGCGGTGTCGAGGTGAAAGTATAAACAGCGGGCGAGTGCCCTCTTATGGGTTTCATGTATCGATATTCCAATGACTCTGCTATTCCCTGCGACCATCGTTTACTTGGTCGGTCTCTTCCTCTGCTTCCATCTGGTCTGTACATCATTACTTGTTGTGGTATACTGTTAGTTGGCAACCTACCTGCATGGCCCTTTAACATTGCCGGGTCTATATCCATTTAAGTCGGTCCGTTTATACTTCTTAGTTGTTCTACGAGCAGTATGAATGACCCCCTACCGGCTTGCTAGGCCCGTCGCAGTGTCTAGGACAAAAATCTGACCGTAGGGAGTCCATCCCCCAAAGCGGGCCATATCCCCGTTAGCCCATGACCTCGCGGTCATGGTTTCCCGGTCTGCACCACGTGGAGGTGGGGGTTAACTTGTGTAGCCTGCGGGTCATCGGCAGGCTACTAATTTTCACTTGTCACCCCTCCTGGGAGAGGCTAGCCGATCCTAACACTGGTTTTATAAATGGTTTATAAAGGCAAGAGGATAGACTTCATTGCACCGGGTTTTATCCCATATAGTAACCCACACGCAAATTCAGTCCTTTACTACTGTAAACTGTGTCAGGACTATGCTTGAGTTTAAGCGAACGAACAAATAAGAAAAAAAAATCCCATATAGTTCAGTGTCTGTCTGTAGGACGACCTGTCAATGGCGTCGCACAAAGCACGAACTCCGTAGCTCCAGCGACGAACCACATGAGTCTTGGAGAAAATTGCGCTAGCCCGGAATCTAACCCACAACCTTCGAAGCACGAGGCAGTCAGCGTAACCACCTCGCCAGGGAGCATCTCTGTGCAGGAACATGTAACTAAGCATTATCGCAGCTAGTCCGATAGTGATGTGCTGCAGTCTGACCTGGTTATGTCTGTAAATGTCTCTACATTGATAGTCAAGGTTAGAACTGATCCTGCACACCAAACTAGCTTTGCTTGGCTTGAAAAGGGGAAGGACAGTTTAGCAGTACAATCGCCGTAGAGATGGTACATTGGTGTCGGGTCGAGATAGAAGTCTGTACATCAACCTCGTTAATGTAAGCCCTTTTCAGATCTCTGAGACCTGAACGCCTATGTATAGGACTGCGATAACTGATTCAGTGCAAACACAAGTGGGTTTGGACCCAAGTATGATACACAATCACACGAAAAAGTATTGTCATGTAAATATTCGTTTATTGAACATTGAAACTCCGATGATACTTTATTACTAAGAAGCAAAACAAATGACACGATAACCATCATATGGCGATATATCGCCCTTCTGGCCAAATGAGAGATCACATTTGGCGATATATTATCTTTCAGCACTAACTCAGTTAAAACCACACTTCTGGAGAATTCAGAAACATCGAACCAACATATAAATATAGGGTGTATTTTTAATGACTGTGCAGTATTTGAAAATATTGCCGGTCCAAGTTTTGTATTTACCTATTATGTTGTATGAACTTTACAGAGGATAAATATAAAAATTGGACCGGCATTATTTTCAAACACTGCACAGTCATTAAAAATACACCCTGTATAAATACTGCGAAATTAGACAAATTATAGTGTTTACAGAGAGTAGATATCATCAAGTGTGTTTACAGAGAGTGAGAATCATTAATTACAAGAGTGTTTACAGAGAGTGAGAATCATCAACTACAAGTGTACAGGATGCTCAATGGTAAAAACTAAACAAATCCCAGTGAACCAAAATGATGAGTGGAAAACTCCGGTAATGGATAGGACACACACTGAGACAACCTGAGGACAATATAACTAGACAGTCTCTTGTCTGGACCCCACAAGGCAAACGAAATAGTGGGAGATTTAAAACACTGAGAATGAATTACAGAGAGGGATGAATAACTTTGGGAAGACGTGGGGTGGCTGTAGGAGACAACGAACGATAGAACTGTTTGGCGAGGTTTGTTGGGCGCTAATGCCACAATGGAGAATAAAGGGTAGACGAAGAAAAATATAGGAAATCGTATGTGCTATATATTGCTGGCCGCCCTTCCTGGCGAAGGCGCTAAGAACGTTGTTCGTAATCCCATATACCTACGTACGAAACACAACTGCGTGAGATTCGGCAGCGGATAGCGTCGCGCTGGTTACTTACGGAGATAGGTGATCCAGAAAGTGGCAAAGTTAAAGTTTGCATATCGCTTACAGGACATTGCAGTCAACACTAGTATTTTTAGAGGTTGTTGATGTTCATGGCAAGATTACGCTCAGTAGTTTGCCATTTATTTCTGAGCGACCGGCTCATATATCTCGTAAGTAACCAATGCGACGCGATCCGCTGCCGAATCTCGCGCAGCTGTTTCCTCAAGTGGATATAAGGGATTACGGAGAAAGTTGTTAACTCCTTCTCCAGGGATACCAATGGCAAAGTACTGAACGTAAAACTTGCCAAGACATCAACAGCAGCTGAAAAATTCTGGTGTTGACTGCATTGTCCTGTAAAGGATATGCGAAAAAAAAAAATATCTATATATATATATTGCTGCTTATTTCCTTGAAGTTTTTTTTTTAGGGGTATATCTGTTTATCATTTTCCTCATTGTCATTGTTTTATATTGCGCCAACCTGTACATTCG
>JACEFZ010003479.1:0-15000 GCA_014155875.1 Cepaea nemoralis | reverse complement strand
CTTGCTCCCAATGTGCATTATCAATGCCTGTATCAATCATGTCCCGCTTACACACATCTTTGTATCGTAGTAGAGGCCGACCCTGAGATCTCTTACCCATCTGTAATTCACCAAAAAAGATATCCTTTGGTATTCTACCATCATCCATCCTCCTAAGATGTCCTATCCATCTAAGTCTACGAAGACTGAGCATGGAATAAACTGTCACACAACCTGATCTTTCCAATACTTCAGTATTTGTGATTTTGTCTTGCCACTTAATACCAAGAATTCTTCGCAGACACCGCATATGAAAGCTGTTTAAGTTGTTCTCTTGGTGTGAGTAAGTTGTCCAGGTTTCACTGCCATAGAGAAGAGTACTAAGGACACAGGCTTGATAGACAAGGACTTTTGTTTTGGCAGTAAGCTTCCTGTTCTCCCAGACTCTTTTTCTTAACCTGTTCATTGTTGTTGCTGCCTTACCAATCCGGATGTTGATTTCCTGATCTAGGGATAATTTGCTATTTACCACTGATCCTAGATATGTAAAATGGTCTACTATCTCTAGTTCGGCGTCGTCAATAAAGATTGATGGTACCCCATGTGCACCTTGTGACATAATCTGTGTCTTCTTTTTGCTAATTGTTAAACCAAATTCAGAACAAGCATTGGAGAATGCAGATAGTAGACATTGCAATTCTTCCTCAGAGTGGGTCGTAACTGCAGCATCATCTGCAAAAAGCAACTCTCTGATCAGTACCCTCCTAATTTTGGTCTTAGCCTTCAATCTCTGAGCATTGTAGAGGCCGCCATCTGAGCGTGAGTGAATGTATATACCACCATCCTGATCATGAAATGCATATTTCAGTAGAAGTGAAAAGTATATTCCAAAGAGGGTGGGAGCTAGTACACAACCTTGCTTAACTCCACTCTTGATTTCAAATTCTTCAGAAGTTGCACCATCAAACTTGATTATACCCTTCATGCCTGTGTGGAACGATTCCACAATGGACAGAAGAGTTGGTGGGCAGCCAATCTTCTTTAGTGCCTTGAACAGACCCTCACGACTGACCAAATCAAATGCCTTTGTGAGGTCGATGAAGGCAATAAACAGTGGTTGATTCTGTTCACGGCATTTTTCTTGCATTTGTCGCAATGAGAATATCATATCAGTGGTAGACCGGTTCTGTCGAAAGCCACACTGTGATTCGGGGTAGACTTGATCTCCTAGGACTTGAAGTCTGCGCAGAACAATTCTGGCAAATACTTTTCCAACAATACACAGAAGTGAGATACCCCTATAGTTGTTGCAGTCGCTCCGATCGCCCTTGTTCTTGTACAGTGTTATGATGCTTGAATCTTTGAAATCCTGTGGGACTTGTCCTTCACGCCAGCATAGCTCTATTAGCTGGTGGATCTGTATAGTGAGTGTGTCTTGCCCACTCCTGATAACCTCTATTGGAATCCCATCCTTACCTGGAGCCTTGCCAGATGCAAGTTCATTTATAGCACACTTAACTTCTGTTATGGTGGGAAGTGTGTCCAGGTGGTCAAGAGTTGGTAGAGCCTCTATGGCGTTGAGGGCATCATCCGCTAGTTTGGTCTCACTTGAGTAAAGCTCCAAATAGTGCTCTACCCATCTGTCCATCTGCTGTTTCTTATCAGTGATGATTTCTCCAGTCAAGGTTTTCAATGGTGCACTTCTTTTGATCACTGGACCGCAGGCTTTCTTTATTCCTTCATACATGCTTCTTATGTCTCCCTTATCACTTGCGATTTGAATGGACTCACATAACTTGATCCAATAATCATTTGCACACTGCCTGGCAGCCTTTTGCACATCCTTCCTAGCTTGCCTAAGCTCACTCAGAGTGTTACGCGTTGGTCTTTCCTTGTTTCTTAAGAGAGCTTTCTTCTTCTTATCAATCAAGGGCTGCAGAGTCTCGCTGTTGGCCGCAAACCAGTCCTGCCTCTTATGATCCACAGTGCCGTAAACCCCTACGGCAGTTTTATAAAGAGTTTCCTTAATTTGACCCCACTTTTCATTTACTGTACAATTTTCTGGTGTATCAGTGAAAGCGTCTTCAAGTTGCTGTTGAAACTGAAAGCACTTTTCAGGATCATGAGTGTTAATAATATTAATCCTGAGGCTAGATTTGTGTTTAGCTGTGTAGATTCTCTTTGGTCTCAGTCTAACCCTTGCAACAACCAAAGAATGATCCGTATCACAGTCAGCACTGTGGTAACTACGAGTCAATGATATATGGTTCAGATGTTGTCTCCGTGTGATGATGAAGTCCAGCTGGTGCCAATGGCCGGATCTTGGATGTTTCCATGTGACCTTATGCATCTCTTTTGTTTTAAAAAAGGAGTTTGTAATACATAGGTCATTACTGGTGCAATGCTCCAGCAGCCTTTGCCCATTTTCATTCATGCGACCGATGTTGTATTTTCCAAGGCACACTGGCCATGAACTCGAGTCCTTGCCCACACGAGCATTGAAATCACCGAGCATATAAATGTAGTCAGATTTTGGAACTGCCTTGATCACGGAGTCTAACTCCTCATAGAACGAATCCTTCACATCATCAGAGGAATCGAGTGTCGGTGCATATGCAGTAATAATGGTGGCAAACCCACAAGAGGTTGCCAAGCGCAGGGATAATAGTCTTTCATTTCCTCCTGCTGGAATTTCAATCATTCCCAGTAGCGAATTCTTCACTGCAAAGCCCACACCGTGTTGCCTTTTTTCTGCCTGCCCTCTACCCTTCCAGAAAAAGGTGTAGTTGTTTTCCCTGAGTGACCCTTCCTCAGCGAGGCGAGTCTCCTGCAGGCCAGCAATATCAATGTTTAGACGATTGAGTTCGGCATCAATCACAGCCGTTTTTCTCACATCGTCAATATTGGTCAAGTCAGTGGAAAATCCTGGACACATGGTTCTCACGTTCCAGGTTGCAAGCCGTAGCTTGAGGTTTCTATTTTTATTTTTGTTTGTACCTGGTGCATTGGTTTTACAGCCTGCGATTCAGATTTTGTCCTAGCCCCAAGCACCCATTGAAGCAGGCAGGCTGTGGCGGATCAGCACCCAATTGGCTGGGGGCTGCCCAGCTTGAGGCGGGCGGTAGCTGATCAGTGACACCTATAGGTGTCTCCCACCGTCAGAGGCAACGCGTGGCGCCCCATGTCTACGCCAACTGACAAGGACTTATAACCCGTAACAGTTGCCTCTCGCTTTGATTCCGAGACCAGTTAAGACCAGGGATGGAGTTATTGCCTCTCCATAGCACAAAGCCTGGGCTAAAATATAGAGATCATGTGTTGCCCATGCAGCATGATCCCTCTCTCGGCCTGCCTAGTTTACTCCAGAGGAAAGGTAACACCCCTACATCTGGAACAAGACAAGCTGCAGAAGCTGCCGGATCAGCAAAGCAATGCTCTAACTGTCCGCCTGTCGGAGCTTCGATCCTAGACCAGTCGCCAACCAAGGCTTAGGGCCTGGTCTGCCCTGCCATGACATTTTGTCTTTAGCTTGCATTTCCTCGCACCAGGGTAAGGCTTGTACCCTCCCAATTGCGCTCTTTCACCCGAAGCCGTTGGCACAATGTGGGGTGTCGGGTTTGGTAAGCGCCGCCCAACGTTCAGCGCTAACAGAAACCAGGTAGTACCGTCTACTGTTATACGGTAGCTCAGTCATATCTGACTAAGACCTGACACCGACTTAATGCCGTTACAGGCATATGAGTTATAATAAATAGTGATATAATCTTTAACGCATTTTCAGTTTTCATACAAATAATGCATCTATTTAAATAGTGAAAATTTTCTAACTCATATTTTTATTTTGCTTCAACAGCACATTAATTTTTTTAACATTCTCATATGTATGGCGCGTTACACCAACGTTGGGTATTTCTGATGACAGTTGTCAAAGAATTGCTTCAAAAGAGATGTTGAATGAAAGAATGTATGAGAGGAAATAGAGAAGAAGGGCAGAATGTAGGACGGGCCTGCGAAAGATTTTCGTTCGTTAAAAAAAAAAAAAAAGTAATTTTTTGTGATAGAAAGTTAGTTGCATATCCTTTGCAGTACTCTGCAGTCAACCCACCGCCCACCATTTATTGGCTGTTCGTGATATCTTGGTAAGTTTACTTTAGATACATCTCTTCCAATCATATTTCTACTATCAATCTATCTATTCTTCTATTCTATCTATATTTTTAACGGGAACGGGCCGAACATAGCTAGATAGATAGATAGATAGATAGATAGATAGATAGATAGATAGATCAGATAGATCAGATAGATAGATAGATAGATAGATAGATAGATAGATAGATAGATAGATCAGATAGACAGACAGACAGACAGACAGACAGACAGACAGACAGACAGATAGTCGGGAACGGGAGTTTATATGACTACTTATATGAATTAAATGAGATGCTCCCCACCTGGGAATTGGTGAAGCCGGGCCGGGTCAGAAAGACAGACAAACAGATAGACAGACAGACAGACAGATAGATGGGAATGGGAGCTTAGATGACTACTTATATGAATTAAATGAGATGCTCCCCACCAGGAGCTGGGCGAAGCCGGGCCGGGTCAGACAGAGTGACAGACAGACAGACAAGCAGACAGACAGACAGATAGATAGATCCACGCCAGGGCCTGGGTGAAGCCGGGCCGGGTCAGCTAACACACACACACACACACACACACACACACACACACACACACACACACACACACACACACACACAGAGACCTACAAACACTTGGAATCAACGACTGGCAAGAGAAGGTCAACCAGAGAGACGAATGGAGACGGATTGTATCTGCAGCAAAGAACCTCAATGGCTCGGAACGCTGAAGAAGAAGAAGAATACTGTGTCAACTGCATAGCGTATATTATTTATATTATAACCTCCGATTAGTATTCCTGGCGTCTCTTTGATCTCTCTCATTATTACTTCGCTATACAGGGAGAAAAGATCTTGAACATACACTATTCACACTAAAAACACCATATTCTGTTTACGAAGAAGAAAAAGAGAGAGAAAATGGTCGGAAAACTAAAGGGAGATAAATTTCCTTTATGTACAAACACAAAATATTACAGATATTTCCACACTAAAATATACATAGTGCTTTCAAAGAACATTACTAATACTAATTAAACTTTCCAGTATGCATGAGTGCGAGAAAGAAACAGGAAAATGTGGATGAATGTTGAATGAATGGATATAAAATCACTTATGGTCACCAAGACCAATGGTAAATTCCTATTTTGAATAACGAAGACACAAACAATAGATTGCACGATTTTTTGCCTGGCATATTTCGCTGCATCTCGTCAGGTACATACTGCAGAAATCACACAACTTACGTGAATTAACTAGATAAATCCTTCAAGTTGAAATATACACATATTCGCACAGTAATGTCACTTATCTACCACGGTAATTTTAAGCTGACTAACATGTCTTTCGGTTTGCACAATTCTGGCTTGCGTTGATAGATCATAATTGCTTCTGCAAACTTTAACAAGCGAGTATTTTGTGTGTTAAGCAACACGCGAAAGGCAGTGTTTATGTCCACCACATGGCCACTGTCTACGACGTGCCTACCGATTGAAGACGCCGGGAGCCTCCGGTTTACAAGACATAACTGTGCGAATATGTGTATATTTCAGTTTGAAGGATTTATCTAGTTAATTCACGTAAGTTGTGTGATTTCTGCAGTATGTACCTGACGAGATGCAGCGAAATATGCCAGGCAATAAATCGTGCAATCTATTGCTTGTGTCTTCGTTATTCAAATTCACTACGGGAAAACATTGTTTTGTAATTTCCTATGTTGTAAACACAAAATATCAGATATTTTCAGAGTAAACATATGTACTGTTCTTTTCGATATTATATTTTAGTATACACTAGCTGACCCGGCACGGCTTCACCCAGCCCGTCGTCGTCGTCATCATCATCATCATCATCATCATCATCATCATCATCATCATCATCATCATCATCATCATCATCATCATCATCATCATCATCATCATCATCATCATCATCATCATCATCATCATCATCATCATCATCAAATGCCGTGCCGGCTGGGGTGCCATTCGGGGACATGCACTCAATCACTGTCAGTTTCAGGCTTTTCTTGAAGAAATAGATTTTTCGTTTTTACAGGCTCCGAAACGAAATAGATGTTGTAATCACTAAAAAAGATAGAGCTGATCCACAGCTGTCAGATCCTATCTAGCTGTCAAAAGTTGTCATTTTTGGTCGACATCACATCCCACATAAATGAACAGAATTTGTAACTTCAGGGAAAAGATAACCTCGTTTGTGATCTCTACAGAATCATCAAAGGATATCGGATAAGGCTGTCATTGTTTGAAGCACAAATGGAAGGAGAAAACTTTTCTCATTGTCACGATTTCAAAACGTTTTGCGCTACAATCGCTGAAGATGTCAACCTCGATTTTCCGAGAAAAAGTATTCGTGAATTGGTAAAAGCATTGTTTGGAGAGATTTTCTGATCTTGACAGAATTGAGAGTGACATTCTTTTGTTCAAGAATTGTAACCTTGATGATGTGGCAGTTGAACTACGGTTGGAGCTCATTGATTTGCAAGCAAATGACTTGTTGAAAGAGAAGCACATAAAAGAAAACCTGTTGAATTTTACCGTCTAACCTGATGCTGAGTCTCCGAAACTGAAGAAATTTGCCGCTGGTATGGCACCAGTATCTGGAACAACTTATGTCTGTGAGCAAACATTGTCAAAAATGAAGTATGTGAAGTCAACACATTGAACGAGATTGACTGATGAACATTTGAAAGTAATTCTCTTGATTGGATGCAGCAATTCCAAATCAAACATTGATGATATCTTGAAAGCCAAATATCAGTTTCACAAAGCTCACTAACCTTTTTTGTTGCTTAGTTTGTGAAATTCGGATATGTGCACCCTAGGTCTGATGTAACTATCTTTTTGCTAACGTCACCTTCTTTGATAACTTTTATTAGTAAATAAATATATTGGATGCCTTTGTTTTTTGTCCATTGCGCGCCTCTCACCCAATATTAACTTAGTTTTTCGTCTTTTTTACCGGAGCTTTCGTTCTGGCTTGCAAGTATTGTTAAAGTTAGTTGCATATCCTTTACAGGACGTTTGCAGTCAACACCAGGATGTTTTGCTGTTGTTGATATCTTGGCAAGTTTACGTTCAATAGTTTGCCGTTGCTTTCTGAACGACCGGCACCCATACCATTGCGTAAAAAAAAACAGCGCAACGCAGCCTGCTGCCAAATCACGCGCAGTTGTGTTTCGAACGCTGCTATACGGGATTACAAACCGCGTCCTTAAAATCCTCGCCACGGAGACGGCGCATGTATTGTCCAGAATGAGTATCAGGCCCGCGCTCGTCATTTTGTCAGTTATCCGGCCCGCCGTGAAAAAAGTTTGGTGACCCCTGCTTTAGTGCGAGGAATTGCAACCTAAAGACTAAATATCATGGCAGCGCGGACCAAGCCCTAAGCTTTGATCGGCAACTGATCAAGGGTGGAGGCTCGGAGAGGCGGAAGTATGAGCATTGCTTTACTGATCCGGCAGCTTCTGCAGCTTGTCTTGTTTCAGATGTACTGGTGTTACCTTTCCTATGGAGTAAACTAGGCAGGCTGAGAGGATATGCTGCATGGACAACACATGGTCTCTAAATTCAGCCAAGGCTTTGTGCTATAGAGAGCTATATCTCAATTTTACAAACTATCGTCCATCAAGACGGCACGGTACCAGTAATATAAATAGCATCATGCTTCGGAAACGGAAATACTTTGACCATATGAAACAATACAGCGACTTGGACAGAACAATGATGGAAGGCGTGGTTTCTGGAAGCAGTTGTCGGGATCGATCAGCGCCAAGGCCACCACCGGGCATCCAGGAAACCTTGGGCATAAAAATACATCGGGCAGAGGAACCGACAAAGGATCGAGAATCTGTTTAGTGACCGTGATGAGAGCGACGTTCTGCAAAGGATCTCTATACGATTGTCCGTGTGTGTGTGTGTGTGTGTGTGTGTTTGTGTGTGAGTGTGTGTAGGTGTGTATGGGTGAGTGTTTGTGTCTGTGTTTTTATATACGAACTAACATTGAAAAGCTGCATACACAATTGCTAATTTTTTGTTGTTGTTGTTGCGTATCCCTTACGGGACGTTGCAGTAAACACCAGCATTTTCAGCTGCTGTTGATGTACTAGGCAAGTGTTACGTTCATTAGTTTGCCATTGCTTTCTGAACGACCGGCCCCTATACCTTTTTCGAAAAAAACCAGCACCGCCGTGTTTCGAACCCGGGTATACGGGCTCACAAACCGCGTTCGCAAGCCCTTAGCCACAGAGACCGACAATTCCTAATCAATAAACCAAATGTTGTACAATCACAATGTGGACATTTCTAAACAAGGAAAAAACTATCATCATCATCATCATCATCATCATCATCATCATCATCATCATCATCATCATCATCATCATCAAGTGCCGTGCCAGCTGGGGTAGGCGTTCATGTCTCTCCACATATCTCGGTCTTTGGTGCTCTGGATCAACTCTGCTGCTGATATTCCTCCATGCCATTGTCTCAATCCATCCTGCATGATTTCTCTTGGCTGGCCTCTGTCTCTCTTTCCCTCGATCTTTCCAGTCGTCACGATGTTCTCCGACTCCTCTCTTCTCATCAAACTAGACCAACTTATTAAACTACTCATAGAGAACTCTCTAAATATCATATAGATAAACCAGAATAAACTATGCCATATTTTTGTAATATATTTAGAGAACAATTTAGAGACCTAGGGGTTAGAAATAGAATTTGTGCACACTACACAGAGCCATATATAACGTATCATGGACAATTGCACGTTACACAGAGCCATATATAACATATCATGGACAATTGCACGTTACACAGAGCCATATATAACGTAACATGGACAATTGCACGTTACACAGAGTCATATATAACATATCATGGACAATTGCACGTTACACAGAGTCATATATAACATATCATGGACAATTGCACGTGACACAGAGCCATATATAACGTATCATGGACAATTGCACGTTACACAGAGCCATATATAACATATCATGGACAATTGCACGTTACACAGAGCCATATATAACGTATAATGGACAATTGCACGTTACACAGAGCCATACATAACATATCATGGACAATTGCACGGTACACAGAGTCATATATAACATATCATGGACAATTGCACGTGACACAGAGCCATATATAACGTATCATGGACAATTGCACGTTACACAGAGCCATATATAACATATCATGGACAATTGCACGTTACACAGAGCCATATATAACGTATCATGGACAATTGCACGTTACACAGAGCCATACATAACATATCATGGACAATTGCACGTTACACAGAGCCATATATAACGTGTTATGGACAATTGCACGTTACACAGAGCCATATATAACATATCATGGACAATTGTATGTTACACAGAGCCATATATAACGTATCCAGGACAATTGCACGTTACACAGAGCCATATATAACATATCATGGACAATTGCACGTTACACAGAGCCATATATAACATATCATGGACAACTGCACGTGACACAGAGCCATATATAACGTATCATGGACAATTGCACGTTACACAGAGCCATATATAACATATCATGGACAATTAATAAACAAGCGAACAAATATATAGAGGTTTTGGAGATGTGGTTTTAAAGAAGAATGCTGAACATTCCTTGGGCTGCCAAAAAGAACAATCTCGATATTTTGAGGAAAGTTAAGTCACAAAGACAGCATATCACACACATCAGAGGAGGTCAGCATGGCCGAATAGATAAGAGCACTTGCTCTTAAACTTCTGGTGTGCTGATGCCGAGGTAGCGGGTTCAACACCTTCACTGTTCAGCTGAACTAAAATGTTGACTGCTCGTCCCTGACTTGAGAACGTAAATTTCTAGAACCCCCGAAGTCGGAGTGGGTTCGCCGGATGGTGAATGGCACTGGTAATAGGGAAAGCTGATCCACACAACACAGACTGTCCAGGGAACTAGAAGTAGTAGAATGTGTAATGACTACATGTGAGCTCAAAACGAGCAAAAATAAATAAATAAATAAATAAATAAATAAATAAATAAATAAATAAATAAATAAATAAAACATAACAAAAAGGCAGTCTTCATCCCCCCTCCCCCCGTATATCCTTTACAGGACATCGCTGTCAACATCCGCATCTTTCAGCTGATTGTTGATTTCTTGGCAAGATTACGCTCAATAGTTTGCCATTGCTTTCTGAGCGACCGGCTCGCATACTCCGCAAGTTACCGACGCGGAGAGAACCGCAACTAATTCTCACGCAACGTCACATTACTTACGAGAGTATACGAGATTACGGAGAATGTCGTGTAACCTCTAGACCAAGGAGACCGGCATCTTCATTTTGATCTACAACTTAATGAGAAGAGTACACATTGTGACAACTTGAAAGATTTGTGGAAAGCGAGATAGGGGTATACACCAAAACAACATTTTTGACAATCTTGTGGCATGCCTTTGGAGATCGCAAGTTGTAGAGAAGCATGATTGCCCACGCCAGTCAGCAAGGCACTTGATAATGATGAGTTAGAGAACTCACTGATCGTGGAAATGTACAAACATGAATAAAGTAATAACGGAAGTTGGCGGTTAACTAATATTAATAACAATCTACAAATGCAGCCGGGCATACAAACGAAATCATGGACATAATTACTGCTGCGGCACACGGCCATCGCATATTGTCTAATAACGGAAATAATAAAGCAGATAATTTAGGCTGTATAAGATTGCATATATAAAAGGGTGGATAGTCGCTTATGGTGTCTAGTGGCTTTAGTTGGAGGCACGGGTAGTTGTAGTAACTTCACGACTCGACCATCTGAAAAACCACCATGAGGGTGAGTACTTGCCATATCGTTGTGCTTTTATGTGTTTGTATTTTAATCGACATCATCATCATCATCATCATCATCATCATCATCATCATCATCATCATCATCATCATCATCATCTTCCACTTTTGTCTTCAAGCGTCGTGGAATAGTCAATGTTCCAATGTTCGATGGGTGGCACAGGATAGTGTCATTCCATGTGATTGTACATTGTCTTTGATGTTCTAAATCCATATTCTTTTTGGACGTCCTCTTTCTCTTGTACCAGATCTTCTGAGATGTAGCGTCGGTGTTGGTAGTTGATGGTGATGCATTCTAACGAGATGGCCGAGCCCTTTGATCTTCTGCCTTTCAATAAATGTGGCACAAGGTGTTGATCTCATTGTTTGTCTGAATGTAGATTTTCTAAATATGTAAACTCAATTTTAAAATTAAACTTAATATCAAAACAATAGTTTCCCTCAGTGAATTTGAATAACGAAGACACAAACAATAGATTGCACGAATTTTTGCCTGACATGTTTCGCTGCATCTCGTCACGCGCATACTGCAGAAATCACACAACATAAACTAAAGTAATTAGATAAATCCTTCAAGCTCAAATATACACATATTCGCACAGTAATTTCTATTGTCTACCACTGTAATTTTAAACTGACTATCATGTCTTTCTATTTGCACAAAACTGGCATATGCAGATTAATCGTGTTGGCTTCTGCTACCTTTAACAAGCGACTATTTTGTGTGTTATTTAATACTCAATTTAATAATCAAAATCGGGGATCGGAGAGCTGCGGTAGATCAACGGCTAACACGCTTGCCAGCTGGCCCGGTGGTAATGTGCTCGAATCCTCATTGAGGTAAGAATTGTTAAAAACTTAACCCCTAGTCCCTGGCCAGCCCAGCCTAAGTATACATTTTATCCCGAAGCAGCTTCCTGCAAGGCTCCGTGATGTGATAGGGCCATCAAATTGTGTAGGCCTGAGAGCCAGGAGGAATAGGTGGTCAAGCTCTACCTCATCTTAGCATGCGACGAGTCGAGGCATGCGTGCCCGCATCCGACCAGAGGCACGATATTGTCAGTGTAGCTTCTTATAAACTTCGCTAACGTAGCCTCTGTAAGGGGCTTAGCATCGGGTAGTGATACTTTTTTAAACCATCGGGTAGTGATACACTTTGACCATCGCGTAGTTATACCTTTTAACAATCGGGTAGTGATACCTTTTTACTATCGGGTAGTGATACCTTCTTACCATCGGGTAATGATACCTTTTTAGTTAGTTAGTTAGTCGACAGATAATCCTCATTGCACATCGAACCATCCAGTCCATAAGTGCTCAGATCCCCTCCTCAGCAAATCCAGCAGCTTGTAGCGGCTAACGACACCACTTCTGTGCTGGTTTATCTATCTTCTTTGGCTTCTTACGTAGTGTTTTTGTTTGGCCACACATCTCTTAATTTTCTGTTCTCGCAGTCTGACCATGGTTGTAGATTCGCAGTCATCACTTGGTTCTCGCAAAGGTCTTACTTCTCGTAGCGCATACAGAATATCAGCCTGATCCATGGCGCTTCCCCCTCCACATTAGCCATACCTGCGAGCTTGTCAGCCCGCTCATTTCCTTGTACTCCCGCATGCCCTGGCACGAAGATGAAACTAATCTTTGCCAGCCGAGATCACTCCAGAGACAACAACCACTCTCTTCGGATCAACTCCATCTCTATCCTCTTGAGTATACTCACAGTCTCTAAAGACACATGCCCTAGTGAATGTCTGTGTCTCGAGCCATGTTTTGCTTTACTTACTGCCATGACTTCCATGGTCAGGCTACTTGTGGTCTCAACAAAAGCACCAGTCCTCCTTCACAATTATCCCTCCGGCCCGCGTTGTAAAGGCCCATGAGCTTCTCACATGTCGGACGACCGACCCATCTGTGTAAATGACACCATCACCGTCTAGCGAATTCTCGAAAATCAACGCTTGTACTTCCGCCTCCAAAGCAGCCGGATTTTCTTGTCTGCATTTTCTATCTAGTTGGATGCAAACTGAAAAGGACGTACAGAAATCTGTTGGCACTTGTACCCACTTCTCGCCAGGTTCTAAGTCCTCCAGTTAACACACCTGTTGAAGAATGTTTTCCGCTTGACCCATCCACGACCTTCCTCTTTTTAACCTGCTGCCCCTCACCTTCCTAATTTCACTATGCAGTGGATGTTGCGTGTATGCGTTAACTCTGAGGTAGGTACGTGCCCTGCAAACTTGCATTCTCTCTTCAATGGTTGGAAAATCAAGAAGGTAGCGCCTCGCCCTGCATACTTTATCTCTTGTACATCCAAGAACAATGCGCATAGCTTCATTCTGTATCCTTTCCATCCTTTCTATCTGCTTACGGCTGAGAGTCAGGATCGCCATCGCATACTTAAAAACAGACATGATCAGCCCCTCGTAGATTAGGCATAGATGGCGTTGCTCACAGTTTGCTGCCACCATCACCCGCATTGCAGCCAAACCCCGCTTGGCCTTTGTTATCATCTGGTCTATGTGATCATTATAAGCAAGGCTTCGATCAAAATGTATCCCCAGGTAATTAATTCATTGCCTGCGTTCTTTCCACAGTCTCTGAACACAGCTTTACAGTTGATGTTGGAGTGTTGACAATATGATTATTCAAAGAGAACCATGTCACTGTTGCCTTTGTTGGGTTGACCATTGCCCCAGCTTCAGCACACCAAGTACTTATGCGAATTAGTTCGGTTTGTAGTTCCACAGCAACCTGATCTCTATCCTTACCCTGACGATACACTAAAACATCGTCGGCATATGACAATATCCTGCCCGGTCCAGTGATCTGCTCGCCTGAGATAATGGTGATCCCTCTGATAGGCCAGGATAAATTGTTGTTGGTTCCGACGTCCAACTGCCACATCTAAAACTACTTTCCGTTGGAAGAGGGCTGCAGCGATCCAAATAAGGAGGAACGGACTTATCTTGAATTCAAGAAGCTGACGCATTAGAAAATCCAATGGTACTCTGTTGTACGCGTCCTCCAGATCAATCGCTGCAGCAAAGGTTTCAATGCCTGAGTGGAAACCTCTCATAAACATCATGGGCAAACACTGCTGCATTGGTCCATGTTTCTCTTTTGGGACGGTATCCTGAAAGGGTAGGTGGAAAAACACATTGCTTCTCAAGCTGGCTTGATATATTCCTGGCAATTAACTTCTCCAGCAGTTAACTTCTCCAGCACTTTGCCTATTGTATTCTGCATGGTTATTACTCGATATCACTGAATGTTTGTGTGGTCTTTGCCAGGTTTCGGCAAGGGAATCAAATAGCTGTGTAACCACTCCTCCTTGATGCTAACACTCCATATACTGTTGTACATGTCTGCTAGTGTCTCTAGCTCGTTGTCGGGACACCTATTGATGTCGTCGTATCTTATGCCATCTGGCTCTGGAGCGCAGTTTTTTTTTTTTTTTAATCGTAGAAGCACAGCCTTGATTTCTTTCACTGTCACTGTGTCTTCATCCGAAATATTCTGGGTCTTACACCTGTCTGAGGTGATCTACTTGGCAATATTTCGGCCTCTCATGTCTGTCTGGTTGCTCTGTTCTGAATAGCGTTCGAAGAGGGCTTTGCCCTTGTTCTCGTCATTCCTCTGCCAGATGAAGTCAGCACCTTGGAAGCCAGAAATTCTCTTATTCTTGATTATCCCACTCATGCTTTTATGTAGTCGCCAGAACAATTTCAGTGACTTGTCTGTGCTTACTCTTTGACATACCTCTGCCCATTTTTCACGTTTAACCACCGTAATCAATTTTATTTTCAAATGGCTTACTTTTGTGTGCATCTCTCTTTCTAAGTGCATGCAGGGATTAGGAATGGTAACTCTGTTCTTCTTGGCGGTTTGCCATTTCCTTACAGCCCTACCCTTATCTATCCAGGCCTTCTCCACCTCAAAATTCCACCAGGGGGGCTGCTCTCAGATTTTTTTCCTGCCCCTGAAACTTTCTGCGCCCGT
>JACEFZ010003478.1:12500-14722 GCA_014155875.1 Cepaea nemoralis | reverse complement strand
AAAACAAAAGGGGCCCGTAAAACACCCAATTGGATATACTTCTCCCAACGGTGCTGTTCGCATACAGAGAAGTCCCACAATCAAGCACGGGGTTCTCTCGTTTGAATTGTATATATGGAGCGAACCCAAGAGGACCTCTCACGATTTACAAAGATATAATATCACAATCCGTAAACACCCAATTACCAGTTTCCACCTATGATTTGGTCACTGACACCAGAGACAAAATCATTAGATCCTGTATACTGGCCAGAACATCATTACAGGAGAAAGGTTTTAGGTACAGGCAGTACGCCAACAAAGGGGCAAAAACTATTGTATTACAACCAAATCAGAATATTTTATTATTACTACCTGACAAGAGAGATTTACTATCAACCTCTTGGCAGGGTCCATTTAAAGTTGTAAGAAGGATTTCGGAAGTTGACTACGAAATTTCTTTGAATGGAAAGTTGAAAATATTCCATGTAAATATGTTAAAACCGTACTATTCTAGAAATGACAGTGACACGAACAGGCAGACGCAGATAACAGATGACAATAACCAAACTGACAAGAATGACAACAGAAACGAAACGACAACTACCCGACTGATTGTCACCACGACAAACGAAGATCTAAACGAAGCATCATTAACGACTCATTCTTGTGACAACGAAGACGACGAAAACATATTCACAGTACCGACAATATGTGATAACGACAAGTACGACCAATTTAACAACACATTAGCAACTATTAGTCTCGACGATGACGACAATGACATTGAAGACAATTTACAAACAGTAGCGTCAGTAATAAATCAGACGGACGTAGACAATACGGAAATCCCAGTACCAATTATGAACGACGACAGTACAATGAAGGACATACAAATCTCCGACACTTTGACACCATTCTTAACGACTATAAAACTATCTTCTCAAACAAACCTGGACAAACTGACAAAATAACACATTGCATTGTTTTGATAGATCTAACACCTATCAAATGTAGACCATATTCAATTCCTTTACATTATAGGGCAAATTTAGATAAAGAAATTTTGGACTTAGAAACACACAAAATAATACAGAAATCTGTGTCCCAGTACTCTTCGCCAATTGTTCTGGTGAAAAAGAAGGACCAAACCATTCGTCTATGCATAGATTACATGAAATTAAATAATATAACCACGACAGATGCTGAGCCAATGTACAGCTGTGAAGACCTCATTTTGAATATGTCTCAATCAACCTTCTTTTCTAAACTTGATTTAGCTAGAGGTTACTGGCAAGTACCACTATCTCCCTCTTCAAGGCATATAACAGCATTCGCTACACCTCTTGGGCTGTACGAATGGAGATATCTTCCGTTTGGTTTGAAGAACGCTCCCGCCACATTTGTCAGGTTAACTAGACTGTTATTGCACGGCATCAACGACGTGCAATCATATATCGATGATATATGTGTCAATTCTTCAGACATGACTTCTCACTTACTTACACTCCAACAAGTCTTTAAACAAATCTTTCTTTTTGGACTTACTATCAAACCTTCCAAGGTTGAAATAGGCTATAAACAGATAGACTTCCTAGGTCATAGGATTTCCGAAGGCAAACTATTGACAGATGATAGAATCGTATAAAAAATTCTCAACCTACAAGTTCCTACTACAAAGAAACAGGTCAGAAGCCTGTTAGGTCTCATAAACTATTATGCCAAGTTTATACCAAACTGGGCGGAACTCACATCAGTTTTTTTCTAATCTGTTGACAAAAGATCATCCAGAAAAATTTTTGTAAGAGTATCCGCTTAGAGGATGTAATGTGCAAATTGAAATCAATTTTTTCTAACCCACCCGTATTAAGATTACCAAACATAGATATACCCTTTATTCTGACCACAGATTCGAGTGCTATCGCAATTGGAGGATGCCTGATGCAAGAATATCAAGGCGTGAGACATCCAATACTCTATGTCAGCCGCAAGCTGAAAAAGGCAGAAATCCATTATGCCACAGTTGAGTTGGAGGCATTAAGTCTACTTTTTTGTATGCGTCGTTTATCTAAGTTCCTCTTAGGTTCGCATTTTGTTGTTTTAACCGATAATTCGCCACTGCTGGTACTTAAACAAGGTGTTCCAAAGAACCATCGATTGGCAAGATGGTGTCTTCTTCTTCAGGATTTTGACTTTGAAATCCGCCATATCAAGGGCACTGATAATATTATTGCTGACCTTTT
>JACEFZ010003478.1:0-7500 GCA_014155875.1 Cepaea nemoralis | reverse complement strand
TAATAAAGGTATCACTCAGTGGAAGAACGAGAGAGGGGAGAGAGAGAGAGAGGGGGAGAGAGGGGGAGAGAGGGGGGGGGGGGAGAGAGAGAGAGAGGGGAGGGAGAGAGAAGGGGAGGGAAGAAAGGATCACGGTTTGTAGTGTTATGCGTTGCAAGTTTTTTACGAGATAAAGTCATAATTCAGTAGCCTCTTAGATATGCAAGGTAGGTTACAGTGTTCATGCATCATGTTTCGTTTCCCTTTTCCAACGACTTTTCTACGTGATTATCTTCTCATAATGAGGTCAAAAAATGAAGACTGCCGCTTTCTGATTTTTGTGATAAGTTGTCCTTGTGACTTCGCCTCCATCAAAATGTCCAGATTATTTTTTTCACTGTCCAACGAATTTTCAACATTCTTCTTTACAACGACATCTCCAAAACCTCCAGAAGCCTTCCCCTTCCGCTTGTTTACTAATTGTCGACGATTCAGAGCCATATGTTTAAATATGTAACATGCAACGATTCTTTTTCTAACTTCCAACGGAAGTCTGCAATATAGCTTTCCCTGACCCAGTGAACTGAAACACGATTTTTTAAATCCTAACCGTGTTACTAGCTCTGCTGCCTGAAAGTCTGTTTTAATGTTAGTTTCTTGTAATAAAATGAAATCTGGCTTGTGTTTGTGTATAAGTGTGATTATGTGTTGTAATTTCATTTTCATACCACGAATATTTAAGCTAATTATACATAGATTGTCAGCCATTTTAAAAATAGTATTTAACATAAAGGTGGTTGAAATTACGTGATTACCTTTGTTGTTGTTCTTCTTCTTTCGTTCGCTTGAAACATGCCTACATCTGCAATGTCGTCTGTAGTATGAATCTAACAGTCTTTTTTAGCTCATTCAGCGGTCCATAGAGTTTATCTTCCACTGTTGTCTCACTAGGCCAGAAGGTTCGCCTGGATATGTTGTAGTTTGGGCAATCCTGGAGTATGTGCTCTGCTGTCTGCGACGCCAAACCACATGTGCACATGGCTGAGTCACCAATCTTGAATTGTGTATACTAGTGGTTGCGTAATCTATTGTGTCCTGTTCTGAGGCGCAGAAGAATGACCTGTTCTGATCTGTCCATAACGTGGTAGTCGTCTTGAGTAAGGTTTGGAGGCTTTCTGATTGATTTGATCATTCTTTTCTTTTGGTGGTATGTAATAGGCACATCAGGTTGTTCTTCTTTTGCTCCTTCCTTAGCCAATCGATCAGCTCTGTCGTTTCCGGGGACTCCACAGTGGGATGGTATCCACTGTATGGTGATCTTACGCTGACTGCTAAGTTCAGAAAGTAGTGTCCTCAGAACTGGCAATTTCCCAGACAGGAGCGCCTCTATTACGGATTTTGCATCTGTCAATATCACTGCAGGTTGTGTACCATGGCTGGTATTTTGTAATTTCTCTGTGGCTATCTTGATTGCCTCAATTTCAGCATCATAGTTATGGCAGTACTTTCCTGTTGGAATTCTGGCCGTGTCTCTAGTATTATTTGGGTATTCTATGTACACTCCCGCTCCTCCATTTCGAACAGCATTTTGTGCTGACCCATCTGTGTAGACTCTGATCCAGAGGTCCTGTGGGTATTCATCATCAAGGAAGCTGAGAGTGGCTGTTCTGCGCTGTACACTGTTCTGTTCTTCCTTGTCCAATATTCCTCTCACTTTTGACTGGATTTGTAGCGATATTCTATGCTCATCTTTCCACGGGGTTCGCTCTGGAATAGTTGTCAGGGGGATACCAACTGTGGGAAGATCGATGGATTCTCTGCAGAGTTGTTTGGCCTGGTGGATGAAACTACTTCTTTTCAACCACCCCATAGCTAAGTTTTCAAATCGGTTCTTCATAGGGTGGCCTGGCAAGCTGAGAAACTTTTCTGCTTGTATGAGTGTTTTTGTATATCTGCGTTCTCTTAAAGCTTGTGTCCTCCCCATTTTCTCCATTGCTACTATAGGGGTTGATCTCATCCCTCCTGTGATGACTCTAAGAGCTTGATTTTGCACCTTGTCCAGCTCCTGCAATGTAGTTTTTGATGCTGAACACCACGCAGTTGACCCGTATTCCAAGTGTGGTCGTATGCTCTGTTGGTAAACTTTGCTAAGTATTTTCCCACTGGCTCCCCACGTGGTTCCAGTTAGCTTTCTCAGGATGGCAATTTTCCTTCTGGCTTTTGCTACTGCTTTTTTGATGTGTTTTCTCCATGTCAGCCTGTCGTCGAATGTTACACCAAGGTATGTTGGTTCCTTATCTTCTCTTAGGGGTGTTCCATTTATCTGAATGCTCCCTGCCTTTTGTTTCGGAGAAAGGGTAAATAGAGTGGTGCTGCACTTGTCAGTGTTTATGCTGATACACCATCTATCCGCCCATGCAACAAATGTATCTACAGCTCTCTGTAGCAATATGGTGGCCACTGATGCATGGTCATTTGCGCTCCATAAAACCAGGTCATCAGCGTACATTGCCGCTTTAATTCCGTCGGGTAGATTAGCAACAAGATCATTGATGAAGATTAGAAAAAGTGTTGGGGACAGGACTCCGCCCTGGGGAACACCGTGACGCAATAGAACTTTCTTGCTCTTGAGACCGTCTATCTGTACTCGGGCTCTTCTGTTGTGCAAGTATGACTTTACCCATTTGTACATTCTTCCATTGACTTTACAGTTTCTCAGTTTCTTCATCAGACCCTCTTTCCAGACTTTGTCAAAGGCTTTCTTCAGATCTATCCAAGCCGCAAGTACCAGCTTCTTCTCTTGGAATGCATCCTCAACTTCTTGAGAGAGGTAGGTTGAGTAGTATTATATGATGCCTACTCCCCCCAAAATTGTGGTGCCGCGTGGTGCGCACCACGTGGTGCTCGTGGTGCTGGCACCACATGGTGCTGTGTGGTGTCTAGTGGTGGGAGTATGTGGTGCGGTGGTGCTGGGTGTATGTGGTGCCTGTGGAGTGTGTCTTTGGCTTGTTAAGCTCGTTGTTTTTGGCTGGTAAAATTTTTTTAAAAAGAAAAAAGTCTGATCTAATGAGCTGGAGGCTCATCATGTGTGTGCGCGTGTGTCTGTGGCTAGGGTGGAGTGGAAGGAGCCGGCGTAAATAGTAAGCGCAAAGAAGGTGGTGGTCGGTGGTGCGACGTGTATAGTGACGTCATCGGTCCCTCGTAGTTGTATGTTTGGTCTGTTAGGGTCGAATTTTTGGTGGCAAAGTATGGTCTAAGGGGTAGCGGAGGTATTAGGGATGATGTCTCCGCACCTCCTTGTCGCATCTTTACCATGTTAAGATCGCTGTTTTGGCAGGGTAAGTATTTTTTTAAAATTAAAAATAATTTAATTTTTTTTTTTAAATTTTTAAATTTAAAAAAAAAATAAATAAAATAAAAAATATTTCAATGGAAAATAACAGATATTGGTTAATAGTGGTTGGGCGGGGCATAAAATCTATTATCAAACGGTGTTAGCTCATTAAATGAAAATCTTAAAAAGAGTAAAGATGGCCGCTAGTTCGTGTTGTAGTGGTATGGCTTAGTGTTATTTGATGTTAAGGGGTGGGTGAGTGAAAACGTATCTCGATGAGTGCTTCCAAACAATATCATCATAGGTATCAGATCGTTAAAGAAACAAGTAAAGATGGCCGTCGGTGTCCTCCGTGGGTGCCGGGTTCGAATCCCGGTAGGGAGGTCTAGCGGGGTAGAAGAAATATTGATAATGTTTTTGTTACTTAGTTGTGATGGCGATATCTGGTGGTAGTAATAGGCTATGTGTAGCAAAGGAGAGGTGGTGTGTTGGTTGAAGCTTAGGTGCTGCCCCAGACGAGGTGACAGGGTCGAATCTCGGTGCTGTGCCACTGGTAAGGGTAATAGGCCCCAGCGTGTGGGGTGTCTAGATGGTCATACGGGTTATGATTAGGGACGGTTTGTCTCTCCGTATCGCTGTGTCCACAAGTCCAATGGGGAAAACAGGCAGCCGATTTCACCTTTGTACCTACGAGTCACAAAATATAACCTAACTTAAAAATCAGAATATGATTCATAACCTCAACAGGTGTTGCCAAAAATCAGTACTCATTTTCATAACGGCTAATCCAGGGGCTTATCGTCGTCGTAATGAAGTAGGTCGTTTATTAATGTTATTGATGTATCCGCCATGGCAAATAGTTCGCAAGATTAATAAAAGTTCATATAATGTCGATAGAGGATTAAGAGCTTAACACCTATTGTCAGGCCATCCACAGAAAATCAATACCGCCACGCTAGATTCGTCTCATAATTGCGACCAGTGGCTTATAGATATACCGTTATTGCAGACGCAGCTGTGTGCAGACTAATCTACCAGGTCACGTGGTCTAGGCCATATCGACAAAAACGGGGTATAAATGCTAAGGAATATTCACTGTACAAAACAGTTTCTACCAGCCGATCAGAGCGAGGAAACCAGACAGGACAACCTCTTGATACGAGTCCACAGCAGCAGATATCGTGTATAAAAGACGACCAGCCTATATCATATAGAACTACCGCTCTCTGACATCACCAAAAACAGAGCTCACCATGTGGCAAAGCATTAATGGTAAGTTGGACTTTGATAAATCTTTCACATTTTGTTATGTTTATTCACATCGACACGTCGGTAACCCAACAATACTAGTATAATACAGGGGATATATAGACCTAGACGTATATAACAGCTGAGGAAACAACAATATAGATTCGTAACATCTCATATTAGGCTGTGTCAAAACGATGTGAACATAGCGTTACGGTGGTACCTTAATATACACTAGTAGTATAGGGTAGCCGTATGGGAACTGGTGGGGGTCTACATGCCCATGTTCGCTATGACATTACGGTCTTTTAAAAATGAGGGGGTCATATCCGATCCAGAGCTAATAATGATATTAGGTGTTCCCTGTACAGATGGTATAGTACCTTATTTTATCTATGTTTTACAGATACGGATGACCAGGAAGTCCTATTCGGAAACTGTGGGGTCTATTAAGAGCGGAACCACACAGCGATTGCCTGGACTGCGCTATTCGCAATATGCAGCAAGCCCAGCCACTCATGGATTCGCTTATGGAGTCTTGGGTTAAAAGAGATAGTTTTATGATCTAGTAAAGTGTCGACTGCAGTCTGTACTACAAGAACACTTTACCAAGGAGGACATAATCACGCTAAGTCTCAGTAGACTTGAGGCATGTCTACACGAATATAACGACGAACACGCAACTCCCGAGCCCTCGCCAACCAACAACGAACGTCCATCGCCACCAACATCACCGACCTCATTAACGTTCAGTCAATCCACACTGGTGGATGGGTGGTAAGCGGCTACATTTAGGTCGTCAATAACGGAACAAAGCTCAATATAAATATACGTCGTTGTAGTGTTTCTGTCTTCTCACAGTGTGTTTCATAGGGGTGGATACAGAGTGGTATATCACTCGAATGATCGTTTACTGACACAAACACCCCACATTCATCAGGGCTCTCACTAGTAGTAAATCGATGTCTCCTAGTGTGAAAAGCGTGAATATCAGCGCACAAGCTATCACAGTGTTGTGACCAAGTGCAACTGTTATTATTCGTGAAGAACACAGACTAAGCAAGCGTTATAAGTTCGGTGACATTGGTATCAATTCCACATTGGTCAACAAGAAAAAAAGATGTCTACGCCACCAACAGACTCTCATCAGGTTGCCCTAAGACCGGTTGTCACTAAAATTATACACTGAACCAAGAAAGAATAGTTAGGAACAAAAGCAACAGAGATGCAAGCAGGCGGGTGTACTCGTTAAACGTACATACTCCGGTCAATGTGGTGCTATAACATTTGACAGTACAAGTCACTATGAGTCGTTTTGAACCCGTATGTTTAGCTATTACAAGAGGCAACGCATTGAAACCAAACAAGACCTGAATGGGATACATGTTGAAGAACTGTTGTCAACACCGATGGCTAAACTCCATATGCAACACAGGACATATGAAACGTTTTCGCTCAAGGAAAGATTGCCAATATTAATTCTTGGTTAGAAATAGACGTGATCGAACTTGAAGGACGCGATACAGACGAGTAGACACACAAACAACCTGCCCGAGTCAAAGATATGATCGGTCAGTAGATCAGTAAACAACTTGAACATTAAAATATTCTTGGACACTAAAAATTGTTGTATTTGCTGTTTTCACAGGTGTGGTAAACTGATCAACTAGGTGAAATATAAAGACTTCTGGCTTCTCGAGGTCAAACAGCTACTAAGTCACTGAAATATACAGACCGTGTACCAAGCTACTGCTATCAACCAACTAGTATCAAGATATAGTATTGGCACCCAGAAGCATTATGCCCACTCCTAAGAAAGAAGGCCACTTGTGTATCACCTGTGGGAAAGTATTTACTGAAAAAATACAATCTCACACGTCACGCTAATACAGTTCACAATTCCACAACCCACAAATGTCACAGCTGTGGGCGTTTGTATCAACGAAAAGACAATTTACAACGTCATATAAGAATACAACATCACACACCCTTAGACACCTCTCAGCAGGGAAAAACACTACTGCTCACATAGTAACAGAGGAAACGGATATCCAACAAAAAGATAGAACCAAATTGACAGCCCTTAGGAATTACTGCAAGGCGCTGTCGATCATGTTACCCAACCAGGTATTCGTATTAGAAAAAAGAGAAGACCAACAACAATGGGTGCTCATGGACACGTATGATATTAGCGACTGACTACTCAGACAAGTGTATACCACTGGGTGATTGAAAATTAAAAGAGAAAACAAATGAAAATCTATGTTTTTGTTATTTGATTTGTATCATTTTTGTAAAACATTTGTCCGTTTGTACTTGTGACATTCTTCTGGTGTACTTGGGTCGTTGGCAGATATTTGTGTATTTGTACTTTTGTGGTATTGTACTTGTGTATGTGATTCTGTCTCGTTATACCAATGTGTATTTATTCCTGTCTCTCTGTCCCAATGTGTACTTGTGGTCCACTATGTGCATGTCTCGTTTATTATTGTTGTGTGCATCAATTGTTCCAACAACCAACATTTCACATCCAGACAAAAGTACAGGTTCTATGTACCACTCCAACAGTCAAATAAGAAAAACTGTTAGCCAAACTGACAAAACAGTTGGCCAAAATAAGAAACGCCTCGACCAATATTATAAAAAGTAGGAAAAATTGTAACCAAACTAATTAAAAATGTTGACAAAAATAGGAAATAGCTCGACAAAACTTATGAAAAGTAGGAAAATTGTTCGTCAAATGTGAAAAATATTGAGCAAGTAGGAAATCATGTTAACCAAAGGTGAAAACTATTGACCAAGTAAAGAAACTTCTCGGCCAAAATCATAAAAGGTGGGAAAATTTGTTTAAACCCAAAAGGGAAAAAAGGTGGGCCCAAAAACAGAAAAATTTTCGAAAAAAACTTAAACCCTTAGGAAAAAATTTTCTAAGCCCAAAG
>JACEFZ010003477.1:0-12186 GCA_014155875.1 Cepaea nemoralis | reverse complement strand
AAAAACATTTAGCTGTAAGATATCAAAATATTAAAAAAACTATGACATTTAGCTTTTGTTTTAGATAAATTCAAAATTAAAAAAAAAACTATGACATTAGCTGTAGATATCAGATATAAAAACGATAGACATCTAGCTGGAGAATATGAGATAGTAAACTAGGACATTACAGCTGTAGATATGAGATATGAAACTATGACATTAGCTGTAGATATGAGATATAAACTATGACATTAGCTGTAGATATGAGATATAAACTATGACATTAGCTGTAGATATGAGATATAAACTATGACATTAGCTGTAGATATGAGATATAAACTATGACATTAGCTGTAGATATCAGATATAAACTATGACATCTAGCTGTAGATATAGATATAAACTATGACATTAGCTGTAGATATGAGATATAAACTATGACATTAGCTGTAGATATGAGATATAAACTATGACATTAGCTGTAGATATGAGATATAAACTATGACATTAGCTGTAGATATGAGATATAAACTATGACATTAGCTGTAGATATGAGATATAAACTATGACATTAGCTGTAGATATCAGATATAAACTATGACATTAGCTGTAGGTATCAGATATAAACTATGACATTAGCTGTAGGTATCACATAAAAAAGCTGCAGATATCAGATACACAAACTGTAGATATCAGATTCACAACCTGTAGATATCACATACACAAGCTGTAGATAGATATCACATACACAAACCGTAGATGTCAGATACACAAGCTTTAGATATAAGATACACAAACTGTAACATTAGCTGTAGATATCAGAAACACAAGATGAGCACACTTCACAGGAAAATAAGGTGAGAATAAAGATGACAAAAATGAAGGGGAGAATAAAGTTAAGAACACTACAAGGATAATAAAGATGAGAACACGGAAGATAAAATCAAGATGAGAACACTGAAGGGGAGAATAAAGATGAGAACACTGAAGCAGAGAATAAAGACGAGAACACTGAAGGGGAGAATAAAGATGAGAACACTGAAGCAGAGAATAAAGACGAGAACACTGAAGGGGAGAATAAAGACGAGAACACTGAAGGAGGGAATAAAGATGAGGAACACTAAAGGGGAGAATAAAGACGAGAACACTAAAGGGGAGAATAAAGATGAGATCACTGAAGGAGGGAATAAAGATGAGAACACTGAAGGGGAGAATAAAGACGAGAACACTAAAGGGGAGAATAAAGATGAGATCACTGAAGGAGGGAATAAAGATGAGAACACTGAAGGAGGGAATAAAGATGAGAACACTGAAGGAGGGAATAAAGATGAGAACACTAAAGGGGAGAATAAAGACGAGAACACTAAAGGGGAGAATAAAGATGAGATCACTGAAGGGGAGAATAAAGATGAGAACACTGCAAGGAGGGAATAAAGATGAGAACACTGAAGGAGGGAATAAAGATAGAACACTAAAAGGGGAGAATAAGATGAGATCACTGAGGAGGGAATAAAGATGAGATCACTGAGGGAGGGAATAAAGATGAGAACACTGAGGAGGGAATAAAGATGAGAACACTGAAAGGAGGGGAATAAGATGAGAACACGGAAGGAGGGAAATAAAGGATGAGAACACTAAAGGGGAGAATAAAGATGAGATCACTGAGGAGGAATAAAGATGAGATCACTGAAGGAGGGAATAAGAGTGAGAACACTGAAGGAGGGAATAAAGATGAGAACACTGAGGAGGGGAATAAAGATGAGATCACTGAAAGGAGGTAATAAAGATGAGAACACTGAAGGGGAGAATAAGACAGAACACTGAAGGGGAGAATAAAGAAGAGATCACGAAGGAGGGAATAAAGATGAGATCACTGAAGGGGAGAATAAAGATGAGATCACTGAAGAGAAGAACAAACGAACAAACAAACAAACTTTATTTTCAAACGGTAACAAATTGGGCATGCAGGCTCTTCTTACATTCAGGCTCTTCCAATAACTCATCTTTCATTCAGCAACAGTGCATGATACATTCACGTAAGAAAATACATTGTCAAATGAATGTTGTAAACATAAACAATGCATATTACCATGTTATGAGACACCCCCCCCCCCACCATCCATATATCCCCCACCCAACCACACACACCCCAGGGCACACACACATCCCCCCATCCACCAACACACACCTCCAGGCACACATACACGCACCCATCCACACCATATCTCACAAACATTCACCCACCCACATATCCTCCACCACCCACTCACACACCCCCAACCATCCAGCCAAACACACATCCCCCCCGCCCACACATATCTCCCCCCCCCCCAACCCACACAATCTCCCTCCCACTCACACACCCAACCTACACACACTCACCCACCCCTAACCATACACACATCCCCAACCCATACACACATTCCACTCCCACCAACACCCAAACACATACCTCCACCACATGTCCTGATCCTCACACACATCCCCACCCACCTACACAAATTCCCCCACCTACCCCCCAAAACACACATAACTCACCACACAACATGCATCCCCTCTCACATACACAACATTCCCCCGTCCACACACCATCCCCACACAATCTTCCCCCACACACTCTCACATCTAGACACATATATGATGCCTCACATAATCACTAAAAACTAATATGAACAAACTCCCACCCTTTACACACACATACACTGACGATTATCGTAAGCATCTCACAAAAAATGTAAAAAAAATGGAGAAAAAATTATACACATACATTGTGTAGCGTAAAAATAGTGATGCTCCCACAACATAGAGACACACACACACACATTCACTCTCACACTCTCTCATTCATACCCACTTTCACTCACTCTACAGTAAATTAAATGTGTTCATATTATACGTGATAAAATCAAGTGGCAATGAAAATGATATTATGAAAGATGAGAATACACAAAAAAATATGGAATAGCATGTTACATGACATGCGTGCGCTCAACTCTCCCTCCCTCCTTTCCTACACACACACTCACACACATGTGCATGCACAACACACACACTAACACATCCACTTTCAGCCAACCACCACCGACCACACACATCCTGCACAACCCACACACACACCTCCCACCCATCCCTCAACCCACACCACACTCACCCATCCCCCCAACCACACACATAATCCCTCACCAACTCACACATCCCCCACTGACTCACAGATCCCCAACCCCACACACATACATTCCCACCAAACACACACATCTCCCCACATACACACTGCATTCCCCACCTACACATCCGTAAACGCACACATCTCCACCACCCACACACATTATGAAAAACATAAACACGATGAAATAGCAGTGCATGTAGTACATGTTAAATTCAAGTGGCAGTAAAAATACTCATATGAAAGGATGTGGATGCAGAAAAAAAAATATGGATAGCATGTCACATTACATTGTTGTTAACTCTACTCCCTAGTCTGGCCCACGCTGTGTTCTTGTTGTCAACTCTACTCCTACAGTTCTGGCCCACATTGTGTTCTTGTTGTCAACTCTGCTCCCTACAGTAGTGCCCACACTGTGTTTCTTGTTGTCAACGTCTTACTCCCTACATGTGGCCCACACGTGTTTCTTGTTGTCAACTCTACTCCCTACAGTGTGGCCCACACTGTGTTCTTGTTGTCAACTCTGCTCCCTACAGTTCTGGCCCACACTGTGTTCCTTGTTGGTCAACTCTACTCCTAGTCGGGCTCACTGACTGGTGTTCTTGTTGTCAACTCTGCTCCCTACAGTATGGCCCACACTGTGTTGTCGTGTGGTCAACTCTAGCTCCCTACAGGTATGGCCCACCACTGTGTTCCTTGTTGTCACGCTAGCTCCCTACAAGTGTGGCACACACTGTGTTCTTGTTGTCACCTCTGCTCCCTACAGTCGTGGCCCACACGGTGTTCCTTGTTGTCAACTCTGCTCCTAAAAAAAAAAAAAAAAAAGTTCGGCCCACACTGGGTGTTTCTTGTTGCCACCAACCCCGCACATCTGCTCCCTAAGTGGGGCCCACACTGGTTGTTGCCAAACTCTGCTCCCTACATGTGGCCCACACTGTGTTCTGTTGTCAACTATACTCCATACAGTGTGGCCCACACTGTGTTCTTGTTGTCAACTCTGCTCCCTATAGTGTGGCCCACACTGTGTTCTTGTTGTCAACTCTGCTCCCTACAGTATGGCACACACTGTTCTTGTTGTCAACTCTGCTCCCTACAGTATGGCCCACACTGTGTTCTTGTTGTCAACTCTACAGTCTGGCCTACACTGTGTTCTTGTTGTCAACTCTACTCCCTACAGTATGGCCCACACTGTGTTCTTGTTGTCAACTCTACAGTCTGGCCCACACTGTGTTCTTGTTGTTAACTCTACTCCCTACAGTATGGCCCACACTGTGTTCTTGTTGTCAACTCTGCTCCCTACAGTATGGCCCACATTGTGTTCTTGTTGTCAACTCTACTCCCTACAGTATGGCCCACACTGTGTTCTTGTTGTCAACTCTACAGTCTGGCCCACACTGTGTTCTTGTTGTCAACTCTACAGTATGGCCCACACTGTGTTCTTGTTGTCAACTCTACAGTATGGCCCACACTGTGTTCTTGTTGTCAACTCTACTCCCTACAGCGTGGCCCACACTGTGTTCTTGTTGTCAACTCTACAGTCTGGGCCACACTGTGTTCTTGTTGTCAACTCTACTCCCTACAGTGTGGCTCGCACTGTGTTCTTGTTGTCAACTCTACAGTCTGACCCACACTGTGTTCTTGTTGTCAACTCTACTCCCTACAGAGTGGCTCACACTGTGTTCTTGTTGTCAACTCTACAGTCTGGCCCACACTGTGTTCTTGTTGTCAACTCTGCTCCCTACAGTGTTGCCCACACTGTGTTCTTGTTGTCAACTCTACTCCCTACAGTGTGGCCCATACTGTGTTCTTGTTGTCAACTCTACTCACTACAGTATGGCCCACACTGTGTTCTTGTTGTCAACTCTACAGTCTGGCCACACTGTGTTCTTGTTGTCAACTCTACTCCCTACAGTGTGGCACACACTGTGTTCTTGTTGTCACCTCTACTCCTACAGTAAGGCCCACACTGTGTTCTTGTTGTCCACTCTACAGTCTGGCCCACAACTGTGTTCTTGTTGTCAACTCTACGTATGGCCCACACTGGTTCTTGTTGTCAACTCACAGTCTGGCCCACACTGTGTTCTTGTTGTCAACTCTACAGTCTTGGCCCACACTGTGTTCTTGTTGTCAACTCTACAGTATGGCCCACACTGTGTTCTTGTTGTCAACTCTACAGTCTGGCCCACATTGTGTTCTTGTTGTCAACTCTACAGTCTCTGGCCCACACTGTGTTCTTGTTGTCAACTCTACAGTCTGGCCCACACTGTGTTCTTGTTGTCAACTCTACAGTCTGGCCCACATTGTGTTCTTGTTGTCAACTCTAGTCTGGCCCACACTGTGTTCTTGTTGTCAACTCTACAGTCTGGCCCACACTGTGTTCTTGTTGTCAACTCTACAGTCTGGCCCACACTGTGTTGTTGTCAACTCTACTCCCTACAGTTTTGCCCACACTGTGTTCTTGTTGTCAACTCTACTTCCTACAGTCTGGCCCACACTGTGTTCTTGTTGTCAACTCTCTCTTTCTCTTTATTTTTCTTTCACACACACTAACTCTCTCATTGTCTCACTTTCTCTCTCTCTCACCCACACTCACTCTCTCAAGAAGAATAAAGATGAGAACACTGAAGAGAAGAATCAACATGGGAGCACTGAAGAGAAGAATCAACATGGGAACACACAATGGTAGAAAGTGAGGCAACCACCCACCTGTTGAAGCTCTGTCAGCACTGAGTAAGCTGACTGGATCTGTTTCTTGGACAGTTTCCCCAGGGGCATCTTCTTCATGTCAATCTGCGGAGAAATTATACTCTTTAATGTCTCTCATGTTCATGTTAAACTAAATAGATGATACTGATATTGTCCTTCTTCTTCATGTCTTGCTGTGGTGTAGTAACTCATTGGTTTCAAAGAGCATTTTCACACTTGATGGTAAAAACTCTGATGGAAAGCAAGCATGACAGGAGCTTTCTGATCATCAGAAGGTGTTCCCCCCCCCCCACTCACTGAATGTTCGGCCCCTTTACTTCTTTACTCTAAAGGGGTAGGCCCGTCCAGGTCATGACTCCTGGATGTCTTTCTCCTGTTATGCATATTTATTGAGATGTTTCCCTTGTCACATGAGGTTATAATCTTCTGGAGAGAACGAACGAACGAACGAACAGACTTTATTTTCAAAGGGTAACAAATTGGGCACGCAGGCCCGTCTTACATTCGGCCCTTCCAATCACTCATCTTTCTTTCATGAACAGTGCATAGGAAAAAAAACATTGTCACATGAATTTTGTAAACATAAACAATGCATATTACTATGTTATAAGGACACATCCACCACCCACCCACACATCCCCATTCACTCCAACTCGCCCACCCAACCACACACACATACAATACATTCCCCCACCCATCCACCACATCCCTACACATCTCCCCACCCACACACACCTCTCATCACCCACACCCCAAGAACACATACATTCAATAACCCACACATCCCCCACCTACACACATCTCCCCACCACTCACATATCCTTGTACCCGTCCCATTTCCCACCAACAATCACTCACCCAATATCCTCCTCCACCCACACACCTCCAACCACCCAACCAAAACACACATTCCTCAGCCACACCACACATCTCCCGTCAACTCACATATTCCTCACCTACCCACACACAAATTCCGCACACACCCACATAATCTCCATCTCCCCCAGCCCACTCACTTTATCCCGAGCCCACACCTACAAACATCCCCCACCATCTCCTAACCTGCACACACTCACCCACCACATATCCTCTACCCACCCATTCCCCCAACCAAACATCCCTAACCACACACCCTTACTCATATACAATCACCCACCCACAGATCCTCTACCCAAACACACATCCTCCACCCAACCACACATCCTCCACCCACCCATTCCCCCAGCCACACATCCCTTAACCCACACACCCTTACCCATATACACACACATCCCCACCCACGCACAATCTCCCACCCATACAAACATCCCTCACACACATCCCCACCCACCAACACATTCCCCATTCACAAACACACACCTCCCATCCACGCACACACAACCCATACATTCATCCCCTCACACATCCTGAGACACACGTACTTATATCCCTCAACCACTAACACCCACACATCCCTTACCCACTCATCAACACATACACTCCTATCTACCCACCCACACTCACACATCCAACCACCCATCTAAGCAAACATCCCCCACCCTCACACACATCATTCACCCACCCAAAAACCCAAACCCACACCTTCCCCCCACCCACACAAACATCAATCCACACCCAGCCCCCCTCCCACACAATACCACACCCACACACATCCAAAGAACATCCCTCCCCCACACAACATCTATCCACACATCTCCTACCCATCCACACACCCCCCAACTACAGTCACCCTCACTACCCACACATACATCCTCCATCCAGCCACACACACCCCCACCCAGCCAGACATATCCCCCACCCACACACACATCTCCAAATCCATCCCCAAACACTCATCACACATCCCCCCCCCAACCCACACACACCCCCCACACATCTCTCACCCACACACATCCCCACCCATCCACCCAAAAAATCCCACCCCCCACATCCCCAATCCCACAACCACCCACCTGCACACATCTCCCACCCACCACATACCCCCACACCCACATCTCCCCACCCACACATATACCCCCACCCATCCCATAACCCACCATCAATCATCCCCCAAAACATATCCTCCTCCACCCACTCACCCACAACCACCTAGACAAACACACACCCCCCACTCACCAACACATCTCCCCATACACCCATACATCTCGCACGCACCTACACACAAACCCCCCACCCACCCACACAAACCCACCCCGCCCCCCCATACACATCACGAATCCACCCACACACACACCCCCCGACCCCCCAAACCTACTATTATGATCAAACTCCCACACTTTACACACACCATACAGGGACGATTGCCGTGAGCATTGTCGCAAAATTGTAAAGAAAATGGAGAAAAATTGTACATATACTTTTTGTAATTAAAAATTAGTGATGCAATTCAACCTCTCTCTCTCTCTCTCTTTTCTCTCCCCTCTCTTTTCTTTCTCTCTTCTCTCTCTTTCTTCTCACTCACTAGCGCTCTCACTCACATTACAGTAATGTTATATTATACATGATAAAATCAAGTGTCATACATACAAAATGATAATGTGAAAGATGAAAATACACAAAGACTATGGAATGGCATGTTACAGGACATGCGAGCACTGAATTCTCTCTCTCTCTCTCTCTCTCTCTCTCTCTTCCTCTCTCTCCTCTCCTCTCTCGCTCTCTCTCTCTCTCTCTCTCTCTTACATAGGCCACCCCACACCCCCCCCACAACACCCCTATCCCTCACATACACACCCATCATACATCCTCACATATAGACAAATACATGATCCCCACATGATTACTGAAACTAATAAGAACAAACTCCTACACTTTACACAAAAATTTAGACAGACGATTGTCGTAAAGAATTCTCGCAATTGCAAGAAGGGGGAAAAAAAATTGTACATATACATTATGTAGCGAAAAAATTAGTGATGCAATTCAAATCTCTCTTCTTTTTCTCTCTCTCTCTCTCCTCTCTCTTCTCGTCTCTCTCTCTCTCTCACTCACATCACAGTAATGTTATATTATACATGATAAAATCAAGTGGCATACAAAATGATAAGATGAGAATTAAAAGAAAAAAAATATGTAATGGCATGTTACAGGACAATCAGGTGGCATTACACGATACCTCGTAATATGAAAGATGAGAATACATGAAAAATATGGAATAGCATGTTACATGACATGCGTTGGCTCAACTCTCTCTCTCTCTCCTCATCTCTCTCTCTCTCTCTCTCTTTCTCCTCGCTCTGTCTCTCTCCTCTCTCTTTACATACTCACACTCTCACACTCATTCACTCTCTCTCTCTCTCACTTACACTCACTAACTCTCTCACTTTCTTACAGTAATTTACATGAATTAATTTTATGCATGTTAAAAATCAAGTGCATCAAAATGATAATATGAAAAAAAAATGAGAATACACAAAACATATGGGATCAGCATGTTAGATGACATGCATGCCCTCAACTCTCTCTCTCTCTCTCTCTCTCTCTCTCTCTCTCTCTCTCTCTCTCTCTCTCTTGTCTCTCACTCACATGTACATACACACACACACCACATCATACCCACGCAATACACACACCTGCACACATCCATATACTTAATCACACGTACTCACATAACACCCGAATATACACTCCCTCGCATACACTGCATGCATGCACACTTACACATACACATACAAAGATATACAATACATACACGAGCTTTACACACACACACACACACTCGTCCATACACACATACACACACGCACATGCATATAAACGCATATAAACACATGAACGCACACCTTAACACACGTACAGACATACACACAGAGTCACACACAGATGCACACATGTACACACATATACAACCATACCACATCCAGACATGCACACACATACATCACACGTTCTCATGCACTCTCTCATTCAACCAACGCTCTCCTTTTACACACTCACTCGCTCTCACACTCACTCATTCACGCACATAACGCATACCTACAAATTCTCTCTCACCCCTCACGCTCCCTTTCTCACTAAATTACTCGATGACTCTCTAACCATCACTTTACTCACTAACTTTCACACTCTATAAAAGACAGGAGACACACAAAAACACCCACTCTCTCAGATTCACTCATTCTTAAAATAAAAACTCTCACACATATGTCCACACCCCTTTACTCCTTTTACACTCACTTCAGGACATGCGAATTTATACTCTTCACTCTCACTCATACTACTTCTTCCACTCACACTCTTTCTCACTCACTCCTCCCCACTGTCTCGGGTTCCCCACAAATACAGTGAAGAATGATAGTGGAAAAATGATACTAGTAGGTGACTTATGGGGGGCATATAGTCGGTATAAAGAAGTATAAAGAAAATTTGTGTTGAGGTTTTTCTTCTTGAGACAGTGACTAACATTGCAGGCAAAGTTGAACCAGTTACTGCGTATCTTATCCTACCCCACATTACGCTTGCTCCATAACCAACTCAAGGCCTTCTCTGCTGCCTCGCCCAGTTCTTGCTTGTCCCTTTAGACCAAGTTGTTTCACCACGTTGTATGCAGAGCTAGTAACAAGGCCTCTTGCGTCTATCTCAACGTGAATAGCCTGATGGCTTGCGACCATGTCACTGTATTTCTCCATCTTGCAGGTGTGCTGCTCATCGACTCTTGACTTGAACGGAACATTCAGCTCGATTAGTACTAACTATTGAATTGACGGAGAGCACACTACAATGTCTGGTCGCAACTGGAACTTCAGGATTTCCATGTGGGTATTTGCCACGGCCCAGCAGGTCTACTGTCAGCTCCAAGTCTTCAGCGCCCTGGAGGATAGATGGCAGCTTTCGAGGCAGCCATCTCTGCTGTACGGCTTTTGTCTAACTTTTAAGAAGTGTATCAACCTGGCTTTGACATTAGGGCCCCAATCTCCTTTCACAGCCATATAAGGAGATGATTAGCTCAATGCACAAACACTACAGTCCAGATGACATTTTGTGTTCCTGTTGTCAACCCAACACCTCCAGTCATGATGTGTTCCTGTTGTCAACCCAACACCTCCAGTCATGATGTGTTCCTGTTGTCAACCCTACACCTCCAGTCATGATGTGTTCTTGTTGTCAACCCAACACCTCCGGTCATACTGTGTTCCTGTTATCAACCCAACACCTCCAGTCATGCTGTCTTCTTGTTGTTAACCCCTACACCCTCCAGTCATGCTGTTTTCTTGTTGTCAACCCAACACCTCCAGTCATGCTGTGTTTTCTTCTTGTCAACCCTACACCTCCAGTCATGCTGTGTTCTTGTTGTCAACCCAACACCTCCAGTCATGCTGTGTTCTTGTTGTCAACCCAACACCTCCAGTCATGCTGTGTTCTTGTTGTCAACCCAACACCTCCAGTCATGCTGTGTTCCTGTTGTCAACCCAACACCTCCAGTCATGCTGTGTTCTTGTTGTCAACCTACACCTCCAGTCATAGCTGTCGTTCTTGTTGTCAACCCTAACACCTCCAGTCATGCTGTGTTCTTGTTTCAACCCAACACCTCCAGTCATGCTGTTTCTTGTTGTCAACCCAGACACCGTCCAGTCATGCTGTGTTCTTGTTGTCAACCCTAACACCTCCAGTCATGCTGTGTTCTTGTTGTCAACCAACACCTCCAGTCATGCTGTGTTCTTGTTGTCACCCACACCTCCAGTCATGCTGTGTTCTTGTTAAAAAACCACACCTCCAGTCATGCTTGTTCTTGTTTTCAACCCAAAACCTCCAGTCATGCTTTTTTCCTGTTGTCAACCCAACACCTCAGCATGCTGTGTTCTTGTTGTCAACCCACCCTCCCGTCATGCTGTGTTTTGTTGTCAAACCCAACACCTCCAGTCATGCTGTTTTTTTGTTGTCAACCCAACACCTCCATTATGCTGTGTTCTTGTTGTCAACCCAAACCTCCAGTCATGCTTGTTTTTTGTCAACCCACACCCCAGTCATGCTGTGTTTTTGTTGTCAAACCCCCAAAACCCCCAGTCATGCTGTTTCTTGTGTAACCCAACCTCAGTCTGCTGTGTTCTGTTGTAACCCCCTCCCGTTGCTGTGTTCTTGTTGTCAATCCCAAACCCCCAGTCGGCTGTTTCTTGTTTCAATTACTCCCTCAGTCTGGCCCACACTGTGTCTTGTTGTCAACTCTCTCCTAAAAGTGCCCACATGTGTTCTTGTGTCAACTCTACTCCCTGTCTGGCCCCCCTGTGTTCTTGTTGTCAACTCTCTCCCTACAGTTGGCCCACATTTTGGGTTTTTGTTGTCAACTCTACTCCCTAAATCTGGCCCACACTGGGTTTTTTTGTCAAATCTATCCCCTT
>JACEFZ010003476.1:15000-24023 GCA_014155875.1 Cepaea nemoralis | reverse complement strand
GGTGCAATCTTTTGTTTATGGTTTCTGTGTTAAAATTCACCGAGGAAATACATTGTTTTGAATCGTTGGAACTTGTCAGCTAAATGCGACATTGAGTAGACATTTTGGTAAAATGGCATGAACCAGCGCTGACACACTTTTTCTTGACCTATACATCTGAATGATGTTTGCGAGTGTCTTTAAGGTTTTCAGTGTGATATGTTGTAAAGTGTAATATTTCTCTTTCTCTCTCTCTCTCTCTCTCTCTCTCTCTCTCTCTCTCTCTCTCTCTCTCTCTCTCCCTCTCTCTCTCTCTCCCTCTCTCTCATTGAATCATCAGTCGGAGAAAGAGACACACTAAACAAAGAGACAGAGTAAAAATGAATGACATAAATAGGCAGATAGAGAGACATAAAGAGAAAGATAGACAGATGGTGAGACAGCGAGACAGACAGAGAGACAGACAAAGAGACAGACAGAGAGACAGTATATTATCTCATAAACAATTGAAACTAGATGCATATACCACACTGCAACTTACTATGCGTGTTATTGTCGGACAGTCCAATGATGTGCACAGCATAATAATTGTTCATGAAGCGGAGGTCTGAAGATTTGCGATCATCGTAGAGACATTATTTTCTCCTTCTCTCTTCTCCACTCACTCTCTCCACATTATCTGTCTCTATCATTCTCGTTCAATTTTCACCTGACTATCTTTCTCTCTCTCGTCACACACTATCCCTCCTCGCCCTTTCTTCTCTTTCTTTCCTCATGTTCTCTCCTCAAACATACACTCTCTCTCTCTCTCTCTCTCTCTCTCTCTCTCTCTCTCTCTCTTAGCACGAATACTCTCGCTTTTTCTCTCTCTCTCTCTCCCCTCAATCTCTCTTTGTCCCTGTCCTCACTCTTTCTCTCTTCTCGCTGTCACTCTTAAGTCTCTTTTCTCAATGTCTCTCCTCTCAGACGATTACTCTCTCTCTCTCCACTCTCCTTTTTCCACTCTCTTTCTCTCTCCTCATTATGTCTCTCCTAACTCTGTTTCTTCTCACTTTCTCTCTTCACACACTCTCTCTTTTAATTCTTCCTCTCCATTTCTCTCTCATCACTGTCTCTCCACATTCTCTGTCTCTCCTCCCTCCCTCGCTCTCCTCACTCTCTCTCTCTTCTCACACTCTTTTCTCACTCTCCCTCTCCGCATACTCTCACCCCTTTGTACCTAGCGTTGACGTAATCTAAATCACAGTGTACCAATGCAGGCATGTTTTCAAGGCAACGTCCCACGCCGATAAGTGTGCCAGGCGTCACAGCACGTGCCAGCTGTTTTAAATATTATCTTCACGTCTTGGGGTTCCCACCCACGGTTCCCTGCCGTCGCTTACTTCACAGGACACCTTGACATTGTTAATGTGCCTCTCTGTTTGAGTGTGATAGTACTGGATGTGAGGGTACTTGAGTGTGAGAGTACTGGACGTGGGAGTACTGGGTGTGAGAGTACTGGGTGTGGGAGTAATTGAGTATGAGACTACTGGATGTGGGAGTAATGGATGTGAGAGTACTGGATGTGGGAGTACTGGGTGTGAGAGTACTGGATGTGAGGGTACTGGATATGGGAGTACTGGATGTGGGAGTACTGGATGTGAGAGTACTGAGTGTGATAGTACTGGATGTGAGGGTACTTGAGTGTGAGAGTACTGGATGTGGGAGTAATAGGTGTGAGAGTACGGGGCGTGGGAGTACGTGAGTGTGAGAGTACTGGGCGTGGGAGTACTGGGTGTGAGCGTACATGGTGTGGAAGTACTGGGTGTGAGAGTACTGTGTGTGCGAGTACTGTGTGTGAGAGTACTGTGTGTGAGAGTACTGCGTGTGAGTGTACTGGATGTGAGAATACGTGACTGTGAGAGTACTGTGTGTGAGAGCACTTGAGTGTGACAGTACTATGTGGGAGAGCACTTGCGTGTGAGAGTACTGGGTGTGAGAGTAATGGATGTGAGAGTACTGGGTGTGAGAGTACTGGGTGTGGGAGTACTGAGCGTGAAAGTGCTGGATGTGGGAGTACTGGATGTGGAAGTACTGGATGTGAGAGTACTTGAGTGTGAGAGTACTGAATGTGAGAGTACTTGATGTGATAGTACTGGATGTGATAGTACTGGATGTGATAGTACTAGATGCGGGAGTACTGAGTGTGGGAGTACTGGATGTGAAGTACTGAATGTGAGAGTACTGGGTGTGATAGTACTGGATGCGGGAGAACTGGGTGTGGGAGTACTGGCTGTGGGAGTACTATGTCTGCGAGTACTGGTTATCAGAGCACTTGATGCAACAATACTGGTGTGAAAGTACTGAGTGTGCGATTAGTGGTGTGCGAGAATACTTGGTGTGGCAGTACTAGTGTGAGAGTAATGATATCAGAGTACTGGGTGTTAAAGTACTGGATGTGAAAATAATAGATGTGCAAGTAAAATGTGTAAGTACTGGGTGTGAGAGTATTGTGTGGTAAGAGCACCGGATGTGAGAGTACTCAGTTATGGGTACTTATGTTCGAGAGTACTGAATGTTTAAGTACTGCGGATGTGACCACTGTTGTGTAAACGCTCAGTGTGAGAGTATTGAATGTGTAAGTACTGAGTGTATGAGTACTATTGTGCGAGCACTGGGTGTAAGAGTACTGAATGTGTAAGTAATCATGTGTGAATACCGAGTGTAAGAGTATGCAATTTGTCAAGCCATTGTGTTTGGCGGAGTTGGGGGAAATCTTCAGGCCAGTGAAATAGCATGAGACAGAATTATTGTCCACGTAGACCTAATCCCAGCCAGTCTTAACCTAATCCCAGCCAGTCTAGTCCTAATCTCAGCCAGTCCAGACCTAATCCCAGCCAGTCTAGACCTAATCCCAGTCAGTCTAGTCATAATCCCAGCCAGTCTAACCTAATCAGAGGCAGTCTACATCTAATCACAGCCAGTCTAGTCCTAATCCCAGCCAGTCTAATCCTAATCCCAGCCAGTCCAGACATAATCCCAGCTAGTCTACATCTAATCCCAGCCAGTTTAATCTAATCCTAGCCAGTCTACAACTAATCCCAGCCAGTCTACTTCTAATTCCAGCCAGTCTACACCTAATCCCAGCCAATCTACACCTAATCTCAGCCAGTCTACACCTAATCCCAGCCAGTCTAGTCCTAATCTCAGCCAGTCCAGACCTAATCCCAGCTAGTCTACATCTAATCCCAGCCAGTCTAATCTAATCTTAGCCAGTCTACATCTAATCCCAGCCAGTCTACATCTAATCCCAGCCAGTCTACACCTAATCCCAGCCAGTCTACATCTAATCCCAGCCAGTGTACACCGAATTCCAGCCAGTTCAGACCTAATCTCAGCTAGTCTATACCTAATCCCAGCCAGTCTTAACCTAATCCCAGCCAGTCTAGTCCTAATCCCAGCCAGTCCAGACTTAATCCCAGCCAGTCTAGACCTAATCCCAGTCAGTCTAGTCATAATCCAAGCCAGTCTAACCTAATCCCAGGCAGTCTACATCTAATCACAGCCAGTCTAGTCCTAATCCCAGCCAGTCCAGACCTAATCCCAGACAGTCTACATCTAATCCCAACCAGTGTACACCGAATTCCAGCCAGTTCAGACCTAATCTCAGCTAGTCTACACCTAATCCCAGACAGTCTAGACCTAATCCCAGCCAGTCTACACCTACTCCCAGCCAGTCTAGACCTAATCCTAGCCAGTTTAATCTAATCCCAGCCCAGCCAGTCTAGTCCTAATCCCAACCAGTCTACACATAATCCCAACCAGTCTACACCTAATCCCAGCCAGTCTACACCTAATCCCAACCAGTCTACACCTAATCCCAACCAGTCTACACCTAATCCCAGCCAGTCTACACCTAATCCCAACCAGTCTACACCTAACCCCACCCAGTCTACACCTAATCCCAACCAGTCCAGACCTAACCCCAGACAGTCCAGCCCTAATCCCAGCCAGTCTACACCTAATCCCAGCCAATTCAGACCTAATCCCAGCCAGTCTAACCTAATCCCAGCAAGTCTACACCTAATCCCAACCAGTCTACACATAATCCCAACCAGTCTACACCTAATCCCAGCCAGTCTACACCTAATCCCAGCCAGTTTAATCGAATCCCAGCCCAGCCAGTCTAGTCCTAATCCAAACCAGTCTATATCTAATCCCAACCAGTCTAAACCTAATCCCAGCCAGTCTACACCTAATCCCAGCCAGTCTAACCTAATCCCAACCAGTCTACATCTAATCCCAGCCAGTCTAACCTAATCCCAACCAGTCTACATCTAATCCCAACCAGTCTAAACCTAATCCCAGCCAGTCTACACCTAATCCCAGCCAGTCTAACCTAATCCCAACCAGTCTACATCTAATCCCAGCCAGTCTAACCTAATCCCAGCCAGTCTAACCTAATCCCAACCAGTCTAACCTAATCACAGCCAGTCTACATCTAATCCCATCCAGTCTACACCTAATCCCAACCAGTCTACCTAATCCCAACCAGTCTACACCTAATCCCAGGCAGTCTACACCTAATTCCAGCCAGTCTAGACCTAATGCCAACCAGTCTAACCTAATCCCAACCAGTCTACACCTAATCCCAGGCAGTCTACACCTAATTCCAGCCAGTCTAGATCTAATCCCAGCCAGTCTAGACCTAATCCAAGTCTACATGTGCTGAGCTGAATCATGACCTATATATATATATCGTAATGTGTCTCTCCTCATATGTGAAGTTTCATTACCAATATTTCACACCCCGCTAGCGCTAGAGCTTGGAGAGGGGAAGCAGAGTTCCGCAGTACAATCCCCATGTGATTGAATTATGCTACCGGGTGAGAAGGAAAGTGTATAGAGCGCTTTCACTCCGGCAAATGTCAGCCCTTTTTCATGGTTGAGACAACCTGAAGGCAAGATACTTCCGACTTAAGAGATACAGTTAAGCCAGTCTTTCAGTGGGCTGGCAACCAGCCAATCCTGGCCCACCTGGAGACCCTCAGAAATGACAACAATCAAATTTAGAAGAGCTTTGACACTTGTTCTTGGCGGATGGAAAAGGACAGTTTTGTCTACAGTGTGCCAAATGATAGTGCTAGACGGACAAACTGGCAAGTGTCACACTTGTTATTGGATTTAAGACTTCAGTGTTGAGTGTGAGGAGCGGCTGGCCGAGTGGCTAGAACGCCGGACTCTCTTTCTGGAGACCCGGTTCGATCCATCGGTAAGGTGTGGGATTTTTTTCTGTCTTGGGCAAACAGAAAATCCTAACCTGCGCAGATCGCGGCGACTGCACTAGCCAGGCGGCCTGAATTCCGCAGGCTCAAAGACCCCTCTGCTATACACCGCAAGGTACTTACTATATTGGCAATAAATGACAGTTTTGACAGTGTTCAGAGTACAGAACTACATCAAAATCCTTGTATAAACAGACAGACTACTGTATAGACAGACAGATTGATGTATAGACAGACAGACTAATGTATAGACAGATACACTGCTGTATATACATTGGTGACTGATGTATAGCCAGACAGACTGATGTATAGACAGACATGCTTATGTAGATACAGACAGACAGACAGATATATAGACAGATGCATAGACAGGCAGTCAGATGGATGGATGGATGGATGAACGGGTGGGTGATGGGTGGATGGATGGATTGATGGATAAGTTGGTGGATAGGTGAACAGGTAGGTTGGTGGGTGAACAGACAGACGAACGGATGGATGGACGAATGGTTGATGGATGGATGGTGGATGGATGGATAGGTAGGTGGTTGGGTGAATAGACTGACAGATGGAAGAACGAACGGACGGACGGACGGCAGACAGATGGATGGATGGGTAGGTAGAAAGGCAAACAGAGACAGAAAGACATATGGACAGACGGAACAACGTGCGAACAGACTGACAGACAGATCGACAGCCAGAAAGACCAACAATTCTACTACTGTCTTATACAACTTTTAGTACTCACGTTCTTACCTTCGATCCGATATACATGAACGCTAGACACCCACCAGACAAACCAAAGACTGTCACAAGCAATACGTCGGCAGAGCTGCGACGATCAATGACAGTTGCTGTCAAACAGTCGACCCTGGGGAAACATGAATGACGTTTGCTTAATATCTACGTCCGGATAATGATGATGGTGAAAATATTGATGCCTTGAATCTAGTATGAATGTAAACCGAATGCTGACATTTCATGGGTATTTGTACAGTAGCTTGTAGCTGTAGTAGTGTTATGGTAGCGTCTTTTTGCCGTGGCCTTGTCTCATATGTACTGACTGTGGCCGGGTTCGGGGTTTCTTGTCCTGTCAGCCATCTTTCCAACCTTCACCTAGAAACCCGACCCCCCCCCCCCCCTCCCACTAACCCTCCCAGCAAATATCGGTGGTGAATGTGTATGTGGGCATGGAGGGGGGGGGGGGGGGGGTGGTGGTAAAAAAAAAAATTTCTGGGGGGGGGGGGTGGTGATATCCCAGGGGCTGAGGGCGCGTGCGTATCTATTATCCACCGCAGATACGACTGACGTTGAGAAATCGAGCCGTTTGAACTTAAATGTTACAGAAAAAAGGGAGAGAAAAAAACGAAGCACGAAGAGAGAGAGAGAGAGAGAGAGAGAGAGAGAGAGAGAGAGAGACAGAGAGAGAGAGAGAGGGGGGAGGGAGGGAGAGAGAGAGACAAGGAGGGAGAGAGAGAGAGAGAGAGAGAGAGAGAGAGAGAGAGAGAGAGAGAGAGAGAGAGAGAGAGAGAGAGAGAGAGAGAGAGAGAATGCCACTCTAAAAGATCTGAACACCGAAGAAAAAATAGTTCATGAACTGTATGATGTCTCCGATGTTGACATTCTGTGGTCGTACAAACCGCCACGTCGGCGATTGTGGCCTGGGGGTTCCAGGGAGTATCTTCACAACCTCCGAACGTAATCGGGGTCGAGAGTTGGAAATCTGCCGTAGGATATTTGGAACCTGACCGTTGTGCGTGGGTATGGACACTTTTAGTGTATAGTACGTTTAGTGTCTTTAGTGTCTAGTACATTTAGTGTCTAGTGCGGTTAGCATCGTCTAGTACATTTAGTGTCTAGTACATTTAGTGTCTAGTAACTTTAGTGTATATTACTTATAGTGTCTAGTACATTTAGTGTCTAGTACATTTAGTGTCTAGTAACTTTAGTGTATATTACTTATAGTGTCTAGCACACTTAGTGACTAGAGCTTTTAGTATCTACTAGTTGTAGTGTCTAGTACTTTTATTATTTAGTATTTCAGTGTCTAGTTCTTTAAGTATTTAGTATTTTAGTGTCTAGTGCTTTTAGTGCCTAGTACTATTAGTGCCTAGTACTTTTAATGTCTAGTGCTTTTAGTGTCTAGTACTTTTAGTGTCTAATACTTTTAGTGTCTAGTGCTTTTAGTGCCTAGTACTATTAGTGCCTAGTACTTTTAATGTCTAGTGCTTTTAGTGCCTAGTACTATTAGTGCCTAGTACTTTTAATGTCTAGTGCTTTTAGTGTCTAATACTTTTAGTGTCTAGTACTTTTAGTGTCTAATACTTTTAGTGTCTAGTGCTTTTAGTGCCTAGTACTATTAGTGCCTAGTACTTTTAATGTCTAGTGCTTTTAGTGCCTAGTACTATTAGTGCCTAGTACTTTTAATGTCTAGTGCTTTTAGTGCCTAGTACTATTAGTGCCTAGTACTTTTAATGTCTAGTGCTTTTAGTGTCTAATACTTTTAGTGTCTAGTACTTTTAGTGTCTAATACTTTTAGTGTCTAGTACTATTAGTGCCTAGTACTTTTAATGTCTAGTGCTTTTAGTGCCTAGTACTATTAGTGCCTAGTACTTTTAATGTCTAGTGCTTTTAGTGCCTAGTACTATTAGTGCCTAGTACTTTTAATGTCTAGTGGTTTTAGTGCCTAGTACTATTAGTGCCTAGTACTTTTAATGTCTAGTGCTTTTAGTGCCTAGTACTATTAGTGCCTAGTACTTTTAATGTCTAGTGCTTTTAGTGCCTAGTACTATTAGTGCCTAGTACTTTTAATGTCTAGTGCTTTTAGTGCCTAGTACTATTAGTGCCTAGTACTTTTAATGTCTAGTGCTTTTAGTGCCTAGTACTATTAGTGCCTAGTACTTTTAATGTCTAGTGCTTTTAGTGCCTAGTACTATTAGTGCCTAGTACTTTTAATGTCTAGTGCTTTTAGTGCCTAGTACTATTAGTGCCTAGTACTTTTAATGTCTAGTGCTTTTAGTGTCTAGTACTTTTAGTATCTGGTATTTTTGGTATCTAGCACTTTTAGTGTCTGGTATTTTTGGTATCTAGTACTTTTAGTGTCTAATACTTTTAGTATCGAGTACTTTTAGTGTCAAGTACTTTCAGTACCTATTACTGTTAGTATCAAGTATTTTTAGTGTCTAGTAAATTTAGTGTCTATTACTTTTAGCGTCTAGTACTTTTAGTGTCTAATAGGTCATCCCTCGAAGTATACTTGTTCCTACAGCGAGGATTTGTCGTCATTTGAAGGCGACAGATTCGAATCCCCAACTACAGCTTTCAATGTGTATGTTGTCTAGTGTATCCTCTAGTATCTGCTTCTCTCTTTTACAGGTGTATTTATAATGACTGTGCAGTATTTGAAAATATTGCCGGTCCAAGTTTTGTATTTACCTATTATGCTACATGAACTTTACATAGGATGACTACAAAACTTGGACCGGCAATAGTTTCGGACACTGCGCAGCGTTTAAAAATACACCATATACTTCTGTGAGTGCCAAACAGTAAATGCGAGTTTATTTATGAACTGTCTTGTAATAAACGGAACCGTGACTTAGTATGGAAAGATATGATTCATAGAAGGCAGGCCAGCCGCCGATCAACACAACGACCGACGATCATACCATCGAAGTCCACGCTAGGTTGTCTGTTTCAAAGTCGTCTGCAGCTGATTTTGAACTCTCGAATCACGAACTGCGCGTCTCATTATCCTCGAAGCCACAACGCCGGTTGATTGAT
>JACEFZ010003476.1:0-7500 GCA_014155875.1 Cepaea nemoralis | reverse complement strand
TAGACAATGTATGTTAGACTGACTGTGTGTGCGTATACTGGGCGATGTATGTTTGAGACTGGCTGTGTGCGTATACTAGACACTTGTATGTTGAGACTGCTGTGTGCGTATACTAGACAAGTATGTTGAGACTGTGTGCGTATACTAGACATGTATGTTGAGACTGGCTGTGTGCGTATGCTTGACAATGTATGGTGAGACTGACTGTGTGCGTATACGGGCGATGTATGTTGAGACTGGCTGTGGTGCGTATATGGGCGATTGTATTTTGAGACTGGCTGTGTGCGTATACTAGACAATGTATGTTGAGACTGGCTGTGTGCTATACTAGACAATGTATGTTTGAGACTGGCTGTGTGCGTATACTAGGACAATTGTATGTTGAGACTGGCTGTGTGCGTATACTAGACAATGTATGTTGAGACCTGACTGTGTGCGTAATACTAGAACAATGTATGTTGAGACTGGCTGTGTGCGTATACTAGACAATGTATGTTGAGACTGACTGTGTGCATATACTAGACAATGTATGTTGAGACTGACTGTGTGCGTATACTAGACAATGTATGTTGAGACTGACTGTGTGCGTATACTAGACAATGTATGTTGAGACTGGCTGTGTGCGTATACTAGACAATGTATGTTGAGACTGACTGTGTGCGTATACTAGACAATGTATGTTGAGACTGGCTGTGTGCGTAATACTAGACAATGTATGTTGAGACTGGCTGTGTGCGTATACTAGACAATGTATGTTGAGACTGGCTGTGTGCGTATACTAGACAATGTATGTTGAGACTGGCTGTGTGCGTATACTAGACAATGTATGTTGAGACTGGCTGTGTGCGTATACTAGACAATGTATGTTGAGACTGGCTGTGTGCGTATACTAGACAATGTATGTTGAGACTGGCTGTGTGCGTATACTAGACATGTATGTTGAGACTGGCTGTGTGCGTATACTAGACAATGTATGTTGAGACCTGACTGTGTGCGTATACTGGGCGATGTATGTGAGACTGACTGTGTGCGTATACTGGGCGATGTATGTTGAGACTGACTGTGTGCGTATACTAGACAATGTATGTTGAGACTGACTGTGTGCATATACTAGACAATGTATGTTGAGACTGACTGTGTGCGTATACTAGACAATGTATGTTGAGACTGACTGTGTGCGTATACTAGACAATGTATGTTGAGACTGGCTGTGTGCGTATACTAGACAATGTATGTTGAGACTGACTGTGTGCGTATACTAGACAATGTATGTTGAGACTGGCTGTGTGCGTATACTAGACAATGTATGTTGAGACTGGCTGTGTGCGTATACTAGACAATGTATGTTGAGACTGGCTGTGTGCGTAATACTAGACAATGTATGTTGAGACTGACTGTGTGCGTATACTAGACAATGTATGTGAGACTGCCTGTGTGCGTATACTAGACAATGTATGTTGAGACTGGCTGTGTGCGTATACTAGACAATGTATGTTGAGACTGACTGTGTGCGTATACTGGGCGATGTATGTTGAGACTGACTGTGTGCGTATACTAGACAATGTATGTTGAGACTGACTGTGTGCGTATACTGGGCGATGTATGTTGAGACTGACTGTGTGCGTATACTAGACAATGTATGTTGAGACTGACTGTGTGCATATACTAGACAATGTATGTTGAGACTGACTGTGTGCGTATACTAGACAATGTATGTTGAGACTGACTGTGTGCGTATACTGGGCGATGTATGTTGAGACTGACTGTGTGCGTATACTAGACAATGTATGTTGAGACTGACTGTGTGCGTATACTAGACAATGTATGTTGAGACTGACTGTGTGCGTATACTAGACAATGTATGTTGAGACTGGCTGTGTGCGTATACTAGACAATGTATGTTGAGACTGGCTGTGTGCGTATACTAGACAATGTATGTTGAGACTGGCTGTGTGCGTATACTAGACAATGTATGTTGAGACTGACTGTGTGCGTATACTTGGCGATGTATGTTGAGACTGGCTGTGTGCGTATAATAGACAATGTATGTTGAGACTGGCTGTGTGCGTATACTAGACAATGTATGTTGAGACTGACTGTGTGCGTATACTGGGCGATGTATGTTGAGACTGACTGTGTGCGTATACTGGGCGATGTATGTTGAGACTGACTGTGTGCGTATACTAGACAATGTATGTTGAGACTGACTGTGTGCGTATACTGGGCGATGTATGTTGAGACTGACTGTGTGCGTATACTAGACAATGTATGTTGAGACTGACTGTGTGCGTTATACTGGGCGATGTATGTTGAGACTGGACTGTGTGCGTATACTAGACAATGTATGTTGAGACTGACTGTGTGCGTATACTAGACAATGTATGTTTAGTCTGGCTGTGTGCGTATAATAGACAATGTATGTTGAGACTGGCTGTGTGCGTATACTGGGCGATGTATGTTGAGACTGACTGTGTGCGTATATTGGGCGATGTATGTTGAGACTGGCTGTGTGCGTATATTGGGCGATGTATGTTGAAACTGGCTGTGTGCGTATATTGGGCGATGTATGTTGAGACTGGCTGTGTGCGTATACTGGGCGATGTATGTTGAAACTGGCTGTGTGAGTATATTGAGCGATGTATGTTGAAACTGGCTGTGTGAGTATATTGGGCGATGTATGTTGAGACTGGATGTGTCCGTATATTGGGCGATGTATGTTAAGACTGGATGTGTTCGTATACTGGGCTATGTATGTTGAGACTAACTGTATACTGGATAATGTATGTTGAGACTGGCTGTGTGCCTATACTTGACGGTGTATGTTATCGTTTCTTTACTTATTCAGTCTCTCGGTAGAGATTTGTTCGCAGCAGACGAGCATAATCTCCGGCGGGAATATTCTCGCCGGTCGCGAGATCCGCACAGCGGAAGGACGGGGGGATTTGCTCCTAATAGACAAGCAATATCTCCTGCGGTAGCTCTGGCGGGCCTATTCCCGCTGGTCGCGGGGTCCGCTAATGTCAGGAGGAGAGTCTGACGATAGTGCACGCTTTACACAGGACCGGACACTTGTGATTGACAGATGTGCTCGCCCTTATGGTCCGGGCTCGTACGAGGCCCTCACCTGTGGGACCTGGCTGAACGCCTCTAAGCCGGGCCCTTGGGTGTCAGGGTCTGGCCATCACTCGCCACCTGCTCGTGGAGGTGAGGTCTCGGAGGTTGACGCTGTGCCGCTAGCGTCTGCAGCCTACCTTGTGCCAGACGTATTGGTTACCCATTCCTCTGGATAACACAAGATTAGGTCGAGAGAGGGATCATGTCGTTTGGGTCCTCCGAAGTCGGAGAGTATCTGCCTGCATGGCGAGGAACCACCATTCTGCACACCAATAAGCCAGACATGGGACAACGGATACTCACGCAAACCTCAGGTCCTGTATGACATCACACTGATGTTGGACAACAGGATGCCTTCATCCGACATACAGGACTTCGCGTTGGAGCTCAAGCCAACGAACACAAGCCAGCAAGCAAGCATGTCGTTTGGGCACCACATGTTTCTTTGAAGCTCTGCCCAGGCATTGTGATGAAATATTGGCCACATTCCAACTCACATACTTTGGTCTGTCAAGACTGCAAGGTGCCAACAAAATGTTGAGACTGACTGTGTGCGTATACTTGACGATATATGTTTAGTCTGGCTGTGTGAGTATACATGACAATGTATGTTGAGACTGGCTGTGTACGTATACTGGACAATGTATGTTGAGACTGTGTGCGTGTACTGGGCTATGTATGTTGAGACTGTGTGCGTATACTGGACGATGTATGTTGAGATTGTGTGCGTATACTGGGCTATGTATGTTGAGACTGTGTGCGTATACTGGGCTATGTATGTTGAGACTGACTGTGTGCGTATACTGGGCTATGTATGTTGAGACTGTGTGCGTATAATGGGCTATGCATGTTGAGACTGTGTGCGTATACTGGACGATGTATGTTGAGACTGTGTGCGTATACTGGGCTATGTATGTTGAGGACTGTGTGCGTATACTGGGCTATGTATGTTGAGACTGACTGTTGTGTATATATACTGGGCATTGTATGTGTTGCGATTGGTTGTGTGCAAGAGAAATGTGTCTTTGACATTATGTGTGAATGTGTGTATGTGTGTGAGTGTGTGTGTATGCGTGTGTGTTTGGATATTGCGTGTCTCTGGATGTATCTTTTCTTCACCTTCGTGTTTTCGAATAGAAGGAAGGAAGAAAGAAAGAAAGAAAGAAAGAAAGAAAGAAAGAAAGAAAGGAAAAGAAAAGAAAGAAAGAAAGAAGAAGAAATCAGTATTTCCATCATGATTCACATTCTCACAACGCGGGCCAGCGTTTAAACTTCATTACGTGAATGGGCTCGAGAGCTCTCGTCGCGCGATCTCTCAGCTAATTATAGCACAAATATTGTAGCTCACCGCGTGATTTTTCGGTCCTTGACAACCACTCCAGAATGCAAAATGTTGCGACCTTGGCATTACCTGACATTTGAACTTTGATCGTGACAGTAACTTGCGTGGCTTGTCAGTTATCAATATATAATATATTTCAGTTTATTTGTCATGATAACCTGGCCAAAGAATCTCGACTGTCGATGCCTAATTTCTCTATGTTTACGGTTTTCATGGGTTTCTTGTAGGACTTGCTCATTTGTTTCTCTGTGCGTCCATGGTATCCATTGCATTTTCCTAAGAAGCCATACTTCCACCGTGCCTTCTTTTTGTCAAAGTTTCAAATGCATAGAATATTATAGGTCGTATATGTCATTTCAACAACCTGTTTCTTATTGCAGTAGACAGCCTTTTATTGGTTATATTGTTTTCCATCTGAAAAAGGCTACATTTGCCATATTAACTATTGTTCTAATCTATACAAGGCACTTTCCATCAAATGTTGTGACTGTTCTGAGATGGTTGAACCGATTCACTTGTTTAAGAATTTTTCCCATTTACATGGATGTTACATTATAGTATTTCTTTCATCTTGGCGACGACCATAATCTCTGTCTTCTTACAGTTGACTTCTAACCATGATTGTTAAATGTATACAATAACCGCATCTACAAACTGCTGCAGATCCTGCAAAACTAATGTGTTATCTACATACTTTATATCAAGCTTCGTGATGAAGGGGTTACGAATGCGTGGATTGAATGAGTGGATTGGAATACAGTGTATATGATCTCATACAAAAATTTGAATTTGTAATTATATTGAGGCAAACACAACTTTTAAAGGTATTAACATTTGTATATGCCTTCAAAACGAAAGTTAGAAGACATTAGAGGAAAGAGTGTAAGATAGTATGGAAACTAACTGAGTTAGTGTGAAGCAACAATGACAGACTTTGATGAAGTTCTATTTTCCGTCACATCCTGCACTTTTCTCCCCACCACAGGGCCACCAACTCTGTAATTCTCTCGACTGTAATACAGTATATTCATGCCATTGTCATGCAACCGCAGCCATAGTATTCACAAAATGTACGTATGGCAATTTGTTTTAAAATTATTTTCAAAATAATGTCCCCAGAGCTTAAATTTCGGACAGCATACTATTTGTATGTTGTATTTATATCAAAGTATTTAGCAATCTACAAAGAATAGAATAGTTATTTAATGTATCGGAAACATGTTAATACATAATCAAGATCAAATCCATCAGTTTAACTGTTGTTTTGTATGAAAAATATTGTTGGACTTAGGTTGGTACGCTGAGTCACTTTACAAGGACTAGAATGGTATGCTGAATGACTTTACAAGGACTAGAATGATATGCTGAATGACTTTACAAGGACTAGGTTGGTATGTTGAGTCACTTTACAAGGACTAGGTTGGTACGCTGAGTCACTTTACAAGGACTAGAATGGTATGCTGAATGACTTTACAAGGGCTAGGATGGTATGCTGAATGACTTTACAAGGACTAGGTTGGTATGCTGAGTCACTTTACAAGGACTAGGTTGGTATGCTGAGTCACTTTACAAGGACTAGGTTGGTACGCTGAGTCACTTTACACGGGCTAGGTTGGTACGCTGAGTCACTTTACAAGGACTAGGTTGGTATGCTGAGTCACTTTACAAGGACTAGGTTGGTATGCTGAGTCACTTTACAAGGAGTAGGTTGGTACGCTGAGTCACTTTACAAGGAGTAGGTTGGTACGCTGAGTCACTTTACACGGGCTAGGTTGGTACGCTGAGTCACTTTACACGGGCTAGGTTGGTACGCTGAGTCACTTTACAAGGACTAGGTTGGTATGCTGAGTCACTTTACAAGGGCTAGGTTAGTATGCTGAGTCACTTTACAAGGACTAGGTTGGTACAATGAGTCACTTTACAAGGGCTAGGATGGTATGCTGAATGACTTTACAAGGACTAGGTTGGTATGCTGAGTCACTTTACAAGGACTATGTTAGTACGCTGAATCACGTTACAAGGGCTAGCTTTGGTATGCTGAGTCACTTAACAAGGGCTAGGTTGGTACGCTGAATGACTTTACAAGGGCTAGGTTAGTATGCTGAGTCACTTTACAAGGACTATGTTAGTACGCTGCATCACGTTACAAGGGCTAGCTTTGGTATGCTGAGTCACTTAACAAGGGCTAGGTTGGTACGCTGAATGACTTTACAAGGACGTTGGTTGGTACGCTGAATCACGTTACAAGGTCTAGCTTTGGTATGCCGAGTCACTTTACAATGGCTAGGTTGGTATGCTGAGTCACTTTACAAGGACTATGTTGGTACGCTGAGTCACTTTACAAGGGCTAGGTTGGTATGTATGAGTCACTTTACAAGGAGTAGGTTGGTATGCGTGATGACTTTACAAGGACTAGGGTGTTATGCTGAATGACACATACAAAGGCTAGGTTGGTATAATGAGACTTTACAAGTGCCTTAGGTTGTACGCTGAGCACTTTACAAGGAGTAGGTTGGTACGCTGAGCACTTTCCTACGGGGCTAGGTTGGTACGTGAGTCCTTTACAAAGGGTACGATGTTGTGCGCTGATGGACTTACAAGGACGGGTTGGGCGCTGGACTTTACATTTTTTACTTAGATTGGCAGTGTTTTGCGTAACTTTACAAGAATGAGGTTGGTACAACTGTGGACATGCAAACATTATTTCGTCACGGCCACTATGGAACAGGTTTCAATTCCTGCCATCTGTATTGATTTTAAGTCATTCGATGGCAATCCCTCCAGAGGCTCTAAATTTTCAGAAGGTTCACTAATACGGGGAAAACTATCGAGACATCACGCAAACCGTCGCACACCTCTCTTGATAGGCTGATAGGACCTTATCATTGTTCAATGTTTATTCAGCTTGTTGTTTTAATATATGTTTTAATAAAAAACAAGTCGGCTGGCCGAGTGGCTAGAACGCCGGACTCTCCTTCGAGAGACCTGGGTTCGATCCCTCGGTAAGGTGTGGGGTATTTTTCTGTCGGGGGAAAAAGAAACTC
>JACEFZ010003475.1:0-14679 GCA_014155875.1 Cepaea nemoralis | reverse complement strand
CAGGGGATGGTCGGGGTCGTCCGGGACATGTGGGGGGGAACCCCTCTTTTGGCCTTTAACCAAGCCGGGGGCCCGGAAAGGGAGAAAATTGGGGTAAAAAAAAGGGGAAGGAAAAAATTGGGGGCTTTCCCTAACCCAGTGGGGGGGCCGACCAGGGGAAAGGTCTGGAAAGGGAAAGTAAACAATAACATCCAAAAGAACAAAATTTTCCCCTAGGGGGCCTAAAAAAAATTTGAACAACAAAAAAAGAGTCGCCGAGAAGGGCCCCGAAGCCCGGGGCCAAAAGGGGACTCGTCAGGCAAAAAACAAAAGAAAGAGCTTTTTTTCAAGTCGCAGCCACGGAAAAAAACAATGGGGGGACAGAAGGCTCTCCCCAGAAAGACTTGAAGAAAGGAAAAGGAACTCCCCCCAACCAAAAAGAAATTAAAAAAAGACAAAAAAGGGGAACAAGCGGAAAGGGGCCATTTTAAACCAAACAAACCGCGTGGAGCCAAGGGGGAGCAAAAAGGAAACACACAGAGGGAAATTTCCCAAACAAAGACGCGAAAAATACTAACTTTTAACTAACATTAATTAGTTGTTTTTTTTAAATTATTTATAAATGGCTGACAATTTATGTTTAATTAGTTTAAATATCCGTGGTATGAGAATGGAATTAAAACAAATAGTCACACTCATACACAAACACAAGCCAGATTTTCTTTTATTACAAGAAACAAATATCCAAACAGACTTTGAAGCAGCTGAATTGGTAACACGGCTAGGATTTTTTAAAAAATCGTCATTCAGTTTGGCGGAAAACAACACAGGGTCAGGGACAGCGATCTTACAAATTTCCGACACATGGACTATTTTTAGGTCACACAGAGACCCACATGGTAGGATTTCTACAGTTGAGGTGAAAAACGAGACACACACGTACGCTATTGTAAACATACATGCACCACCAAATTACAATTATCAACCTCTATTTTATGAACAGTTAGACGACTTATTAACACAGACATACAGGGGACAAAATATTGTTCTTGCCGGTGATTTCAACTGTGTTCTTGATGGAATAGATGTGGTAGGAGGCAAAGTGAGAACACAGCTGAGAAGGACCGGCAAGGACAGCATACATCAACTAGACACACTACTAAACATCATCGACACACACAACCTCACAGACGCATTCAGGCAAACACACCCCGACAGCAGAAGAAACGACATACACAAACAAAGCACACAACAGATCATCCAGATTAGACAGATTCTACACACCCGCAACACACAACATCATAAAAACCCAACACCTACGAGAAACACTAGACTTCACAGACCACAAAGGTATACTTGTACATATTAGTCTAAACAGCACAGACATGCAGCCACACAAACGGTCACCACACTGGAAGTTCAATTGTACACTTCTGAAACACGCAGGATACGTACAATATATGACAACGCTCATACACACATACACAGAAAATATACCGACTGAGAACATCACACAATACTGGGACTTGCTAAAAAGCACGATACGAAGCAGAACACAACATTTAGCAACCATGATTCACAAAGACAGAATAAGAAAGGAGCGTATTATACAGACAGCCATACGACTAACAAAACAGACAGACAGAGATGCACTTCATTTACACACACTTGAAGCACAGCTAGAAGAACACCAACAACACAGATATTTGGGTGCTCTTCTCAGAACAAAGCTCAACACTATTACACAAGAGTCAGCAAGTAGACAATACATTGCAATAGAGCAGAATATACAGCATAGGAGACAAATAAGCCAAATATCAGACATGCAGGGAAACATGCAGACAGAAACACCACACATAGGGACCGCTTTCCAGCAACACTACACACATCTATTCACAGCAGAGGCAGTAGACACACAGATACAAGACAACTTCTTACAGTACACAAAGAAATTACCTGACACAGACAGAGAAACACTGGACACAGAGCTGACACTGACAGACATAACACAGGCACTGAGCATACTAAACAAAGACAAAACTCCAGGACCAGACGGTTTGACAGTAGAATTCTACCAACACTTCTTTCCTATCCTAGGTAATCTTCTCCTCAAAGTCTATCAGGAAGCCTTTGACAAACAACAATTACCTGAAAGCTGTAACATGTCCTACATCACACTCATACGCAAAGACAACACCGACGAAACACAACTGAAGAACTACAGACCAATTTCCTTACTCAACACAGACTATAAGATACTTGCCAAATCACTCACCAACAAACTCAAACCCTTCATGCCAACACTCATACACCCCGACCAACAGTGCAGTGTCAAAGACAGAAATATACACAACCACAATCACCTCATTAGAGACATAATCAACTACACACATGGGAAAGACTTCCATCCTCCATCTTGTCCTTGGATCAAGAGAAGGCTTTCGACAGAATTTCCCACACTTACCTGCATAAGACACTAGAACACTGTAACATAGGAGAGTACTACAGGCAGTGGATACAGATTTTGTACAAAAATCCTGAGAGCAAAGTGTTGGTGAACCATTCACTGACAGCTAGCTTCAGGCTCTTTAGATCTGTAAGACAGGGATGTTTCTTATCACCACTACTGTACGTGCTCACCTTAGAGCCCCTACTAGAGAAGATAAGACAAGACACTAGTATTAAAGGAACCTTCCTACATGGGATAGGAGAGCAGAAGCTCGTCGCTTATGCAGATGACACTGCCTTCTTTCCCACTAGCAACATCTCAATAAGGAACATACTCCACACCTTTAACCATTTTGAGAAAAGGCAGTGGAGCCAAAGTAAATATACAGAAATCACAGATAATGGGTCTAGGAAAGTGGAAACAAAAGTCTGATTTCCCTCCAGACCTGAGACACACAGACACCATGAAGCTGTATGGGATCACATTTCCATGTGATCCCACAAAAACACACAGACAGACATGGCACTCACTGACCGAACAGATCACAGACATGTTACACAGGTATAGGTACAAAACATCCACAATATTTGGTAGAAGCACAATAGTCAACACATACATAATACCCAAAATATTATACTTAGCGACAGTACTAGACCTTCCCAAACAGACCGTCACAGACATAAACATACAAATCAGACGCTTCATCTTCACCAATACAATACACAGCATACAACACAAAACACTCATACAAGACAAACGACAAGGGGAGATTTCACTACAGGACATCCACACACAAATACTGTCACTTAGAATCAGTCACATAGGTAAAATTCATCAGACACCCAGAACAACATAGATTAGCTTTATATTATATAGCACACAACATAAAACACCTCACACCTCTTAACAATGCAGCTGCACACTACCAGGGAACACTGCCAACATTCTACCAGACATGCATACAGGCAATACAAGGACATGAACAGTTAATACAGCAAACAACACACAAAATATACAAACATTTAGTTAGAGAGCAAGCACCATCACTCAAACTTAGGATTAAAAGAGGACACAAATACTTCATGTCTGACTTCACATGCACCTTTTAAAACCTACACAACAAACACATAACACCAAAAGCTAGGGAGATCACATATAGACTGATATACAATATGACACCGACAACACAGACATAAGCATACAAACAAATAGCACAATGTCAGCTATGTAGAAATAACACAACAGAGACAGAGGAACACATTTATTATACATGTCCAACAATTACAGCCATACGCGCAACACTCAAACACCTCATACAAACGTACACAGACAAACAAACCGACATATATAAAGCAATTTTTCTCAATACTATACCAAAGACAGCAAAAGACATACATACAAAACTACTGACAGCTCTTTCTTACTACAGATATCTCATATGGACATGTAGAAACTCAACCAGATACAAACACCGCACATATAACACACACTTAATGTCATTTATGTACACGCACAAAATATCACAACTGTTTCCTTAGTAAATCATATGTATTCTTCATTATTGTATTACAAATTTGGTATACATGAGTGCGAGAAAGAAAGAAAAATCCTGTGAGTGAATGGTGAGTGAATGATTAAAAAGATCACATATGGTCAAAAGTCCAACGGAAAATCCCTTACGTAAAGAATAGTGAAAGTATAAATGTTTTGTTTTATTTGTTTAAAAATGATGGTTTCAACCCTTATAGATAAGGGGGAAAGAAAAAGAAGAAAAGAAGATCAACTCCTCCCATTCCAAATTACTATTTATGGAATGTTTGCTTTAAATGCACTTGTTGTGCTATACTACCACCACTACTAAGATTATCACTTTAGTAAATAAAATCACATATCTGTTATATTATTATTATTATTATTATTATTATTATTATTATTATTATTATTATTATTATTATTATTATTATTATTATCATCATTGTTATTATTATTATTATTAATTTTACTATTTTTTATTATCATTATTATTACTATCATTATCTTACCCTTATTATCTTTAGTACCATTAATTTTATAAGTATTAAGTATATCATCATTATTAATTTACAACTTCATCTCCCATGTTCCCCCCCCCCCCCCTTGTTTAAGGTTTGCTGCTTTTGCTACTACCCCCACTAGTTTTTTCAAACTGTACCATTATTAAGAGTCGTCATGTCCCTTTCTCTTTGTCACCCCCTTTGAATCATGTGAGTGAGTGTTGAATAAATGAATACAAAATCACAAATGGTTACCAAACCAATGATACTGTAAAAACTTGTGTAAATACAAATGCTTGGTAAATTTTTTATTAAAAAACAAAAGAAAGAGAGAGCAAAGAGGAAAATATGAATGAACCCATACATTTAGGGGGAAAAAAAAACAAGGAGGAAAATATAACCCACTCCTTTACTCCAAGTATTACTAAAAACTGCAGTTTGAATGTGTATGTACCTGCTAGGCTATGTTAACACCATTCCAAAGAAAATCATCCTAGAAAATGGAATCACATATTGTAAAAATGTTATCATTTCATAACTATTATTACCATTGCTGTTTTTTATAATTGCTGTTATTACCCTCAGTATGTCTCTTCTTGTCATTATTATTATTGTCATCATTAGTAATAAAACAAATAACCCTTTCCCATGTGCCCCCCTCCCCTCGCTCATGGTTGTTGTTGCCTTTGCTGGTACCCACACCGTTTTGGTTCAAATATTTATCCTGCTTTTACCATCATTGCCCAGATAGTGGTGATAAGGGCATTGGTGGAGTGAAACAAATTGGTGAGAAGATGGCAAGGAAACAAAAATGTAAAGATTGTAAAAATTGTGTACTAATACAGATGCTTGTTTACTTTTTACAAAAAAAAAAAAAAAAGGAGGAGGAAAGGGAAAAGATGAATGAACCCTTACAAATAAGACCAAAACAACAAATAAGCAAGGAGAAAAAGATAACCAACTCCTTTTACTTCTACTAGTATTAAACATTGCATGTTGAAATTATATGTACCTGCTATGCTATGCTAACACCATTCTAGCAAATGGAATCACAGTCTTGGAGAGTGAAATCATTATCATAACTATTATCATCATTGCTGTTACTATCAGTACTGTTATCATCCTTAGTAGGTTAATGTTTGTCATCATTATTATTGATGTATTTGGTTTTATTTGCATTATTATTATAGTTACCTTTATTAATATATAACCCCATCTCCCATGTGACCCCCCCCCCCCCTTTTCCCTTGCTCATGGTTTGTTTGTTGCCTTTACTGACACCTTCACCTTTTGGTTCCAAAAATTATCCTGCCTTTACCATCATTACCCATTAGTGTGGTGGGTCAAATGGGTGGGAGTGTGAAAATGGAAACAAAAATGGAAAGGTTTATCCTTCTCCCTATCTACTCCCCTTCACATGTAAATATGCCCAATGAATAAAATATGCACACGTCACATACACGCCCACATGCAACGCTCCGTAAACAAACCTATACAAATACTAAATACACATTAAATGCAACCACTACCCTTTCTGCCGTGTAAACCCCGATACTGTTTACACCTCCCATTCCCACCATCTTGATACTGTTTGTTTGTTGATGCTGCTGCCGCCATTTTCGATCGGTTCAGACATTTTATACTGCCAGTTTCATCATTACCGAGTGGTGGTGATAGTATTGGAGTTTTAGAGCCGACAGGAGAGGGAGGCGGCAAGCGGCAAGGGAAATAATATCGGTGCACTATCATCATGCTGTTGTTTCTGTAAGGTTTTACCCTACAACAATTCAATGTAGAAATATTAAAATGTATAAAATATTTGTATTTTTTGCGCATATGTCACCTACACGTCCCACATACAACGCTCTGTAAAAACACAAACAATACACTTTGCAATGATTTTAACACTCAATAAAAAATTTTTAAAAAAAGAAAAAAGGAGGTGTACCTTTTGGGGGTGTCGTCGACCTGCATAGGATCGAAGTTCCCACTAGGTGGTACTTTCACCTGTCAGCAGAGGCTCAGAAAGCCGTGTATGACAAGTTACACGGCAAAAAGTTTTCTCTACCAAGTCTAGGGATAGACATATCTCTGGAGCACCGAGAGAAAGAAAAAGACAGCTGACCATCCACTGGTTACCCGTCACGATTGCTCCCCAAGGAGTTAAAAAACTGGTGCACAGCATCACAGGAGATGAAAAGGCTGAGGTCTTTAGGATACAAAATGGGGCTGGCAAGTGGAGAGCGCTCTGCAACCCAAAAAAGGAAGTCCCCCATTATATACGGATCTACATTCCTGGCATTACGAACAATAATCACAGAGTGTTGATCACGATGCCGGGGAGAAAGACCAATTGTCCAGCGTGTGGCCAAACAACCATTGGGCAAATAAATGCCCTAAGTCGACGACAACCGATGACACCAACAGCAGCAGCAGTCAGTGTACAAAGCCAAGAAGATTTCCCACCACTCGAAAGAGAAACTCCTCCGCATGGAGAGATTGAACTGACACAAACTTTCAATAGTCAAATCAACACACAAGAAGACAGGAACACACAAGAAAATAACACACAAGAAAATAACACACAAGAAAATAACACACAAGAAATCAATCCAAGGAATGAAGACTCTGACGGTTTTCAAGTCGTCAGCAAACCAAAGAAGAGAACATGGGCTAACAGAAGACTACTGCAGTCAAAACACAGCGACGACACAGAAACAGACGACTTATCACTGCCAAAGAAAGAAAAAGTCAAAGCCACTATAGGCAAGACAAAGGAAACTGAACAAGAACAACAAGAGGAGACACAAGTACAAGACGAAGACGACAAATACAGCATACCAGACACTCTCTTTGTAGACACCGACACAAGTGATAAGAACGAGGATCAAGATTATCCTTTCACACAAACCTTTGCCACTAAAGACTTGCTCGCCTAAATGTACCCATCATGGATAACAACTTTGTGTGTGAATCGATATAGTTATTATATCTCATTTATTGTTTTTACTTAAATTACAATGACTAGTGATTTAATTATTATTACTTTAAACATTTGTGGTATACGTACAAAATTACAACACATTATCACACTAATAAACAAACACAAACCATACTTTATATTACTACAAGAAACAAACATATGTTCAAAAACATTCGCACAACATATCACCACACAGCTAGGCCTCAGACATTCATCCTTTAGTTTAGGCACACACAAAATTGGGTCAGGAACAGCTATTCTGCAGACATCAGACAGGTGGGATATAATTAAAACACACACGGATAACCAGGGACGAATCTCCATAAAGCAGGTTAAAAACACTATACATGCATACACCATAGTGAACATACATGCACCACCTAATTACAATCATCAACCAAATTTTTACCAAGAATTAGACATCTTACTTATACAAACATACAGAGGGCAAAATGTTATCCTTGCAGGGGATTTCAATTTTGTACTCTAAATTGTAATTTTAAAAAATAAAAAATGAATATGTACTTAATTAGAAGTCAAAATACTTTAGAATACTTTGAAGTAAAGTAAGATAACTTTTATGATTATCCAAACTAAATAAAATATTGGTAAAATCTTGAAGCAGACCAGAAACTAATTAAGTACGTCTCTTAAAATTTTTGCAAGAAATTTTGATATTTTAAATATTTGAACAATAATTCTGCATAACATATAATTGTAGATTCAATATAACTTTATTTCTCTTATATGTTAGCAATAACATTATTATTTCCCTTCTTCCTTTATAGTGTCTTCTGTAGTTGTCGGCACCTTGCAGTCTTGACAGGACCAAAGTATGTGTGTTGATGAAACTGCTTGAATTTAACCAGTGTGGGAAACCATAAAATTGAAACTATACAAATGAAACTATACAAATGAAACTATACAAATGGATGAAGTCAAATCTTCACTTGTTAGAAGATAAATACATCTGGAACAAAACAAGCTGCAGAAACTGCCTTTGTTGTTGTTGTTTGTCCATCATGAATTATGATGACCATTCATTTCATCCAGTGAGGTTGAAAGTATGGAGCCGTTAGTTCTAAGATGGCAACTAGTTAATTTTTGAGGGGGTACAATTTTGTACCTTATCAGATGCCAGAATTTATTATCAGAAACAGCACATTAACACCAACCCTATGCTACCGATCTCAAACTTGGACTTTGACAAATTCACACAAAGGGGTTCAACCTCAACACCTGTTGTACTAAATGTCTTTTCGTCCTTGACTTGGGGACGTAAATTACAAGTACCTCTAAAGTCGGAGTGGGTTCGCCTGATGGCAAGGGACACTGGTAATAGGGAAAGCTAATCCACACGTAAAATTTAGTCCAGTGCCACTAGAAGTGTGTATAGACTATGCTTGAGATCAAAGCGAGCGAGCGCCACACACACACACACACACACACACACGGGCACACAGACACACACACACACACACGCACACACACACGGGCACACACAGGCACACACACACACACACACAAACACACACATACACAAACAAATGTTTCCTAAAGCACCATTCCATGTATGCATGAGCAAGATATTGTGTCCTTGTGAGACACACCATTACATGTGGTATCATTTGTTAAACCTTCATGAAATAATATATTTATCTAGGTCTTTAACTAGTGTGTTAGAGTGTAAACAGAAACAAGGGGGTCTTGATCAGACAAAAGAGACACATGGCCCCTCAAGATGGCAGAAAAGAACTGACCCGTCAATGAGGGGTTACGAGCGGAGGCATTGGGGGGTCTGGGATGTCAGGCATTGGTAGTACCTTTGGTAAGGATGGCTGTCACTTCCTTATCATGGAACTTTCCCCACTGGTCCAAGCCTGATGTCCAGCTCACGCCTGTGGCTCCTAGTAGCTGTCAGCATGCGACAGCGGCCATCCCCGGACAACAGCTGTGAGAGGCTGGCTAAACCAGGCGTGGCAGCCGATTTGGTGTCAAACCAAGCGGTGAACTAGGGTATGCCTACCCAGCATGTGAAGACAGAATTCGGCAGCCTACGCGGAAGAAATCATTGATGATTCAACGGACAAGACGGCGTTTACCTGCAAAGCTTTGTGGACGGTGATGAGGAAGGCTAGGCACGTAGGGCGCCCTGGTCATCCACTGCACATGTATTCGTCTCCAGTCGTCTTGACTTGTCTTGCCACTGGATTCATATGGAGTCAGGCGAGATAGTGTGGGCGACGAATTGCGCAAATCTTCCTCACTTTAATCTAATTCATCGCGCAAGTCATTCTTCACCCAACTTCATGCCATCTTAGAACTAACGGCTCCATACTTTCAACCTCACTGGATGAAATGAATGGTCATCATAATTCATGATGAACAAACAACAACAACAACGGTAGTTTCTGCAGCTTGTCTTGTTCCAGATGTATTTATCTTCTAACAAGTGAAGATTTGACTTCATCCGTTTGTATGGTCTCAATTGTATGGTTTCCCACACTGGTTAAATTCAACAGTTTCATCAACACACATGTAAATATTATTATCATCACCCACTTCAATATTTCGGAATTAATTACATATGTCACTCACAACATACACACGGAAAAGCTGTGTCCCACATCGACACCAACCCATACCACACGAAAAGATATCAACTCTATAAAACAGGATTTAAGAGTTAACACTCCATGGTCAAGAGGAACTAACCAGTCAGCCAGCCAGCTAACCAGCCAATCAACCAACCAACCAGTTAATAACCCTGTTCTAATAATCTGTCATTGAGTTTTGCTTTCAAATGTCTCTTTTATCATATTTCCGTTCGTTATTCCGATATTAGTTGATCATTGTTTACTTGTGTGTTTCAGACGGTTGTTTGGATATCTTTAACGAACTAGACTGCGTTGGAAGTCTGGTTGCTGCGATCTATCTGCACACGAAAAATGCAAAAGTAGTCAAGAATTGCTGCAAAGTTCTGGCCACGGCTGTGGAGTCCGATGGTAATACGCCGCATCATTTTTGTCTGATTAATGAAAGAAACCTGCAAAATAAAGATTAAAAAGCCATACTTTACCAGTTAGCTGGAGTGTTAACGAAGTTGTCAACGAGCTGCGCTGATAATGTTATGAGCACAGTCGGTCGCGGGTTCGACACCTGAGAATGTCAGCGAAAGGTTGGCCATCTAGTCCCCCCCCCCCCCTTCCCGTGCATTCAGGACAACAAAATGTGATGACATATCACGACAACAAAATGTGATGACATATCTCAGTGGTTCTCAACCTTTTTTGGCCCAAGCACCCCTTCACCATATGTTCAGAATGTCACCCCCCCCCCTTCCACACACACACACACAGACACATACATAGTATACGTAAAAATGGAAGCTAAATTTAATAACACTACTAAAACAAGTCTAGAAATCTACATAAAACGTGATTTGCTTGTTTACTTACGATATAAAGCGAATTTCAGAAGGGCAAGAAGTACAGAACCGTAAAGTATGCGGGGAAAAACAATATCAAGTAATGGGTCCTTGTATTAACGTGAAATTGTAATAATCCTAATTCCCCCACTGGAAACCCTAAAATCCCCCCTCCCGGTTGAGAACCACTGCTCTATCACATCACTAGCGCGTAGCAGAAAACTACATCAGGGCAAATAACATACAATAAATTTGCTGGTTGATTAGACAAACCTAAAATATTTTCAGATATCATCATCATCACCCATAAGCTTCATGATCATCATCAAGTGCAATGAAAGCGTGTGCGATCGCGCTTCTCTTTATAACAGTTTACCACTCTTTTTCTCACTTTGAACGTGCGACTACCTCATTGGCAGGAAAGCATGCTAGACTCAACCGCTTCTAATAGTGTGTGTATACCATACTATAGTATATGGTGTATTTTTAATGACTGTGCAGTGTTTGAAAATATTGCCGGTCCAAGTTTTTAATTCACCCTCTGTAAAGTTCATGCAACATATTAGGTAAAAACAAAACTTGAACCGGCAATATTTTCAAACACTACACAGTCATTAAAAAATACACCCTGTACATCCAGCTTTCACTCTACTGCTTCTCACAGGTTGTGTATGTGTACCATTTTTTAGTGCATCAATCTTTCACACTCTCCAGCAGGGGAGGAAATTTCCGACCTGCTGGTCGTATATGGTCCGCGAATTCATTTAAACGGCCCAGCCAGGGCAACCGCAGACGGGACTCGACATTAAATAACTATACTGGCACCTTGTCGTCTTGACAAACGATAGTTTGTTACATTGTGCTTTAAACAACAACAACAACAACAACAAAAGGCATAATAACTACAACCCGTGGCGTGGATCAAGGATGGAGTTATACCTCTCCAAAGCACAAAGCCTTGGCCCAATTTATAAATACCGTGTGTTGCTGGTACACCATGATCCCTCTCTCGCCCTGCCTATCAATAAATATATGATCTTTATAAATAATCATCAATAAATCTAATAGCAACATGATTAAGGCCAGTTGACATCCTACGACTCACCAAAAAGAAGCATTTTCAGCCATCACATTACAACACAATAGTTAGTTAATTGAATATCCTTTACAGGACGTCGCAGTCAACGCCAGCATTTTTTGCTATTGTGATCTCTTATCAAGTTTACGTTCAGTAGTTTGCCATTGCTTTCTGAACGATCGGCACCCATACCATTTCGCTAAAAACTAACACAAGGCGGTCTGGTACCAAATCGCACGCAATTGTGTGTTTGAACCCCAATGTGCGGGATTACAAACTGCTTCTGTAACTCCTACGCCACGGAACTGGATATCACATTAGGGGGAGAGTTAAGTAAATGTTGACAACATATAGCAGACTCATTTTTCAGTTGGATAATTGTGTATGACTCATGAATGATGTTATATATACCCAAGTGGCTTTTGTCGGGGGAAAATGTTTCCCATTTTTGCTCTGCGGTAATTTGATAGTATTGAGTTGTGTTGAGTTGAAATGAGTTGAGTTGAGTTGAAATGAGTTGAGTTGAGTCAAGAACCAACATCACAGCACTCGGGGCATTTCTAAACGTGCTCCGTCCTCATCTTCAACATCCAGCAAAGAGACCCAATACTCATGGTACCAGTAGTAATATGATTATACATACATTTTGACTTTCCTCGTCCTGAGTGTCGGTCAGATACTCTGGTTACTTCCTGCAGCATCGTTCTCTCCAGGCCGTGCAACAGTGGAAGATGATGATGATGACGATCAGATGAAAAATTCAACCGTGACAGGCGGAGATGCTTACTACATACTTCCATAGCCTTTTCTTCGAGCGAGGGTAGTGAAATCAAATCATACAAATATAGGCCGAAGTCTAACCTTCAGCACAGCCTGCACAGACTCTCCTCACCGAGGGAGGGGAGGCTTGAGAGTGGACATGTTCACAGCTAAGGGACAACCACAAACAAGGACAACGAAATCGACCGAACGTCTCGCACGGCAGGGGAAAGATTTCCGGTGTCATGACGAGGACGGGCCCGTCCATAAAGAATGTTAAAAGGTGAAAAGGCCGAAACATGCGTGGAAAGGTGACCACATCTGACGATCAGAACCCCCCCCCCCCCCCCCCCCCCCCCCTCGGGGGTCGTGTTTTTATCATGTGAAATAATAATGTTATTGCTAATTTATAAGGGAAATAACTAATATTGAAACCTCGCCTATATCTTATGCAGACTTCTGTGTTCATTTAGGTATTAAGGAAGCGATTCCTACGACCGCTTAAGCGGGCTTACGAATCGCGTCCGTAAGACCTTGGCCACGGAGACCGATACTGCAATTACTACCTCGTTCAGTAGTTTGCTATATCTTTCTGAACGACAGGCTCCCATAACAATTTGGTAAAATACGGCGAATCTGCTGTCAAATCGCAAGGCAGCACTAATGCCCACGCCAGTAACAACACCACTCGAGACTGAAATCACCAATACCTTGGCCACAAACGACATTACAACACAAAGAACAAATCAACAAAAGGAACAAGACAGCAAAACCCAACCCAAATCCAAATCACCTACCACCCCAAATACACACCCATCCCCAACCCCGACCAAGGAAAACAATTCAGATGAACGGGAGCCCATTAAAAATGACAAAGAGGTGGACAAAGATGGCTTCATTATAGTTATTCATAACAAGAAGCGCAATAGAATGCAGAAAAACGCAGAAAACAGAGATAGTGAAGACGACGATTCTCCAATTGCCACACCAAAAAAAGCGAACAAACCGGACAGCGACACAGTAAGGACAAATGATCAACGACAGAACACAGAGGAAGAGGACAACATATCCTTAAGACGTTTATTTATCGCCACTGACACTGAAGAAGAAGAGAACTCGGGAACGTCCAAAACGCACTGAACAGCTATATGCAACATATTTCCTTACTTCCTTTAGTAATGTCAATTGTCATTTGCACGCAATATAATTTTCTTTTGTTTATATACTTGTGATGGGTGACGACATAAAAATAATATGTTTAAATATAGCTGGATACGCACAAACAACAACACATTTGCACACTCATACACAATTACAAACCAGATGTCATCCTGCTACAAGAGACAAATATTCATTCAGATATACATGGCGCACAAATTACAACACAATTAGGACTAAGACATGCACACTTCAGTTTGGCAGTCCAAACCATAGGTTCTGGGACAGCCATACTACAAACATCAGATAGGTGGAACATTTTAACAACAAATCGGGATAGCCAGGGTAGAATCAGCATAACACAGATAAGTAACACCTCACATACATATACCATTGTCAACATACATGCACCACCAAATTACAACTATCAGCCACAATTTTATGAAGAACTAGACACACTACTCACACACACATACAGAGGACAGAACATCATACTCTGTGGAGATTTCAACTGCGTCTTACAGGCATTGGATATAATAGGCGGAGAAATGAAGACACAGGTTAGGAGAATGGAAGGAGAAAGCACAACACAGTTAGAAACACTGCAAAATATTTTAGACACACACAATTTAATAGACACATTCAGACACAAACATCCAAATAAGCGAGAAACAACCCACACAAATAAAACACACCACACAGGGTTAAAGGTTTTCCTGCAACACACCACATATAAATTCCTCAAAAATTCCAGACACCCGCCCGCCAACACACTCCAAAAAAAAAAAAACTTCCCCCATTTCCCCCCAAATT
>JACEFZ010003474.1:922500-984356 GCA_014155875.1 Cepaea nemoralis | reverse complement strand
AGGTGTGGTAGAATTAAACAAAGCATTCATTTTGAATGAATTATGCACCATGGGTTGGTCAGAAGAAGTCGCCGTAGGCATTCAGGCAAGCATCCCATTGCTTAGGTAGGCGGCGAATGTCGTGTGCAAAAAACAAAAAGATTGTGGTTGCTCACTGAATCAAGTGTTTACTGTGTTCATTACGTCTGCATCTGTGTGAAATCTTTGCCCTTTGAGAGCTTTTTTAAGAGGTCCGAACAAATGAAAATCACATAGTGATAAATCAGGACTATAGGCTGGATGCTGCAGAATTTCCCACTTCTTCCTGGCTAATGCTTTCTGCACAATCTTTGCGACATGCGGACGAGCATTATCGTGCAACAAAATCACACCGCGAGAAAGCATGCCGGGTCGTTTATTCTTGATGGGTAGAGTTTATGTTGACACCGGGTTCTTTAAAGTCGGCCAATAATAGCCCTTCATGGTAAAAAAAAATGCTCTCAGCATAATCTTACCAGCGGAAACCTGTAACTTGAATTTTTTGGGTTTTGGTGATACAGCATGCTTCCATTGCATGCTCTCTCTCTCTTTTGCTGCTCTGCTCAAAGTGGTGACACCATGATTCATCGCCTGCCATTATGCGGAAGAGAAATGCATCACCCTCCACTCTGTAACGCAGCAAAAGGTTCAAACACCATCCCATGCGTTCCTCTTTTTGGTGGTCGGTCAACATCCGTGGTAACCACTGTGAACACACCTTCCGATATTGCAGTTTCTTACGAACGACCATTTGAATTGTCCCAATTGACACATCAAATTCTTTCGCTAGCGAACGTATGCTTCGACAACGGTTCATCTGTACTGCTTATCAATTTTGGCGATGTTTTTTTTTTCCACATGGGGCAGTGGGGAACATTTTATGTGATATTCACTGGCACAGGAACGGAGCATAATGGGACGACCCGTTGCTGTGATGTTGGAACCGCGACTGAACTGAACTGAATATATATATATTCAGATGGCTAATGCTTTTATTTTTATATAATAATATAATATAATATAATATAATAATTATAAATTACAGATGGGTAAGAGATCTCAGGGTCGGCCTCTACTACGATACAAAGATGTGTGTAAGCGGGACATGATTGATACAGGCATTGATAATGCACATTGGGAGCAAGTCGCCGCTGAACGTGTTGCATGGAGGGCAAATATCAGAAATGGAATAAATTCAAAGGAGAAAATTATTGCAGAAAAGTCACACACCAAGCGTTTGAGACGTAAGATGGTGCATGATGGTGGAAATGACCACGTGTTCACATGCACCCACTGTGAACGGACATTTACAGCGCAAATTGGCCTTATCAGTCACACTCGCTACCGCCATAGTTAAAAGTTATTATGCCTTTTTAAAGCACAAACTATCGTCTGTCAAGATGGCAAGGTGCCAATGATATATATATATATATATATATATATATATATATATATATATATATATATATATATATATATATATATATATATATATATATATATCTTCTTCTTCTTCTTCTTTAGCGTTCCGAGCCATTGAGGTTCTTTGCTGCAAATACAATCCGTCTCCATTCGTCTCTCTGGTGGGCCTTCTCTTGCCAGTCGTTGATTCCAAGTGCTTGTAGGTCTGTACATGTATTATCTCTCCACCGCCTTCTTGGTCTACCTCGGGGTCTACGATCATTTATTTCCTGAGTGTAAGCGAGTTTTGTTTCCCTATTATCTTCCATTCTTTCTATATGCCCCAGCCATTGTAGTCTATTAGCCTTCATGATACCAGTGATTAGCGGGGACTTAAACAGATCATAAATGTCTTTGTTACTTCTTCTTTTCCACTCTCCACTTTGTGTATCCCTAATGGGTCCAAAGATGCGTCTTAAAATTTTGTTCTCAAAGGTTTGTAACAAGGCTTCGTCTCCTTTCGTTGTACTCCAGGTTTCAGAGCCATACAGCACAACTGGTCTGATCAGTGTTTTGTATATTGTGATTTTGGTGTTACGAGATAGCGCCTTTGATTTTAGTAGATGTTGTAGTGCATAGTATATCTTATTTCCAGAGTTGATTCTAGCTTGTATTTCTTCCCTTATGATGTTGGAGCAGTTGAAGATTGTACCCAGGTATGTGTATGTTTCCGTTCTTTTAATGGTCATATCATCTATTTGTATGTGGCCAGAGTTTCTAGCCATTCCGTCTCTTGAAATTACCATATATTCTGTCTTATCTTGGTTGATAACCAGCCCCATCTGTTGGGCTTTTCCCTTTAAGTGAGTCAATATTTCCAATGTCTTTTGTTCACTTTGCCCTATAATATCTATATCATCTGCATAACCAAGCAGCTTGGATGTTCCTCCAATATCACATTCCTCCTTTACCTTCCTTACAACTTACAACTATATATATATAGGCGGCTTCAGATGAACACCTTCAATGTTGTTTGGGGTGAATATATTCTGAAAAAAAGTAAAGAGCAAATGTATCATATTTCGATGTAGTCACCGCAGCGTCTAATGCAAGTCTTCCAGCACCGATAAAATGCTTGGATTCCTGTAGGAAAACAATTCTCTTGGTCTCTGGGGTAACAACTCGGTGTGTCTGACCAGGTCTTGAACAGTCTATCATAGAAGTCACGTCGTATTGAAACTGTCTACACCATTTCTGGACTGGCAGGCTTGCATCGCCATGCTGGACCTTCATTCGTCGATGAATTCCTATAGGTTCCACTCCTTCACTGATTTTAAAAAAATGGATAACAGACGCTGTTCCTCTTTGGTGCATGTCAAAGGTGAAGCGGCTATCTTTAAACTCTCCTGATGACATCACCGTGTTCGTCTGCACCGTAATTTCACGTGCTTAACTACAATATTGACTGGTAATAAGACAATGGTATGGTTATTGTAATTGCTATCACAATTTTAAGGTTTTCATGTAAAACAATCTCGTGTGTGTTTGTGCATGTGTGTGTGTATTATATATATATATATATATATATATATATATATATATATATATATATATATATATATATATATATATATATATATATATATATATATATATATCCAACCCTTTCCTGTCACAAATGGAGTGAAGCAAGGATGTGTCCTGGCACCAACACTGTTCAGCCTCATGTTTTTCAGCTATGTTGACGAATGCCTTCGAGAACAACGACATTGGAATAGACATCAACTACCGCATGGATGGAAAGTTATTCAATCTCAGAAGGCTGAAAGCTAAAACCAAAATTAACAGCGACACCGTCAGAGAGCTCCTGTTTGCTGATGATTGCGCTCTATACGCCAACTCAGAGGCGGACATGCAACATAATGTTTCAGCTTTCTCACATGCCTGTGCCAACTTTGGGCTCAATATCAATTTGGAGAAGACTGTAGTTATGTACCAGCCAGCTCCAGGGAATAATCACACTGTGCCGAATATCAAAGTGAATGGTCATAGTCTAAGTGTTGTGGACAAATTCACCTATCTTGGCAGCACTGTGTCACAAGCTGCCACAATTGATGATGAAGTGAATGCAAGAATCTCCAAGGCCAGCGCGGCCTTTGGCAGACTGTACAAGAATGTATGGGACAGAAATGGAATAAGCCTGCAAACAAAGCTGAAAGTCTACAAAGCAGTTGTATTATCCACACTGCTATATGCTTGTGAAACCTGGACTGTTTATCAGCGACACGCTAGGAAATTAAACCACTTCCACACAGTCTGCCTTAGGAAGTTACTGAAGATTAAATGGCAAGACAAGATCCCAGACACTGAAGTCCTAGAAAGAGCGTCCATGCCCAGTATCCACACTCTACTAATGAAGAATCAGATTCGCTGGGCTGGTCACTTGACTCGCATGCCAGATCACAGGCTCCCTAAACGAATTTTTTACGGCGAGTTGCGTTGTGGTAAACGCTCCCAAGGCGGGCAGAGGAAACGCTTTAAAGACACTCTGAAAATCTCACTGAATGCTTTTGGAATTCATCCTGACACCTGGGAGACTGCAGCCAGAGACCGAAATTTGTGGCGTGCATCATTACGCAAGGGTGCAGTCACTTGTGAGGCAACCAGGACTGCAAGAGCTGTGAAGAAAAGACAGAACAGAAAAACCACTGCAGGAAATCCTCATCCAGAAACGTCAAGCATTCTTTGTCCACATTGTCAAAGAACATTTCGAGCCAATATAGACCTTATCAGCTATCTTAGAACTCACGGCTCCATACTTTCAACCCCACTGGATGAAATGAATGGTCATCATCATTCTTGATGGACAAACAACAATATATATATATATAGAGCCTGTTCTTTTGTATGGATGTGAAACTTGGACAATGTGCAGTCAAGCTGAAAAACATCTGATGGCTGCAGAAATGTGGTTTCTGAGGAAAATGCAAAGAATACCATGGACAGATAGAAAAACCAATGACCAAGTACTACAAGAGACAAATGAAAATCGTAGATTGATTAGAGAAATTAGACGTAGACAGTCAAAATTTTTTGGACATGTTATGAGAAGAAATGGACTGGAGAACTTAGTGACAGCTGGCAAGATCGAAGGGAACAGACCAAGAGGAAGACCGAGAGGAAAATACCTGGATGGCTTGGCCACATGGCATGGACGAGACAGGAACACTGAGCTGATCCACGACTCTGGTGATCGAGTGAGATGGCGAATCATGACCGCCCACGCTTTCCGGCATGCACATGATTGATATTGATATATATATATATATATATATATATATATATATATATATATACTATATATATATATATATCATATATAATATATATATATGTCAGAGTCCTAACTACTAGCTCCGTCTAGCTCACTGGACTTGGACAGGCAAATTACAACATCTACGACACATCTACGAATAACACATGAATGCAATCGGAAACTGGCAGGAGCTATCTCCTGAACAATCATTTATTACAATATATTACAGGCTGACAACATGAGTCGCACTTCACGCTCAAACAATCGTTCACCACCAAACAGCCACGCGCTAGCTCACAATGGCGATCTTTACACTGTCGCCCGCATGATCATTCACAATCACAACTTCACATCATCCCGCACATATCACAGTTAGTACATTCCTCGAATATCAATACACAACGTTCATCTCCATCTATCCGTCACAAACACTATCGTTCTATCGTTCTATCGCTCTCTAGATCTCCACACGTCCGTCTCTATTATTCGCTGCCTCACACACACTGACTCTCTCCTCGTCGACCTTCCCACATCACGTGGCTCTGTTCACGGGCTTCTTGCCTGACCGTCCGCTAGCCACGCCGTGATGTCTCTTACTGCCCTTTACCTCAGTCATGCTTACACTGACTCTCGCTTACATACCGGCACTTACATTCTTCCTTACACATGTCATATAAGACCATGACATTCTCCCCCCGCACAACCAATGTGGCACTTACTCTTGGACATGTGACACATTCTGCTGTTGTTACTCTTGGTACATCTTTCTAACCTTGTCAGGGGATTATATAATCATAAGTATACGCTTGCGTCCCTTTTTGCTCTGATCTTTTCCGAGATTAACTTCAAACATTGTTCTCTCTTTTTCAGTATTGAGGTTTCTCTCAAGGTTTTGTCGTGGTCTGACAAATGTTCTGGTTGGGTCTACTTGTCATACCTCGTTATATTATTCAACCACCACTCCGTGACATTACATTCTGTTCATATTTCTCAATCGATTGTCTGTGCATTCTCATCTCATAGTTATTGTGGCTATGCTGGTTTAAGGATTCTCCATTGGTTTACGCCTCAAATAAGGCTACAACTTCCTCTTACAGCATTCTTAAATTTTCTCTCTATTCAGACGTGGTTCCCCTCGTCTCTTTTTAATGCCCACTACTCGATTCTTTATGAGCACGCTATGTCAATGTTGTGGTCATGGTTCGAATATACTTCATGTATGTCATAGTCCCCCTTACCTCATCTTATGTCGGACCATGGGTTGTTTCCCCTTTTTGAGCACATCTCTTTGGTTGGCATCACCCTGTTGGTATATTCCTTCTGGTTACCATATTCTGATGTTAATTCTATATCACTATTGCTAAGCGTCATTCGTCGGGCTATCCAGCATACGCGAAGGCAAGTTTGGTAACATTCGCGCATTGGGATTGCCAGGCGTTGATTCTCAGCATTACAACTTATTCTATTCGCCACTATACTTACGCTCATATGTACATATCACATTATAACAATACAAAGTATTATAATAATAAAATTAGACATTGGATGTCATACAGTTAATACATCTACAATAAAATATACATCATTGATGCCTTCATGCGCATATAGGATACTGTTCTTGTCCTGTGAAAGTTATGCACACGTAATTAAATTACTCGTGTTCAATGTTCACTGTAGTGCTGGAATCTTTGGCATGTCTTCTGTATATCCTGATATTGTCTTTCCTTCTGTATAGTGCTGAAGACTTTTCACCAAGTAAAATCATTGGAATTCACACGTATAAGAAACGAATAAGTTCAGTGGCCTTAATTTTTAGTGTGGCCATGGTGCGTCTGTCTGTGACTGTCTTTGCCATAATTTGCAGGTTGGCATCCGGTTCATTAAACTGATCATCGGAAATGAATGTCTGTACTTGTGAAGCTGTCGTCGTTGTTCGTCGATTTCAAAAGGTAGATTCTGTAGATACTCGTTTGAAAACAAAGTCAATATGGGTATATCTTACTATTTGATACCTGAAATAACATGTTGAGTCTTACTGTTCTGCCGGTGACACGTTTCACGATGAAGGACCTTTCATGTTGGTCTATACAATGAAGTGTGCTAGTATCATAGCGCTGGAGTCGTACAGCAGACAAGGCAACTCTGGAGTTACTCAATCTAAGGATATAAAGTGGGTTACGGTTAAAATTTTCCGAAGGGAGGGGATTTTCAATTTTCATGTTGAGATCATTTTGAGTGCTATCTCCAAACCTGCACTCGTACATGTGTGTATACATTCAATAGTTCAAACAATAATAATACACCATGTATAGTTTTGAAATGTAATAGTGCATGTTTGTATGCTTTTCTGCAATTTGTGTATATTTTCCAAAATATGTAGAGTAATTTGTTGCTGATTTTTGTCAGTAATTCCACCGACTGATGATTTACATTGTTCAGCATAAGTATGTGTCTGAGTTGATTTGACATAGTGTTTAGCAGTGGTAACACCAAACTTTGGTTCAACAGTAATGATATAAGTAACAAAGTTTGCTGGTTTGTCATGAGTAATATCATATGTGTTGCGTCATGATGATATGTGAATAAAACTGTCTGTGAAGTCAGTTGTTTTGTATTTACAATGAGTAGTGCGAGTATAACCATCCACTGTGTGCACTTGGTTATGTGTGTAGTTAACAGGGAGTACAGGAGGTATAGTATGTACCATGATGATTTGTGATCTTTCCTCGCCCTTGTAAAATGCTTGTTTTCTGCACCTTCTTTTCTTTGATGATACACACCAGTTTCTGTTTTTACTTGTTGTGAGATGGTAATCAAGTTGGTATGGTGTGGTACTTTGGTCTGTTCATCATGTTGTTGTATGATGAGTGGTGTAGTTAAGGCAGTACTTGTTGTGGTGTTAATTTTTTGCCCTGTGTGAGTTTTGGACTCTGTGTAGTCTGTCACATTTAATACATTTCCAATTAATAAATCACAACATGGATTGTCTAATAAAGCACAAGTTACTCTGCCTGATAGGAAAGGTGATTTTATATTGGCCCATGCCATAGGATATTTCTCTAATGTCCCTGAAACAGTTCTGCAATAGATGTACTCATCTAGGTAGTCTTTAGGATCAGCTAGGGTCTTCCGAAGACCGATAAGACAGGACCCTGTGTCGCGTACACATGTGCATACTGTGTCATTGATGTAACCTTCATGGAATGTTAGTTTTCCTAACGACAGTCTTGAGGTTTTGTTCATTTCCTCACCTTCTTGTTGAGTATTGACCTCTTTACATAAGGAATGAGGCTGAGTGATGTTAACAACATTATTAAAATATGGTACAAAGTCTGATGGGTAAAACTCAGCTTGTTCTGAATTTGCAGTGTTTGGTCTTGTTTTCGTCTCTGTGATGTTTACTTTTTCTAAGTTCTTTGCTGAAATGTCTGTTGTAATGTTTATGACTGCATTTGCTTTTGCTTTCTGTATTCTTTTTACTCCCTCACATTCAAAACGTCTATGGCCATAAGCCAGGCAAAAATGACATTTTGTTCTATATTTCCTTTGATTTACCTTCCCCAGTTTTTGTGCTATAATAGTATTTAGGTATTCTTGATAAGTGGGATTTTTATCGCATATTCCATTTTCTGTATGTGGAGTGCTACAATGTTTGCACAGTACTGGTTTTGTTTTCTGTGTTTTGTTTTGACAATCTGTGGCTGCAGATGCCGTTGCTTTCACAGTACTTTTCTGTTGAGTGTTCTTAACCAGGTTTATACTTTGGTTGTAATATTCGCGGCATTTTTCTAGTAAGTTTTTGATAGGTTCTGTTTTGTGTTCTTCTAAATATTTTCTGCCTTCGGCTGGGAGTGTTGCTTTTAGTTTTTCCATTAGGAAGAAATCTACTGCTGCCTGGTCATTGTTTGTGTCTCTAATTTCAGATAGTAGCCTTCTGTACCTGCCTTTTATTTCCTGTATATAATGGGTAAACGACAAGTCTGGGACTGGTTTCAGATCTCGTAACACTAATATTAGGGTGTCGAGGTCGTTTAAGTAGTTTGATAATATGTTTGTTTTGTAATAATCATAGTCTTCCCTTGATATATCTGGTATGAAATCTTGCAGGTGTCTGTCTCTTATTGGTAAGGATTCCCTATACCATGTATACCATCTAATTTTTGGAATTTTGTAGTCTTGCATTTTCTTTTCGAATTCCTGTGTCCACTCGCGGATAAGGTTATTTTTCCTATTACCGTTTTCAAAATGCTTCAAGTCTTTCTTGAGTTGAGACTTTCTATCGTTTAAATAGCCCTTCAATGTTTCGTAATGTTTTGTGCACCAGTATCTTTCTTGTTCTGGAGTGCTTGCATATTCTGAGGCTAGTTCTTTGAGGTCGTCATATGAAGTCATTTTGGACCTAGTTTAATTTCTAAGTATTTAATTAATATTCAAATGTACCGATGGTGATATTTAAACAAGCAAATCAAAGAATGCAGATTTGGGTACTTAGCAATCAAAATCAATCAACTTATCTTTATCTGCTGACTACTCGAACGCTTGATGTACAGGAACGTGATTCTCGAGCTGGTTACCGCTGACCTGTTCTGATTACGTCGGTCGCTTTGTAGAATTGAAACCTGCTGTGGAAAGAAATGATGTTATTTTCGTTCTGACTTTGTTAACAAATCTCCAATTTATACAAAATTATGACATGATCTTCTTCTTTTCAAAAGTAGCGTTCTTTTATGCCATTTACATGGGAATGTGGTTCATGTGTACTTCTGACACCATTATACCTGTCAGAGTCCTAACTACTAGCTCCGTCTAGCTCACTGGACTTGGACAGGCAAATTACAACATCTACGACACATCTACGAATAACACATGAATGCAATCGGAAACTGGCAGGAGCTATCTCCTGAACAATCATTTATTACAATATATTACAGGCTGACAACATGATCGCACTTCACGCTCAAACAATCGTTCACCACCAAACAGCCACGCGCTAGCTCACAATGGCGATCTTTACACTGTCGCCCGCATGATCATTCACAATCACAACTTCACATCATCCCGCACATATCACAGTTAGTACATTCCTCGAATATCAATACACAACGTTCATCTCCATCTATCCATCACAAACACTATCGTTCTATCGTTCTATCGCTCTCTAGATCTCCACACGTCCGTCTCTATTCGCTGCCTCACACACACTGACTCTCTCCTCGTCGACCTTCCCACATCACGTGGCTCTGTTCACGGGCTTCTGCCTGACCGTCCGCTAGCCACGCCGTGATGTCTCCTACTGCCCTTGACCTCAGCCATACTTACACTGACTCTCGCTTACATACCGGCACTTACATTCTTCCTTACACATGTCATATAAGACCATGACATATATATATATATATATATATATATATATATATATATATATATATATATATGTGTGTGTGTGTGTATGTATGTGTGTGTGTTGTGTGAGAGAGAGAGAGAGGGAGAGAGAGAGAGAAAGAGAGAGAGAGAGAGAAAGAGAGAGAGAGAGAGAGAGAGAGAGAGAGAGAGAGAGAGAGGGGGAGATGGGCGGGGTGTATTATAGATAACGATCGTAAACAAGTCTTGCAAGTTTATCCCTTAATATACTCTCTTCTTGTACAGGACCACTGTTGGCAGTTTTCGCAATGCTGGAAAACATCGGATACGTGATGGGGGTCCCAGCCTTGTATATCTACAGGGCAACTCTGGGCTTCTTTAAACAACTCATCTGTGTTGTATGTGCCTGCGTGACAACTGTTAATATAGGCATTCTTCTGTAAGTATGTTTTCCCACTCAACACGACTGGCAGTAGTAGACGATAGTTAGCCAATAGTCTTAAAGTTATTTATTATTGACTGGACACTGAGTGCGAACACAGGCGTTAATGTTCTTAAGTTATTTTATACCAGACAACTCAGCATGCATATACCGCTTACTACGTACATTACTTAGGTTTCTGTAACTACTACATTCACTGAGGCCGCCTTTTGAGCTATTCGGCAATTATCTGAGAGTCTATACGGAAGGACTATCACGGTGCTTGGTCTCAGATTATGCTTCAGAAGGTGATTACTGTAGTATTCTGCCGCTAAGAATAGAAACAGTGAAAGCTGAGTCTTATGGCAGCGTCAGTAGCGCTTCAGAGATTCCTGTATTGGCTCCGGGGGGGGGGGGGGGGGGGGGGGGGGGGGGGGGACGTCCTAAAGGAAAAATCAGACCCAAAAACTGGAAAATCTGAAACACAGAATGACAGAAATCTCAGTGTTAGCGACCTAGGGCTAAGGAAACTTACCGACTTTACAGAGAAAATAATGTTAACTCCACAGAAAGATGCTTGATATAGTGAGTTATTCACGCCATTGTGTACTTTACAGTGAAAATAATGTTAACTCCACAGAAAGATGCTTGATATAGTGAGTTCTTCACGCCATAGTGTGTTTGGAAATAGTTATCTTCCACTCTGTACCCAATCATACCGGCAAGAATCGGACATGTGACGTCATAACAATGACTAAGTGGATCGATTGTCTATCAATGTTCATGTTAAGAAACAATGACAAAAATATTGCCCGACATAGAGTTTTAAACAATGTTGCGTGTCATTTGCAGGACGCCGACATAAACACTAGATTGGTATTTTGGCAATTTTATGTTCAGTAGTTTGCCATTGGTTTCTGAACGAGAAGTCAGCGTTTAAGTCCTGTTTAACGCCGGTGTAGGGATGGAACGCCCTACTTCGCCATCAGCGATAGAGAAGTGTAAGAGCGAGCTATTATCCTTTCCCCGGGTCTACATATGGCATGGGTTTACCACACCATAACCCTGTACAAGGTATAAATCCAATTCCAAAGGAACATCCTGTCTGTCATCTGTACTCTCTGCACAATGATAGCCCTGTCTTCCTTGTCTATTTGGTACTAATTAACAGGATATGCCACGTGCCCAGTGGTGCAACACGCGGTAGATGGAGCCAACTCACTTTGACAGAAAAAAGTCAAATTGAGTCACGTGACTGCATAATTCAGCGCTATCCATAGAGCTGTCTTAGACCAGCGATTAGAACCTTTTTTTCTGCCAAGGACCATTTGGATATGTATAATATCAATCGCGGGCCACACAAAATTATCAGCTTTAAAATTAGCTTGGAGGTCAGCATGGCCGAATGATGGGAACGCGTTCTTAAACATTTGTTGTGCTGATGCCGAGGTAAGGGGTTCAACCCCTACACCGGACAGTTGGACTAAAATGTTGACCTGTCGTTCTTGACTTTGCGGACGTAAATTACAAGTACCTCTGAAGTCGGAGTGGGTTCGCCTGATGGCGAAGGACACTGTTTGTAAGGAAAGTTAATCCACACGCAAAATTCAGTCCAGCACTACTAGAAGTAGTACGTATGAACTACGCTTGAGTTCATAGCTGATTTTTGTGCGCGAATTAGCTTTCCCTATTACCAGTGCCCCTCGGTATCAGTCGAAACCACTCCGATTTCTTAGGTTCTTGTAATTTACGTCCCCAAGTCGAGGACGAGAAGTCAACATTTTAGACAAAATGACCGGTGATGGGGTTGAACCAGCTACCTCGGCTTCAACAGACCGGATGCTTAGTACGAGCGCTCTTATCTGTTCGGCCATCTGACCTGCATGCCATTTTATTGCAGTTCTGTTGCGCACACACCAAATAGAGAACGTGTGTGGTTTATTGGTGATTCTTGTAGTTGTTATCCATGTTCTTGCTCCATACAGTAGAACCAAGTTAACATTAGAGTTAAAATGTCTAAGTTTTCTGCACAGTTTAACTCCCTTTAACTTCCATAGATATCCTAGTGCTGTGAATGATTCTTTTGCCTTTTGTATTTTTATTTTTATTTGGAACGTTAGAACAATGAATGCAGATGGAAATTAGAAAACATCAAAAAAGAAATGGGGAGAGAGAAGATTACCATATTAGGAGTATCGGAAACGAGATGGAAATGAGCAGGGATAAGGACAGGAGAGGATTGTAATATTATTTACTCTGGGGGAGAAGAACAGCAAAGAGGTGTAGCCATTATATTAGATAAGCAAACATCAAATTCTGTCAAAGGATATCATGCTGTGTCAGACAGAGTCCTATTAGTAAAATTAAACGGAAGACCTTTTAAAATAAATGTCATTCAAGTATATGCCCCAACAAGTGAAAGCAGTGAAGAAAGCATAGAGGAATTTTATAATGACGTGGAGTCTGCTTTGAAGAACTGCAAAAAATCAGAAATAAATATCATAATGGGTGATTTCAACGCAAAAATAGGACAGCAAGGCGATGGATGCAGTGTAGGCAACCATGGTTTGGGAGAGAGAAATGAAAGAGGATACAGACTTGTAGAATGGGCAAAAGAACAAGAAATGGTTGTAGGAAACACCTGGTTTAAACAGCATCCTAGAAGATTATGGACATGGAGGAGTCCAGACAGCAGGATTAAAAACCAGATAGATTACATCCTGATTAGCAAAAGGTTTCGAAATGCGTTAACAGTCGTAAAAACAGTTCCAAATGCAGACTGTTACAGTGATCACAGATTAATTACAGGCACATTGAGGGTAAAGTTAAAGAAAGTCAAGTATACAGCAGGAAACCCTAAATATGACTTGTGCAAATTGAAAACTGACAAAGAAATACAAGATAATTTTAACATAGAAGTAAAGAACAAATTTGATATATTGTCTGATCTAGAGATCCTGTTTCAAGATGTAGATGATCAATGGGAAACGATGAAGAATTCAATCAGTTGCGCAGCAGAAAAAACTATTCCAAAAGTAAAGAAAGTGGGCCGTAAGACATGGATGACTGAAGAAATTTTACAACTAATGGAAACAAGAAGACAGAACAAAAATAATCCTGCCAAATATGAAGAAATTCACAGAAAAGTGAGAACCTTATGTAAGGAGGCAAAAGAAACATGGCTTGAGAAAAATTGCAGAGAAATTGAAAAACAACACAACAGTAACAATGCGAAACTAATGCACAAAAGAATTCAGGAGCTTACTAATCAAAGAACACGTACATCAGCAGGCTGCCTAAAGACAAAAGATGGAAGAGTCATAATAGAAAAAGATCAGATCTTACATGAATGGTCAGATTATGTGAAAAACCTTTATGACGATAACAGAGACGAACAGTATGATGTCCAAAATAATAATGAAGGACCAGCAATTTTAAAGATGGAGGTTCAGAATGCGCTTAACCATATGAAATCTGGCAAGACCCCCGGTTCAGACAGCGTCACAACAGAAATGATTAATGCTTTAGAAGAATATGGAATAGATAAAGTTACCAGTCTGCTTAATACAATATATGATACTGGAAATATACCTCAGGAGTTATGTAATTCTGTATTTATTGCAATCCCAAAGAAATCAGGAGCCTTGGAATGTGATCAACATCGAACAATTAGTATAATGAGTCACATCACGAAGATTTTGCTAAGAATTATCATGCAAAGAGTTAGGAGGAAAATACAACCTGAAATAGGAGAAGAACAATGTGGGTTTGTGGAAGGCAAGGGTACAGTAAATGCTGTGTATATACTGAGAAACATAATCGAACGTTCTATAGAAGTAAACAAAGATCTACACCTTTGCTTTATTGACTACACAAAGGCTTTTGATAAAGTGAGACATGTCAACATGATAAGGATGCTTGAAGATCTACAAATTGATGGAAAAGATCTTAGACTTGTAAAAAACATATATTGGAAACAACAAGCTGCCATAAGAGTTGATAATGAAGTAAGCCAATATCAGCCTATTAAAAGGGGTGTGAGACAGGGATGTGTAATGTCTCCAGATCTGTTTTCCCTGTACAGTGAAAGTATTTTCAGAAATATTGAAGATATGGAAGGAATCAACATTGGGGGACGATGCATCAATAACATTAGATATGCAGATGATACAGTCTTGATTGCAGACAATGAACAGGACCTGCAAAATTTAGTAGATGCGATTGTTACACACAGTGAACAACTAGGGTTAGAATTAAATTGTAAAAAGACACAGATTATGGTCGTCACTAGGAAGGACGAAATACCACAATGTAATATACAAGTAAATGGGAATATTCTTCAACAAGTGAGCAGGTACAATTATCTCGGAACAGTAATAACATCTGATGGGAGATGCCTTGAAGAGATTAGAACAAGAATCGCCATGGCAAAAGTAGCCTTTAGCAAGATGAAAAACATATTGACCAATAAAAAGATGTCAATTGAAACGAGAAAAAGAGTGTTGAGATGCTACATTGAACCTGTACTTTTATATGGATGTGAAGCGTGGACAATGAGCAGTCAGGCTGAAAAACATCTGATGGCTGTAGAGATGTGGTTTCTGAGGAAAATGCAAAGAATACCATGGACAGCCAGAAAGACCAATGAACAAGTCCTTCAAGAAACAAATGAAGATCGTAAATTGATTAGAGAAATTAGACGTAGACAGTCAAAATTTTTTGGGCATGTTATGAGAAGAAATGGATTGGAGAATTTGGTGACAACTGGTAAGATCGAGGGGAACAGACCAAGGGGAAGACCTAGAAGCAAGTACCTGGATGGCTTGGCCTTGTGGCATGGTCGAGACAGAAACACGGAGCTGATCCACGACTCTGGTGATCGAGTGAGATGGCAGAACATGACCGCCCACGCTTACCGGCATGGCACATGATGGATGGATGGATTTTATTTTAATATCAGGTCAGCATGGCCGAATGGATAAGAACGCATGTTCTTAAACATCCGGTGTGCTGATGCCGAGGTTAGGGGTTCAGTCCCTACACCGGTCAGTTGGACTAAAATGTTGACTTATCATCCTTGACTTTGGGACGTAAATTACAAGTACCTCTGAAGTCGGAGTGGGTTCGCCTGGTGGCGAGGGACATTCTAATAGGGAAAAGCTAATCCACACGCAAAGTTCAGTCTAGCAATACTGGAAGTAGTGTGTATGGACTACGCTTGAGTTCAAAGCGAGCGAGCGCGCACAACATACACACACAAATTTAATATCACGTGATTTTAATTTTCTAAGTCAAATTTCCAAACTACAATCTTGTATTGTAACGAATATTAACCAGAAAATTATTAGAGGATCTAGGTGGAAGGCCTGGATCGTTTAAAAGGGCATTAGGTATATGGTGCTAGTCCAGTATGTTCGGCACTCGATGGATGATGTGGTTATATCACGCCGGTCACGCCAACATCTCAGGACATTTCCTGGTACACATTTAGGTTGAGTGGACCTGGAAGTTAGGGTTATTTTTTTTTAAAATCAACTCTCCGTGGGGGTTCGAAAGGGGAGCGGCTGGCCACGTGGCTAAGAACGCCAGGTTTCTCCCTATGGAGACCAGGGTTCGAATCTCAGGTAAGGTGTGGAGTTTGTTTTCTGTCGGGGGCAAAAAGAAAACTCTAACCTGCACAGTTCACGACGACTGCACTAGCCAGACAGCCTTAATTCCTCAGGCTCAAGACACCCCCCCCCCCACCCCCACCCCCATCGTGCCCTACACGGCAAGGTATTATAGGCAGTAGATGACAGAAGGTGGGATTCGAATACATGACTACTGAGTAGGTAAGCAAACTAATATGTTGCTTCATTTTTCTTTCAAGCTATTATCAGGTCATCTGGAAGCGCCATCTGCTGGATGTTCAGTCAAGCGAATCACGACAGCAACAGCATGGCGCCATTAATTAACTTCTTTATGCGCTCACGTACTGCCTTTAAGCATCATCATTTTTGTGACCACTTTTGGGTCTACTTTTCAGAACATGATTAGTAATAGTAATCGCAGTTTGAAGATAGTTGCTTTAGATGAACTTATGATTACAAGATGATGACAGTGGGATGGGAGTTTCCCTGGAGAAGAGGTTGAACCTCCTGACTCGCATTACAAAGATTGCGAGTTCGTTTTTCGGACGCCACTCTGTGATGTTTAATAACACACTATGTATCTCATGTTTGAGCCTAGCTCAAGCTTCCACATAACTCTGTGATGTTTAATAAAATATTATGTTTGCCATGTTTGAGCCTAGCTCGAGCTTCTACATAACTCTGTGATGTTTAATAATACATTATGTTTACCATGTTTGAGCTTCCACATAACTCTGTGATGTTCAATAATACATTATGTTTGCCATGATTGAGCTTCCACATAACTCTGTGATGTTCAATAATACATTATGTTTGCCATGATTGAGCTTCCACATAACTCTGTGATGTTTAATAAAATATTATGTTTGCCATGTTTGAGCCTAGCTCGAGCTTTTACATAACTCTGTGATGTTTAATAATACATTATGTTTACCATGTTTGAACTTCCACATAACTCTGTGATGCAGGATGACGTTCTTGTAATGTAAGGTAAGTGCCAACTATGTTTACCACTAAATAGATCCATCAAACCAGAAAACAGTATAACAAGAGAGACCATCGTCTGGAATCCCAGGGCAAAAGAAATTGAGGAAAACCTAAAACACACGAAGAAGGAAAGTAGACATAGAAATGAATAATTTGGGGAGGACATGGGCGGAGCTGCTCGGGATAGCAGGGCTTGCAGTGAGTTGGTTAAGGACCTATCCCTAATGGAGGATAAAGGGTAAAAGAATAAGAATATCCATCACTCTTTATATTCCTGAGGAAGATTAGTATAATCGAAATGTCGATTCGTTGTGTCGTAGTATACTAATGTTTATTTTATTATTATTTTTAATTTCTTTTACCTCTGTGATTTACGTTTGCCGTAGTGTGGAGTTCGTTGTAAGGTATGCTTACTGTTTGTGTTTAGTATCTCTCACTTTTTCGCGGTAGTTACGTGTACAGAACTATTTTTATTTCCTACTTGTTATGGAATATTCGTCTGTAAATAAAGCCTTGAAAGTATTCTTGTATGTTAATGTTACAGTATAAAGCACTCTTTTATTGTTAGTTGTTGTTACTGCTTTTATTGTTGCCGTCTCCATGGTTGCAGACGAGGGCCATCATCTTATTCTTCTGTCTTTCATCACCCAATGACAGGTTCTCAGCCAAGTCACGCCACGACCTGTTGTAAACTCGTCCATGACTAGTTGGATTTTACAGCTGAAGATTGCTACTGGAATAAGGTAGCCAGTCTCGCGCCAACAATCCCTAGCCGTCTCTTACAATGTGTATGTTAGGTCACAGTGTAACTATTCTTTGTTCACTTTACCGGCCCGGGTTATAGCCGGGTGGTGGGTGGATTATACAGTTACATATCAATCCCAGAGTGCATTCGAGAGTAAAATCAGAATTATCTGTGCCCAAGAAGATCATTTACAGTGAAAAACAGAAACTTGACGTGTTGTCTTTTTTTTTTTTTTTAGCATATCCTTTACAGGACTTAGCTGTCAACACCAGCATCTTTCAGCTGTATGTTGATCTCTTGGCAAGATTACGCTCAGTAGTTTGCCATTGCTTTCTGAGCGGCCGGCTCAGTATCCCGCAAGTCACGAGAGGGGTCGAACCGCCTCAGCTCTCGCTCCGCTACGAGACTGCGTGATAAACGGGATTACAGAGAGAAAGTGTTGTAACCCCACAGCCAGAGAGACCAGATATATAATTGTAATAATATGTCAATTCTAAAAAAAATAGGTCCAAGCATAATAAATAAGTGTAATAAATGTGTCCAAGTCTAATAAATAGGTCAAATAAATGTGTGCAAGTCAAATAAATAAATGTAATAAATATTTCCAAGTCTAATAAATAAATAAATGTAATAAATGTTTCCAAGTCTAATAATAAATGTAATAATTGTGTCCTAGCCTAATAAATAAGTGTAATAAATGTGTGCAAGTCAAATAAATAAATGTAATAAATGTTTCCAAGTCTAATAAATAAGTTAAACAAGTGTGTGAAAGTCTAATACATAAGTCAAATAAATTTGTCCAAGTCGAATAAATAAGTGTAATAAATGTTTTTAATTCTAATAAACACATGTAATAAATGTTTCTAAGTCTAATAAATAAGTCAAATAAAATGTCTCCAAGTATAATAAATAATTGTAATAAATATGTCCAATTCTAATAAATAAATGTAATAAATGTTTCCAAGTCTAATAAATAAATGTAATAAATGTTTCCAAGTCTAATAAATAAATGTAATAAATGTTTCCAAGTCTAATAAATAAATTTAAATATTGAGCACAACCCACTACTGGCAACGCTGATCATATTCTGGTATGAACCTAATATCACGTCAATATAGAAGCACTATACTCGAGTTTCGCTCTCGTTTGAGCTCGTCAGTAGTGCATATCCCTGACAAGATCCGGAAACAAGCCCCGGATCACTGGCGTGTGAAGCGGGTGTGTAACCATGTGGCACACGCTGGACACAGCACAGCCAAATTATCATACCAGAACATTACAACGTCACCCATCGTAGGCTATGCTCAATTTCAAATCCCGAAACAACCAAATAAATTAATTAATTAATGTAATAAATGAGTCCAAGTCTAATAAATAAATGTAATAAATGAATCCAAGTCTAATAAATAAATGTAATAAATGAGTCCAAGTCTAATAAATAAGTCAAATAAATGTGTACAAGTAATAAATAAGTCAAATAAATGTGTGCAAGTCAAATACATAAGCCAAATAAATGTGTCCAAGTCAGATAAATACATGTAATAACTGTGTCCAAGTCTAATAAATAAGTCAAATAAATGTGTGCAAGTCAAATAAATAAATGTAATAACTGTTTTCAAGTCTAATAATTAAGTGTCATAAATGTTTCCAAGTCTAATAAATAAATGTAATACATGTTTCCAAGACGAATAAATAAAAGTAATAAATGTTTCCATGCCTAATAAATAAGTGTAATAAATGTTGCTATGTCTAATAAATACATGTAATAAATGTTTCCAAGTCTAATAAATAAATGTAATAAATGGTCTAATAAATAAATGTAATAAATGGTATAATAAATAAATGTAATAAATGGTCTAAATAAATAAATGTAATAACTGCTTCCAAATCTAATAAATAAATGTAGTAAATACTTCCATGTCTAATAAATAAGTGTAATAAATGTTTTAAGTTTAATAAATACATGCTATAAATGTTTCCAAGTCTAATATTAATAAATAAGTCAAATAAGTGTCTCCAAGTCTAATAAATAAGTGTAATAAATCTGTCTCTATGTAATAATCGCTCCTCATTGTTATAGTGGTTCTTGACTTGGGTACATAAATTACAAGTACCTGAGAAGTCGGAGTGAGTTCGCCTGATGGCGTGAGACATTGGTAATAAGGAAAGCTAATTCACACGCAAAAATCAATTGTGTACTAGATTAGTACACCGTGTGTAGACTATGGTAAATGTTCAAAGCGTGCGAACGTAAAAAATGTTCTTAAAACATGTTCTTAAAACATGTTGCACATCTGCGAGCCCTGTGGTCATGGGTTCAAATCTGCATTGAAGTGGATTTGTAAAATTGACCTGGGTTCCTAGGTTGACCCAACCGGTATGGGTACCAAGCAATGCCTTGGGAAGTAAAGGCAATTATTTTATTCAGCCACTCTCGGATGCTAATTGGTCTATGAACATATGGGGCAAGCACCATATACTCAGATCGAGTTAAGAGGCGTGCAAAAAGGGGGCCTATTTTTTGCAATATTTACTAACGAATGTGTCTAAAAGAAAAGGAATGTGCTCACGCCTAATAAATGTGTCTAAATGTATTAAAAGTGTTGCAATATCATAAATATGTCCGAGCCTATTTAATGAGTCTAAGTCTAACAATTATGTCCAAGACTTCTAATGTGTTAACGTGTGATAAGTGTGTCCAAGTGTAATATATGTGTCCAAGTGTGATAAATGTGTCCAAGTGTGACACATGTTCTTCTTCTTCTTCAGCGTTCCGAGCCATTGAGGTTCTTTGCTGCAGATACAAGCCGTCTCCATTCGTCTCTCTGGTTGACCTTCTCTTGCCAGTCGCTGATTTCAAGTGCTTGTAGGTCTGTATGTATATTATCTCTCCATCCGTCTTCTTGGTCTAGCCTCGGAGTCTACGGTCATTTATTTCCTGAGTGTAAGCGAGTTTGTTTCCCTATTATCTTCCATTCTTTCTATATGTCCCAGCCATTGCAGTTTATTAGCCTTCGTGATACCAGTGATTAGCGGGGACTTAAACAGATCATAAATGTCTTTGTTGCTTCTTCTTTTCCACTCTCCACTTTGTGTATCCCTAATGGGCCCAAAGATCGTCTTAAAACTTTGTTCTCATAGGTTTGTAACAAGGCTTCGTCTCCTTTAGTTGTACTCCAGGTTTCAGAGCCATACAGCACAACTGGTCTAATCAGTGTTTTGTATATTGTGATCTTGGGTGACACATGTTCAGGTCTAAAAAAAAAAAATTATAATACTCAGAACGAGTCAAGGGGAAGTGTAAAAAGGGGCCTATTTTTTTTACAATACTTACTAATGAATGTTCCCTAATGTATGAATAATTGACATGAATAATTTTTTTTTAGATGTTCAAGTCTAAAAATTATCCCCAAGTCTTCTAATGTTTCCAAGTTTAATAAATGTGTCTAAAAGTAGTAAATGTTTCCCAAGTGTAATAAGTGTGTTCAAGTGTAATAAGTGTGTCCAAGTGTAATAAGTGTGTCCAAGTGTAATAGAGTGTCCAAGTGTAATAAGTGTGTCCAAGTGTAATAAGTGTGTCTAAGTGTAATAAGTGTGTATAACTGTAATAAATGTGTCTAAAGGTAGTAAATGTGTCCAAGTAAATAAGTGTGTCCAAGTGTAATAAGTGTGTCTAAGTGTAATAAGTGTGTCCAAGTGTAATAAGTGTGTCTAAGTGTAATAAGTGTGTCTAAGTGTAATAGGTGTGTCTAAGTGTAATAAGTGTGTCTACGTGTAATAAGTGTCTAAGTGTAATAAATATGTCTAAAGGTAGTAAATGTGTCCAAGTAAATAAGTGTGTCTAAGTGTAATAAGTGTCTAAGTGTAATAAGTGTCTAAGTGTAATAAGTGTGTCTAAGTGTAATAGGTGTGTCTAAGTGTAATAAGTGTGTATAAGTGTAATAGGTGTGTCTAAGTGTAATAAGTGTCTAAGTGTAATAAGTGTGTCTAAGTGTAATAAGTGTCTAAGTGTAATAAGTGTGTCTAAGTGTAATAAGTGTGTCTAAGTGTAATAAGTGTGTCTAAGTGTAATAAGTGTGTCTAAGTGTAATAAGTGTGTCAAAGAGTAATAAGTGTGTCTAAGTGTAATAAGTGTGTCTAACTGTAATAAATGTGTCTAAAGGTAGTAAATGTGTCCAAGTAAATAAGTGTGTCCAAGTGTAATAAGTGTGTCTAAGTGTAATAAGTGTGTCCAAGTGTAATAGGTGTGTCTAAGTGTAATAAGTGTGTCTAAGTGTAATAAGTGTGTCTAAGTGTAATAAGTGTGTCCAAGTGTAATAAGTGTGTCTAAGTGTAATAAGTGTGTGTAAGTGTAATAAGTGTAATAAATGTGTCTAAAGGTAGTAAATGTGTCCAAGTAAATAAGTGTGTCCAAGTGTAATAAGTGTGTCTAAGTGTAATAAGTGTGTCCAAGTGTAATAAGTGTGTCTAAGTGTAATAAGTGTGTCTAAGTGTAATAAGTGTGTCCAAGTGTAATAAGTGTGTCCAAGTGTAATAAGTGTGTCTAAGTGTAATAAGTGTGTCTAAGTGTAATAAGTGTGTCTAAGTGTAATAAGTGTGTCTAAGTGTAATAAGTGTGTCCAAGTGTAATAAGTGTGTCTAAGTGTAATAAGTGTGTCCAAGTGTAATAAGTGTGTCCAAGTGTAATAAGTGTGTCCAAGTGTAATAAGTGTGTCCAAGTGTAATAAGTGTGTCCAAGTGTAATAAGTGTGTCTAAGTGTAATAAGTGTGTCTAAGTGTAATAAGTGTCTAAGTGTAATAAGTGTGTCCAAGTGTAATAAGTGTGTCTAAGTGTAATATGTGTGTCTAACTGTAATAAATGTGTCTAAAGGTAGTAAATGTGTCCAAGTAAATAGTGTGTCCAAGTGTAATAAGTGTGTCTAAGTGTAATAAGTGTGTCCAAGTGTAATAAGTGTGTCTAAGTGTAATAAGTGTGTCTAAGTGTAATAAGTGTGTCCAAGTGTAATAAGTGTGTCTAAGTGTAATAAGTTTGTCTAAGTGTAATAAGTGTGCCTAAGTGTAATAAGTGTGTCTAAGTGTAATAAGTGTCTAAGTGTAATAAGTGTCTAAGTGTAATAAGTGTGTCTAAGTGTAATAAGTGTGTCTAAGTGTAATAAGAGTGCCTAAGTGTAATAAGTGTGTCTAAGTGTAATAAGTGTGTCTAAGTGTAATAAGTGTGTCAAAGAGTAATAAGTGTGTCTAAGTGTAATAAGTGTGTCTAACTGTAATAAATGTGTCTAAAGGTAGTAAATGTGTCCAAGTAAATAAGTGTGTCTAAGTGTAATAAGTGTGTCTAAGTGTAATAAGTGTGTCTAAGTGTAATAGGTGTGTCCAAGTGTAATAAGTGTGTCTAAGTGTAATAAATATGTCTAAAGGTAGTAAATGTGTCCAAGTAAATAAGTGTGTCTAAGTGTAATAAGTGTGTCCAAGTGTAATAAGTGTGTCTAAGTGTAATAAGTGTGTCTAAGTGTAATAAGTGTGTCTAAGTGTAATAAGTGTCTAAGTGTAATAAGTGTCTAAGTGTAATAAGTGTGTCTAAGTGTAATAGGTGTGTCTAAGTGTAATAAGTGTGTCTAAGTGTAATAAGTGTGCCCAAGTGTAATAAGTGTGTCCAAGTGTAATAAGTGTGTCCAAGTGTAATAAGTGTGTCTAAGTGTAATAAGTGTGTCTAAGTGTAATAAGTGTCTAAGTGTAATAAGTGTGTCCAAGTGTAATAAGTGTGTCTAAGTGTAATATGTGTGTCTAACTGTAATAAATGTGTCTAAAGGTAGTAAATGTGTCCAAGTAAATAAGTGTGTCCAAGTGTAATAAGTGTGTCTAAGTGTAATAAATATGTCTAAAGGTAGTAAATGTGTCCAAGTAAATAAGTGTGTCCAAGTGTAATAAGTGTGTCTAAGTGTAATAAATATGTCTAAAGGTAGTAAATGTGTCCAAGTAAATAAGTGTGTCCAAGTGTAATAAGTGTGTCTAAGTGTAATAAGTGTCTCTAAGTGTAATAAGTGTGTCTAAGTGTAATTGGTGTGTCTAAGTGTAATAAGTGTGTCTAAGTGTAATAAGTGTGTCTAAGTGTAATAAGTGTGTCTAAGTGTATTAAATATGTCTAAATATAGTAAATGTGTCCAAGTTAATAAGTGTGTCCAAGTGTAATAAGTATGTCCAAGTGTAATAATTGTGGCAAATTTCACCAGTAGTGGATGGGTCTAAAATGTTGGTTGCCAGGAGAATTATCTTCTAAAAGAATATTAACATTGTTAACATATTACCTAATGTTTAATAGGGGCCACTGCATCATATGCCACAGGGCCCACTTGCCATGAGGGAAGTTGACATCCTAGCCTGTCCGCCACTGGGTTTGATAGACTAGTTGTCTGCAACCGTAAGTCATAACCGCCATTCCGCACAGATCATTGAAACAGCTACTGTTGCTATAATTTTGGCCAGTATATCGCATCGATGAATATTTACGATTTTCATAGTATAGTATGAGCATCAATAATTCAAAAAGAAATGGCCAACTACTGAACGTAAACTTGCCTAGTCAATCACAAACAGCCAAAAAATGCTGGGGTTGACTGCGAATTCCTGTAAATGATATACAACTAACTTTTTAAACATCTAATTTAGGTGTTGAAAACAACTGAACGCAATGGAAGATTTCATTTTAGATACATAAACTGTAAACTAATGTATTGGGTGTAGAAATACAACATTAAAACTGCTGTTCTCGTGCTTCAATACGATATCTTACAAACCCAATTCAAACAGATTACACAAACTTGGTATTCTATCATCTGTATATCAGCAATGAAGGCTGCAGAGAGAAACTCATATATCTCATGATGAATTGCCCTGAGTCGCACCCTGGCTGCTATTATGTTTTTTAGTGATGCAACAGATTGCAACCTCTTCTTATTATTATTTTGCTATCTATCCCCCACGGGGGCATAATTATTAAACAAACTCATTCCAAGCTCCCTTATCTTTAGCTATGCTATGCAGCTCTTTCCTTGTCTTTCCCATATTGCTAATTTCTGTTTCTACTCTTCTCCATGGGGTTTTAGATCTTCCTCTTTCTTTTGCCATGTGGGTTCCAGACTAAGGCTTTTCTAGCTATACTATTCGATGGTTTTCTCAATGTATGACTTGTTCAACGCCAGTGTCTTTTCTTTACCTCTTGGTTCATTGATATGTGTCTAGTTGTCTCCATGTACTCCACTTTGGTGATTTTGTCATATAATTTTATTCCTTAACAATGGAAACAAATACAAATAAACTACAGACATTCATTACTTGGTGACTGCGCACATGAGAAAAACATTGCAATCTCTAGTAATGATACTTCCCTCTTACTTATACACTTCCGGCGTTTGTGGCTCAGTGGTAGTGAACGCTGTTTCTCAATCTCGTGCACCGTTTCGAAATCAGCTGCAGACGATAGACCGTCTTGCGTTGATTTTCATAATTGAATGATCGGGGTCGTTCAGAAAGCTAGCGAATACAAAATTATCTAGAAAATCATCATTGGCACCTTGCCGTCTTGACAGACGATAGTTTGTAAGGGATGGAGTTATTGCCTCTCCATAGCACAAAGCCTGGGCTAAAATATAGAGATCATGTGTTTCCCATGCAGCATGATCCCTCTCTCAGCCTGCCTAGTTCACTCCAGAGGAAAGGTAACACCTCTACATCTGGAACATGACAAGCTGCAGAAGCTGCCGGATCAGCAAAGCAATGCTCTAATTATCCGCCTGTCGGAGCTTCGATCCTAGACCAGCCGCCAACCAAGGCTTAGGGCCTGGTCTGCCCTGCCATGACACTTTGTCTTTAGGTTGCATTTCCTCGCACCAGGGTAAAGCTTGTACCCTCCCAATTGCGCTCTTCCGCCCGAAGCCGTTGGTACAATGTGGGGTGTCAGGTTTGGTAAGCGCCGCCCAACGTTCGGCGCTAACAGAAAGCAGGTAGTACAGTCTACTGTTATACGGTAGCTCAGTCATATCTGACTAAGACCTGACACAATCTATAAAATCACAAACAGCCAAAATTTGCAGGGGTTGATTTTGACGTCTTGTGTAGGACATGAGACAAATTTTTCTTAAGCTTATACAGCCAAATAGATCTCATACATTTGGTAGACAGCGACCTACATATCAGCATTTGAATGGAATGACTGTCAGATGGAAGCGTATATCTCATGATAAATCGCCCAGATTCGTCCTTTGGTTGCTCTTAGATGTTGTTTTATAGTGATACAACAAATTATAATCTCAAGTAAAGACAGACTCCTTTTACGTCATCCTCATCATCATCGTCCACTATTGCCGGGAGCATCGTGGGGAGGGATAATAGAAGTTCCAGTGCTTGACAGGTGGTACTGAACAGTGAAATTCCGTGAGCTTTTACGTTGTCTGTGATGTCGTAAGTACATTTTCTACACGGGAGTACTACTCGTGACGCGCCAGTGCTAGCAACAGATACTGCATTCCTGACGAGTGGTCGAACTATCTGATCCTCTGCCTTTCAATATATATGACGCAAAGTGCTGATCCCATAATCAGAGTGATAGCATCATTTCTTACTCAGTGTTGGGTTGTTAAATTGGCATCTGATCCTCTGCCTTTCAATATATATGACACAAAGTAATGATCTCATTATCGGTGTGATAACAAAATTTCTTACTGTCACGTATGGTTAAGTTGGCATCTCTTCTCAGGAATCTAATCATGGACGTGTTGATTTTGCGTATGTGTAATTTGGATAATGTACAAGTTTGACATTGGTAGCTGGTATGAACATATTATTTATAATCAGTCGTTTTGTGGAAATATTTATATTTGTGTGAGTATCGGTGTCAGCTTATGTATAAGCACTTGCTTTTTGGCATGTGATTTCGATTTATTAGCCTATTATACCATCCTCTGCGATCATACTTACTAGATATTTAAATTGTTTACCTTAAATAAAAGGTATATTATTCACCTGTGAATTTAGTGGGCTGATCTGCTGATATATATTACTTTCGTTTGTATTTTACATATACACTAAAATCAGATTTCTTAAACTTGGTAATCTGGGATCTACGTATCAGCATTAATGACGAATGCTTGTACATGGAGAAGAATATATCTCATGATAAATCGTTCTGAGTCGTCTTATCGTTGCTTTAGGTGTTATATTCTATAGTGATGTAGCAGATAGTAATCTCCATTTTTTTTTTTAAACGAAATATTACTTTTACTTGTACAGTAAGATCACATTTAACAAATTTGTTAGTCTAGGATCTATACATAAGAATTAAAGACGAATGCCTGTAGAGCGATAAGAGTGCAATTCATGATACATCGCCATGCAGTAAGGTATTTGCTCTTGGTTGTTGATTTATAGTGATGCAACAGATTATAATCTCATGTAAAGAAATATAAATGTTCATTTTACCAATACAGTTAATGCAGATTTCTTAAATTCTGTAGTCTGGGATCTACATATCAGCACTGAAGACGAATGTTTGTAGAGGGAGACGAATATATCTCATGATAAATGGCCCTGAGCCGTCCCGCGGCTGCTCTCAGCTGTTCTGTGTTATAATCACGCAACAAATTACAATCTCGAATAAAGAAATGCGGCAAATTTTGATTTTCCAGAACCAATATAAGATCTCTAAGCAGGTCTAAGAAACGCTCTGCTAGTCTTTCGGGAAGCCAGGATGCGTGTTCTGGCCAACGTGTGCAGTTATGCAATAGTACTGTCTTTATGTGATAGCAATTCACGGGGATAAATGCGTCTTTATCCGATTCTCGAATCATTCTAAGAATCCGTTCACTGTCCTTCCTGTATACGGCTGTAGATTTATAGTTCTCCAACCACACTGGTTTCAATAGGTATTTCTCTGCATTGCTGAAGGATATTCTAAACAACGAAGGATCCGACGGACAGGCAGCGCAAGGGAGAGCTAGAGCGTAGAAGCCAGCTTCCCTGACAGACTTAATATCATTTTCTGACAACCAGCCTTTGGCCTCAGTCCAGGTGGATGCACTAGATGGCCAGTCATGCTGGAACGTGAATGCTGGAACTAGTTCAAAGACGAAGAGTTCAGTTCCCCTGAGTATTTTGATCACAGTAAATGGTTCTGAAATAATACAAAGGATAAAATACATTAATACTAACTACAGTGGCAGTGACAACAATAACAACACAAACTAACATCGCTTTATTAATATTACCACAAGTGAGGTGAATAGACAAACAACCACCGCGGCCTAATGAATATTAACAAAGATGATGTAAACAATAAAATACAAGGATGCGGTATTATTCTCCTTTCTCTGACGCCTGGCCTGAAGCAGACTTCTGCAGCCATGACTCTCCAATCCTATGTGCAATCTGATATGTTGATGAAGTTGGTGTTGCTTTCCTTACTGTTTGTTGCCCAGCTGTTTAAGCTTTCCACTCACATTTCTGGCTTCCTCTGCCCTGTATTTTCCAACAAAAGGTCTTTTACTATAACACCTTCTTCTATAAAATCTTCTATTTGTAAGTAAATTACCCTTGTCCACTCCTTGTAGCATATTCGGCATATGGCGCTAGTCTCATATTTGTATTGACCAATCGGTGCTCGATGAGTGATGTGGTCAATATCCCGCTGGCTGCCTTTACTTTCCAGAACATTCCCCGGCACCAGTTTAGCCAGGTCCTGTATATTTTGGCTAGTACTTTAAACCCAATACGCCTCAGTTGCCTTTAATTTACTGTTTATTTTAGTCTGGGTCGACCTGGGAGCTTAGGTCCTTTACGAAACAAATCCCTGCCTCGATGAAGACTCGAACACATAACCATCGGTCTGGTAGGCAAGCCAGCAAGCCACTTATCTAAGCGGTCCACTTTTAAGCTGAAATGCCACATCAGTGCCATCTGTATTTTGCCTTATGGTTTAAATTACCGTTATTAACATTAACAAAAGTCGACTGGGTTAAAAATAATACACCAGCTCAATCATCACTTGAGAACAGTGTACAGTATCTCAAACTACGTTTTGTTGGCATAGCAGTCTCATCTGCATGATCCCGGTGTGTTTCAAACTCTGATCGGTGTGATCGTGTGAAACTTGTATCTGTCGGTGTTGTTCGTACAATGATGCAGTGACCTAACGTCTGCTTACGCGTTTACTCTGTCTCATAATCAAAGTCATATTAACGTAGAAGTTTTGAGACTGATTAATCCTCGTGTCTCCGAAACAATGTTATACGGACAAAACAGTTTTATAAATGTTTGCTTGCAGTTCTCACACACTATGCTATATGAACGTAGATGTTTTGTCAATGTTGACTCTCGGTGTGTTATTGTGCCAACGGCTTCGGGTGGAGAAGCACAATTGGGAGGGTACACGCCTTATCATGGAGCGAGGAAATGCATCCTAAGGGCTAAATGTCATGTCATGGCAGGGCAGACCAGGTCTCCCTAAGCCTTGGTCGGCAACTGGTGTAGGATCGAAGCTCCGACATGCGAACAGTTAGAGCATTGCTTTGTTGATATGGCAGCTTATGCAACTTGTCTTGTTCCAGACGTATTGGTGTTACCTTTCCCCGGGAGTAAACTAGTCAGGCCAAGAGATGGATCATGGGCAACATACACTCTAAAATTCAGCCCAAACTTTGTGCTGTATGATGGTTATTATGCTTCTTCGTTTAATATCTTCTCCAGTCATATCTTTTCCTATATTTTCCTATATAACCATATTTAGACATTTCATTGTTACCCAAACATGGCGTATCCTCTGTCCATGTTTCTGCACAGTGCAGTAATGTAGAGTAAATGTATAACTTCATCATTCTAAGCATTAATTCCGACTTAACTGCCCAGCTGTGAGGACATATTATTTGTTGATGAATGTTACTTTGGCCATACCTATTGTCCTTGCTATCTCTACTTCACGTCTGCCATAATCGGTTATTAATTGTCCAAAAATTAGTAATATAAATTCAGCGTACAAAATGAATAAAACAATGTCAGCCGTGCTCCAGTGGTAACAAATATCAGCTACAAGATGAATAAAACCATGTAAGCTGTGCTCTAGATGTAACAAATATCAGCTACAAGATGAATAAAACCATGTAAGCTGTGCTCTAGATGTAACAAATATCAGCTACAAGATGAATAAAACCATGTAAGGTGTGCTCTAGATGTAACAAATATCAGCTACAAGATGAATAAAACCATGTAAGCCGTGCTCTAGATGTAACAAATATCAGCTACAAGATGAATAAAACCATGTAAGCTGTGCTCTAGATGTAACAAATATCAGCTACAAGATGAATAAAACCATGTAAGGTGTGCTCTAGATGTAACAAATATCAGCTACAAGATGAATAAAACCATGTAAGCCGTGCTCTAGATGTAACAAATATCAGCTACAAGATGAATAAAACCATGTAAGCTGTGCTCTAGATGTAACAAATATCAGCTACAAGATGAATAAAACCATGTAAGCCGTGCTCTAGATGTAACAAATATCAGCTACAAGATGAATAAACCATGTAAGCCGTGCTCTAGATGTAACAAATATCAGCTACAAGATGAATAAAACCATGTAAGCCGTGCTCTAGATGTAACAAATATCAGCTACAAGATGAATAAAACCATGTAAGCCGTGCTCTAGATGTAACAAATATCAGCTACAAGATGAATAAAACCATGTAAGCCGTGCACTAGATGTAACAAATATCAGCTACAAGATGAATAAAACCATGTAAGCCGTGCTCTAGATGTAACAAATATCAGCTACAAGATGAATAAAACCATGTAAGCCGTGCTCTAGATGTAACAAATATCAGCTACAAGATGAATAAAACCATGTAAGCCGTGCTACTAGATGTAACAAATATCAGCTACAAGATGAATAAAACCATGTAAGCCGTGCTCTAGATGTAACAAATATCAGCTACAAGATGAATAAAACCATGTAAGCCGTGCTCTAGATGTAACAAATATCAGCTACAAGATGAATAAACCATGTAAGCTGTTGCTCTAGATGTAACAAATATCAGCTACAAGATGAATAAAACCATGTAAGCCGTGCTCTAGATGTAACAAATATCAGCTACAAGATGAATAAAACCATGTAAGGCGTGCTCTAGATGTAACAAATATCAGCTACAAGATGAATAAAACCATGTAAGCTGTGCTCTAGATGTAACAAATATCAGCTACAAGATGAATAAAACCATGTAAGGTGTGCTCTAGATGTAACAAATATCAGCTACAAGATGAATAAAACCATGTAAGCCGTGCTCTAGATGTAACAAATATCAGCTACAAGATGAATAAAACCATGTAAGCCGTGCTCTAGATGTAACAAATATCAGCTACAAGATGAATAAAACCATGTAAGCCGTGCTCTAGATGTAACAAATATCAGCTACAAGATGAATAAAACCATGTAAGCCGTGCTCTAGATGTAACAAATATCAGCTACAAGATGAATAAAACCATGTAAGCCTGTGCTCTAGATGTAACAAATATCAGCTACAAGATGAATAAAACCATGTAAGCCGTGCTCTAGATGTAACAAATATCAGCTACAAGATGAATAAAACCATGTAAGCCGTGCTCTAGATGTAACAAATATCAGCTACAAGATGAATAAAACCATGTAAGCCGTGCTCTAGATGTAACAATATCAGCTACAAGATGAATAAAACCATGTAAGCCGTGCTCTAGATGTAACAAATATCAGCTACAAGATGAATAAAACCATGTAAGCCGTGCTCTAGATGTAACAAATATCAGCTACAAGATGAATAAAACCATGTAAGCCGTGCTCTAGATGTAACAAATATCAGCTACAAGATGAATAAAACCATGTAAGCCGTGCTCTAGATGTAACAAATATCAGCTACAAGATGAATAAAACCATGTAAGCCATGCTCTAGATGTAACAAATATCAGCTACAAGATGAATAAAACCATGTAAGCCGTGCTCTAGATGTAACAAATATCAGCTACAAGATGAATAAAACCATGTAAGGTGTGCTCTAGATGTAACAAATATCAGCTACAAGATGAATAAAACCATGTAAGCCGTGCTCTAGATGTAACAAATATCAGCTACAAGATGAATAAAACCATGTAAGCCGTGCTCTAGATGTAACAAATATCAGCTACAAGATGAATAAAACCATGTAAGCCGTGCTCTAGATGTAACAAATATCAGCTACAAGATGAATAAAACCATGTAAGCCGTGCTCTAGATGTAACAAATATCAGCTACAAGATGAATAAAACCATGTAAGCCATGCTCTAGATGTAACAAATATCAGCTACAAGATGAATAAAACCATGTAAGCCGTGCACTAGATGTAACAAATATAAGCTACAAGATGAATAAAACCATGTAAGCCGTGCTCTAGATGTAACAAATATCAGCTACAAGATGAATAAAACCATGTAAGCCGTGCACTAGATGTAACAAATATCAGCTACAAGATGAATAAAACCATGTCAGCCGTGCTCTAGATGTAACAAATATCAGCTACAAGATGAATAAAACCATGTAAGCCGTGCTCTAGATGTAACAAATATCAGCTACAAGATGAATAAAACCATGTAAGCCGTGCTCTAGATGTAACAAATATCAGCTACAAGATGAATAAAACCATGTAAGCCATGCTCTAGATGTAACAAATATCAGCTACAAGATGAATAAAACCATGTAAGCCGTGCTCTAGATGTAACAAATATCAGCTACAAGATGAATAAAACCATGTAAGGTGTGCTCTAGATGTAACAAATATCAGCTACAAGATGAATAAAACCATGTAAGCCGTGCTCTAGATGTAAACAAATATCAGCTACAAGATGAATAAAACCATGTAAGCCGTGCTCTAGATGTAACAAATATCAGCTACAAGATGAATAAAACCATGTAAGCGTGCTCTAGATGTAACAAATATCAGCTACAAGGATGATAAAACCATGTAAGCCGTGCTCTAGATGTAACAAATATCAGCTACAAGATGAATAAAACCATGTAAGCCATGCTCTAGATGTAACAAATATCAGCTACAAGATGAATAAAACCATGTAAGCCGTGCTCCTAGATGTAACAAATATCAGCTACAAGATGAATAAAACCATGTAAGGTGTGCTCTAGATGTAACAAATATCAGCTACAAGATGAATAAAACCATGTAAGCCGTGCTCTAGATGTAACAAATATCAGCTACAAGATGAATAAAACCATGTAAGCCGTGCTCTAGATGTAACAAATATCAGCTACAAGATGAATAAAACCATGTAAGCCGTGCTCTAGATGTAACAAATATCAGCTACAAGATGAATAAAACCATGTAAGCCGTGCTCTAGATGTAACAAATATCAGCTACAAGATGAATAAAACCATGTAAGCCATGCTCTAGATGTAACAAATATCAGCTACAAGATGAATAAAACCATGTAAGCCGTGCACTAGATGTAACAAATATAAGCTACAAGATGAATAAAACCATGTAAGCCGTGCTCTAGATGTAACAAATATCAGCTACAAGATGAATAAAACCATGTAAGCCGTGCTCTAGATGTAACAAATATCAGCTACAAGATGAATAAAACCATGTAAGCCGTGCTCTAGATGTAACAAATATCAGCTACAAGATGAATAAAACCATGTAAGCCGTGCTCTAGATGTAACAAATATCAGCTACAAGATGAATAAAACCATGTAAGCCGTGCTCTAGATGTAACAAATATCAGCTACAAGATGAATAAAACCATGTAAGCCGTGCTCTAGATGTAACAAATATCAGCTACAAGATGAATAAAACCATGTAAGGTGTGCTCTAGATGTAACAAATATCAGCTACAAGATGAATAAAACCATGTAAGCCGTGCTCTAGATGTAACAAATATCAGCTACAAGATGAATAAAACCATGTAAGCCGTGCTCTAGATGTAACAAATATCAGCTACAAGATGAATAAAACCATGTAAGCCGTGCTCTAGATGTAACAAATATCAGCTACAAGATGAATAAAACCATGTAAGCCGTGCTCTAGATGTAACAAATATCAGCTACAAGATGAATAAAACCATGTAAGCCGTGCTCTAGATGTAACAAATATCAGCTACAAGATGAATAAAACCATGTAAGCCGTGCTCCAGCGTTAACAAATATCAGCTACAAGATGAGTAACAAATGAAGCCAGTGGCCCTACAGATGTAACAAATATATTGTACACGATATATAGAGAACAATTCAAGTAGTGCCCCTGCAGAGATGTAATCAAGGCATCTCGTCAGATCAATAAAATAAAGTAAGCAGTGGTCCTGCTTAAGTTAGTTGCATATCCTTTACAGGACGTCGCAGTCAACCCCAGCATTTTTTTTTTTTTGGGGGGGGGGGGGGGGGAGGGTGCTTCTTATATCTTGGCAACTTTACGTTCAGCAGTTTCCATTGCTTTCTGAATTATCGGCTCTCACATAATTTTACGAAAACCAATGCAAGGCGGTCTGCTGCCAAAACTCGGGATTATGCGGGATTATGTGGCCCTCGAGGCATTTAGAAATAGAAATTTTTACTTCGTTTTTAAGTCATTGTGTTGCATTTTACAGAATTTCATGTGCCGTTATGATTGCTTTTACCTTTTTGATAAACTTTGTTTCTAATTTTCTATTTCTGTAAACAGCCTTGACCATCGTAATGTAATGTTAAAGTGCGAATTTATCGATTTTAATGCAGAGAAATTATTTATCGACATGTAAAAATTTAATAAGGATGATTCTATGAAAAACACATATTCTCCGAAGAATAAAATTATTTATTTTGCAAGAAAATATTAAATTTAAAAGTTATTTTTGCTGTTATAAATTATCTCCACATTTACAATGTTCAAATTAATTTATTTGTTGTAGTAGTCTAGATATATTTCTGAAATTTATTCTGAGTTTACTACTTGTTTTCCGAATATTTTATTTTCACACACAGCCGAAAGTAGGTTTTGTTTCATTTCCTTTTCACAGTTGTGTACAATTCTAACTGTTATAATTTTATTAAAACAATGAGTGCCACTAAAAAACGTAAAACTGATGAATGACAACTAAGTACTGTTTTATAAAAGTTGGTAGCAAATCAGTTTGCTTATTGTGTCGTGAGTTAGTGGATGTTTTCAAGGAGTACAATTTAAAAAGACATTATCAAACAAAACATTCCGATTTCGGATGCAATTTAACAACCGAATAGAGGGAAAGGAAATGCCTGAAGGTGGTGAAAAATTTGGAGAAGCGGCAAACTGTTTTCACTAAACAGTCTTCAATTCAAGATTGTGCAACATAAGCTAGTCTTGTGCTGTCACACAGAATTGTAAAATAGAACAAGCCATTTTCTGATAGCGAGTTCATCAAGACATGTTTGCTAGATGCAGCAAACATTATGTGTCCAGAAAAAAAAAATTTGACAACATAACTTTAGTAAACAATTTTTGTGGTACTCTCTTGCATTGGATCAGAGTACCGATGTACATGATACTGTCCAAGTATAGATATTTATACATGGAATAAACACTTATTTCAAACTCACTGAAGAGTTACTGAGTGTTGAGTCACTCAAAGACACAACCACAGGCCACGATATATTCAATGCTGATACTAACTGTATTGAAAGAACTTGGTTGGTTTTGAACAAGATGGCAAGTTTGAATAACGAAGACACAAACAATAGATTGCAGAATTTATTTCCTGGCATATTTCGCTGCATCTCGTCAGGTACATACTGCAGAATTCACACAACATAAAGTAAATTAACTAGATAAATCCTTCAAGCTGAAATATACAAGGGGCTTCTCATAAGTCTCTAGCCTGACCATGAAGGAGTAGGCGGAGAAAATTGAAATTTGGCAGATATATAGCTCATTCAATTTGTAATGGGCATATGAATTATGAATTTCCCACCTCAACTGGTTTTCCAGATATGGTGCATGGCACAACACACCCTACTGACCAGATCTTCACATCCAACGGTTTGTCAGAACAATGGAGAAATCAGATGCCAGGACTGTGATAAAATTCTTGATGTTACAGGGTAAAACACCTACAGAAATACACAGGGAGATGGGGCCAGTGTTTGAGGAAGTCTGTCCGTATGCTTCTGTAAAAACATTGGTGTTTGCAGTTTAAGTGTGGCCGTTCCCAAGTTGCTGATCTGCCAAGACCAGGACGACCGTCCTCAGAGTGCAATGATGCAAATGCTGCAAAAGTGAAGAAAATCATAGACCAGGATAGAAAAATGACAACTGCAGAGATATCGGGTTCAGCAAAACTGAGTAAGAGTACAGTTTTTAGAATTTTACACAACAGACTGAACATGAGAAAAGTGTGTGCCCCGCGCCTGCTGACATGTGAACAGAAATAAACAAGGGTTGACGCAGAGATGACAGAAATGCATAAATTCAGGTGGTGGCTACATTGAGAAGGAATAAGCACTGTGCCAAATTTCAATTTTCTCCGCCTACTCCTTCATGATCAGGCTAAAGACTTATGAGAAGCCCCTTGTACATGTCGTGTCTTCCTCTAAAGTGTCGTCCCTGGAGTGAGGAGAGTCAACACCCACATTATAATATTTTTTCCCTATCAATATCCTGGAGAATCCACCAGCTTCCGTCCAACACACTCCATCAGCCCATGGACACCTTTTCCTATTACTCTCTCACTGTCGTACTATGCCCCCTCTCATACTTCCCCAACGCAACATACTCAACAACTCTTGCTTCTAAAAATTAATAAAGATTAATTTATTAAAAGAAAAGTGTAACGTATATGAGACGTGTCTGTGAAGAAAATGTGTGTCGTGTATTCTGATGCAAATGTATAGGTCAGCCTTCAAAGTTCAGGATCAGAGTCCACTCATCATGGCAAGGATTACACGACATCACACGAGTCAGTACAATAGACCTCACCAATTGCCGCTTCTTTTCCGCCAGACTTGTTATCCTCCATGAACCTTGATAACCATGAAATCTGAGTCCCATTCGAAACTACAGTCCGGGAACACTATTAATGTTTGTTCCTAACAAAAACTGTTCCTAATAGTTTGTAGAAAACTGAGATCTCATAATTCCTGCACAGTACCAAAAAAAAACCAATAGAACACTGTCCCATGAACATGGCGTTTGTCCTTCTTGCGAAATGTTCTATGGATTTCCTTATTTTCTCGTTATTGTCTTAATGTAATAATGTTCTTGATATGTGGAACAACTACACTTAAATGTTATCTTTCCTCCAATGTGAACCTCAATCACTATTGGTGTGTTAAAGACTGGTATGACCTACAACTCATTCGGTACTTATCCTGTAGGATACTTCTATCATTCAGCTCCCCTGAGCAATGTTGATCATCTTCCTCTAGCATAGGCTCATTGATAAAGTTGCGGGCCAATCTTCCTGCGCCAAACTTTATCCGGGATCGGATTTTTCCTTGGTTCCGTGTTCTTCCTTACAACCAGAGGGAACCTGTAAAATAAATCATACAACTGGTGATAGCCTCCCCGTCACTGATCTCTATTAGATGATCGTGGGCCATTGGCCCTTGCTCAGCAAAATACAAGTGAACCTAACTCTGTCAGGGACAGATGAACTGAACACATAGGCTTTCATCAGGCCAAGACAAGAAGAAAAAAAAACACAACCAACAGCGTGCGGAACCCCCCCCCCCCCCCCCCCCACCAGGGAGCACCCACTGGAAGATCCCAATTATTGCCCATTACTCAAATCTCAACTAGTAGAGCTTATCAACACTACACTAATCTATTTTCAACTAACAGAGCCAAGTATCACTTCCCTACTCTAGCTAGTTTTCCACTAACAGTGCTAATCATCACACTCTAGTTTTAACAAGGCTACAGCCTATATTAATTAGAACTAATTATAATAGGTTCTACCTTAGGCAACACCGCAGTTAGATCAAATCACATCTACTCTTGCCATGACAGGCACGTGTAAAATTAAATTAACTCAATTCGCACACGGTAGACATATTTCCAATCAGAACCGCAGTGCCGAAGCACGTCCGCCTCAATCAACGGTTTTAGTTCAACTCCCTTCTCCAATCATGGTTTTTGGCAAACACCTAAAATTGGTCACGTGACGTGGTTGATGTCCTGCAGGTGTTATTTTGGCATATCATCCATTGTCAAGAATCTATCCTCCCTGGCTTAGTCACTGTCAGAGTTGTCATCACTTGTTTTGACATCCCCAACAAGCTAGCGAGTTACTGTATGATCCCAACAACAGTTTTCAATAACAAGCTGCCAATCTGCGTGATGTCCGGAAACTCTAAATGACAGACGGGACTGTTACATGTCCCTAGCTGGCCATTATACGTTGATCCGACCTGTTGATAAACTATCAAAGTGGTGTATTGAGTCATCTCACTCACTTCCCCTACACATCTGCAGCTGTTAACTTTGCCCGACCTGTGATGGTTGACATCTGATTGAAACCAGGATCTGACGGGTTCTATCTGTATTCGAATGTTGATAAACTGTCAAAGCGATGCAGGGATTTATCTCACTCACCACCGAATGTTCCTAATCTGTTGACCAGATGTAAACACGTGCAGCTGTAACCCGGACTGTTTTTCTGGATTATGTTGAAACAACCTGTGGCCTCGAACATGCCGCTAATCAGAACGCCTTTTATTCTCATCACGGGTTAAATCACGTTGGTCTATTATGTGACATAGGCCCCCTCTTAAGAGAGTAGTCCATCTCACTCTTCTCCACCGTGAGTTTAATCCAGATGATTCATTCTTCTTCTTCAGGAGCTGGGTGTCTTGACAAGAAGTCCGCTCCAACATTTTCCTTCCCAGGAATGTACTCCACTGTGAAATTGTAAGATTGAAGTAGCAACGACCACCGCATCAAACGCGCGTTGAGCTTCTGAGAAGTAGCCAGGAACATCAGGGGCTGATGATCCGATTGGACCCGAAACTTAACTCCATACAAATATGGCTGGAATTTTTGCACTGCCCATACGAGGGACAAGCACTCTCTCTCTCGACGGTTGAATAATTCCTCTCAGCCTGTAGAAGTTTCTTACTTGCGTATGCTACAGGTTTCAAAACCGAAGCATCGTCTTTTCCTTCCTGTAACAGAGCTGCCCCAATCCCAATCGCACTCGCATCCGTTCTCAACACAAATGGTTTGGAAAGGTCAGGGAGCTGTAATACAGGTTTGCTGACCAAGGCCTCCTTTAACTGACTATAGGCATTCTCACATTCTGGTGTCCAAATGATTTGGTCCGGGAATCCCTTTTTCAAGGTTTCCGTCAATGGAGCTCCCAGTTCAGTGAAATGTGGGATAAATTTGTGGTAGAACCCACACAACGAGAGAAAAGATCGCACATCCTTCTTCGTTTTTGGCCTTGGTGCATTTCTGATTTTCTCCAGGTTCTTCTCCTCTGGGACAATGTGTCCTGGAGTGATGGTGTGACCTAGAAATTCCAGAGTCTGGTAACCAATCATGCACTTGGTTGGACGAGCGGTAAGCCCTGCTTCCTTGAGTCTATTAAACACTCTCTCCAAGGATTGCAAGTGGTCATCCAAGCTGTCACTGGAAATCAGAATATCATCCATGAATGAGATGATGGACGGATCCTGTAAAGGATCAAGTAAAGTCCTCATCATGCGTGTAAACACACTAGGTGCATTGCTGAGTCCAAAGGGCATGACCTTGAATTCGTAGTGTCCACTGGGTGTACTGAAAGCCAACAGTGGTCGAATCTCCGGTTTGACTGGTATCTGATAGTACCCCCGACTCAGATCTACCTTTGAAAAGTACCGAGCCTTATGGAGCCTAGCGAATAACTGAGTTGGATTCGGCAAAGGTTCCACCTGAAATTGTGTATGACTGTTCAGAAGTCGGTAATCTATACACAACCGGTGTTCTCCACTTGGTTTGCGTAACAAAACTACCCCCGCATTGTATGGGGATGTGGATGGTGCAATCACGTCATCCTCCAGCAGTTTCTGTATTTCCTCCTCCGGGGCCTTTTCTTTAGAGAATGGCACTGGGTAAACCTTTTGACTAACAGGTTCCTGTGTGGTCAAAGTCATCTCGAACTCAACCAACCTGGTTCGTCCTGGTTTATCAGTCAGTATCTCCTTATGAGACTTGAGAACCTGGGTTATCCTTTCCCTCTCCTGGGAGGTCAGATCAGGGTTCACTTGCACATCCCTATAGGTTTCCTGGTGTACCAAGGGATATTCCCTGCCCTCGTTGGTTCCCACTTCCGTCTCCACTGCAACTGCCATTGCCATGAGGTGAGCTGCCTTGTCTCCGGGTCTCTCTTCGTATTTCCGCAAGAGATTGATATGGAAAATCTTCGACTTTCCCCGGATCCGGATCTGATAGTTGGTTCTGGATATCACCCTTTCCACGGGAAATGGTCCTTGCCAACCTATCTCCAGTTTGTTGTTTCCCGTTGGGAGTAGCAACAAGACTTTGTCTCCCACCTCTAGAGATCTTTCTTTAGACCTACGGTTGTAGTAAGCCGCATGTCTTTTCCTGGCCTTTTTCAAGTTTTGATTCGCCAGAGTCCATCCCTTGTGGAGTTTTTCTTTCAGTTCCTCCACGTATTTATAGGATGAGATCACTTCTTCTGACGTCCCCTCTTCAGTCCAACTCCTCAACATGGCTTCCAACGGTCCTTTGATTGGACGACCAAACAGCAACGTAGCGGGTGGTAGTCCTGTTGAGCCATAAGGAACTTCCCGATAGGCAAAAAGTGCTGCTGGGATATCTTCATCCCACCTATCAGGTTTTTACTGCGCTAGTTTCCTGAGCATTGTCATCAACGTGCCGTTGAAACGCTCTACTTGTCCATTGGCTTGAGGGTGGTAAGGGCTGGTATGTATGTGGTTAGAGTGAAACACCCTAAATACCTCCTCCATGAGTTTTCCACAAAACTGAGACCCATTGTCCGTCAGAATTTGATCAGGGAAGCCTAATCTGGTAAAGGCCTCCATCAGTGCGTCCGCCACTCGTTTCGAGTCAATCGTGGTCAACGGTATGGCCTCACCCCACATTGTACAGCAATCCACCATTGTGAGTATATACATGTTCCTCTTCCTAGTCCTGGGAAGTGGACCCACGATATCGATGGCTACCCTCTCGAAAGGAGAGTTCATGATGGGCATCTCACCCAACACCACCGGTGCTGTCCAGTGTTTCGGTGCCACCCTCTGGCACTCAGGGCATGACTTCACATACCGACGCACATCATCTGTCATTCCCGGCCAATAGTAATGGCAGGAAATTCGCTGCATGGTGGAGGCAATACCCATGTGTCCACTAAAGAAGATGGTATGCCCCATATGAAGAATCTGGGACCGGTGAGCTTTCGGGACGACCAACTGACCGTATAGGTTGTCTCCCCTTCCTGCTCTCCTGTAGAGTATCCTATTCTTCATGTAGTACTGCCCCCGTCCTGGTGGATCAGCACTTTTCTGCAGCTTTCTGTAGCAAGGACGTAAAGTATCATCCTCACTCTGGGCAGTTCGTAGCTCCCCCGGCATTGGGTTAGTCACAATTGCTTCTGCCTCTTCCGTTCTCGTCTGAGAGCGAGTCTGTATTGCTCCCATATGGATTGGCTCCCTGGGCATTCCCAGAAAGACATACCGGCAACCTAGGATTACTGGAAAATGGGATCGGTCAATACAGCGGCCTTGATGGTGCCGATGACATACCTTGACCGAATCTCCACATTAGCAATGGGCAACTTCATGGCCACAGCACTCTTCTGTGCAGGCTGTATCTCCATGGTCTCACCTGTGAATTGTTCTGGATGTACCAGATCCGCAGAAATCACGGCCTCCCCGTCCAGTCCTGTGTCGTACAAACACTCCACTTGACGACCGTTAACCTCTACCAATTCCACTACAGGTGGTTTTTCCTGGTCTGGAGTCTCTTCCTCGGCCTCGACCTGTTCGGTGGGCTCCACCTTAGGTTTCCCGGGGCACACGACGAATTGAGTGTCTCCTGACTTTTCCCTGCAGTCAATAGCATTGTGCGTATTCGACTTGCATTGGTTGCACCATTTCCCTGTCCTAGATTTTCTATTGCCGGACTTGAGTGAGCTCTCCTGGTGGCGAGCTTCCTTGTTGACCTTGGCATTTTCCGTGACAACCTCCTTGGAAGTCACTTGACATGCTGCGAAGTGAGGGTTCTTAGCCTTCGATTTGCAGTTCCTCGTATTGTGAGAGGGTGACTTACAAATTGAACACCACTTCTCCGACCACGGTCGTTTTGGTGTAGAGCTTGAAGTGCTCTTGCTTCCCTCCTTCTTCTTCTCTGAACTATCCTCTGATTTTCGCACATAAGGTTCCCACTTTTTGGTTCCTGAGTTTTTGGCTTTCTTCTTATCATGTTTCTCCTGACTTTTGGTGTTGGTGGAAAGGTTTTCCCCTGCCTCCCCATGTACCTCGACGAACCGTTCTGCTAATTTTGTCACGAGGTCAATACGTTCCGCTCCTTGTTCTCCCAGGAACGTCCTGAGAGGTTTAGACATTTGCTTCTTCAGCTGGTCGACCACCATGAGCTCTTCCAGACTCTCATAGTCATGTGCGAACCCAGCCAAATCCATCCACTTATGGAGATAGGATTTTAGACGCAAACTGTAGGCGGCAAACAACTCCCCCGGTTCTCGTTTCGCTGCTCGAAATTTTTTCCGGTAGGTATGTGACGTAACCTCGAATCGTTTCAGCAGAGCCGTCTTTAATTCGTCGTAATTGTTCTCATGTCCTGGTGGCAGGCGAGAATAAACCTCGTAGCCGGTCCCGCGTAATCCCTGGGATAGCTTGAGATTCCATTTGTTACGCTCCAGACCCATAGCAACAGACATTGCCTCGAAGCGTTGAAGGTACTGGTCAATCTTCTCTTTGTCCTCCTCGTAGACCGCTAAAGGAAACTTCATAGCATGGTACCCATGTCCACCTACTGGTGTTGAGCCTGGGATGGAGGAACCTCCAACTGCTCCCTCAGTTTCCCCATTAGATTGACTCTTCAACTCGAGTTCCCTCATCCGGTACTCGTGCTCCCTTTTCTGAGCCTCCTGCTCCGCTTCCCGTTTCCTAGCAGCTTCCTCAACTTCAAGTTTCCTAGCTGCCTGCTCAGCTTCCAATTTCTTAGCAGCCTGTTCTGCTTCCAATTTCCTAGCTTCTTGTTCCAACTCCATCCTTCTCAATTCCAACTCGGCCTTTTGATCTTCCCTTTCTGCTTGACGATACTCTCTCTCCACTTCCTGTATGTAATCCGTTAGAGCAGAACTCGACAGTCCCATTTCTTCCCCCTTTGCCCTTAGTTCTGCAGTGGTTAGTTTCGGAGTGGCCATTTTACAGAGAGGTAAGCAGCAGGTTGAGTAACATATAACCGCAAATTAATATACAGATATATGACCAAGTACTATAAATCTAGATATTACCACACACAGCACATTCACTCAGTGACAAGAGTAGAATCAGGACCACAGACCTATGCAGACGTGTAAAGTGTGAACATGTAAGATATTAGTCCTAACCCCTATCCACATTCACTCTAGCTGGATTCTCCAATATGATATCTCCGTCTTATAACTAAGGATCCCGTGTCAAAAGACCCCGTTGTCAGAGGATCCCACTGTCCAAAGATCACGTTTACGAGAGATCCCGCTGTCCAAGGATTCCGTTTACGAGAGATCCCGCTGTCCAAAGATCCCGTTTACGAGAGATCCCGCTGTCCAAAGATCCCGTTATCGAGCCCCAATAATGTCGTGTCTTCCTTTAAAGTGTCGTCCCTGGAGTGGGGGGAGTCAACACCCACATTATAATTTTTTTTCCTTATCCATATCCTGGAGAATCCACCAGCTTCCGTCCAACACACTCCATCAGCCCGTGGACACCTTTTCCTATCACTCTCTCACTGTCGTACTATGCCCCCTCTCATACTTCCCCAACGCAACATACTCAACAACTCTTGCTTCTAAAAATTAATAAAGATTAATTTATTAAAAGAAAAGTGTAACGTATATGAGACGTGTCTGTGAAGAAAATGTGTGTCGTGTATTCTGATGCAAATGTATAGGTCAGCCTTCAAAGTTCAGGATCAGAGTCCACTCATCATGGCAAGGATTACACGACATCACACGAGTCAGTACAATAGACCTCACCAATTGCCGCTTCTTTTCCGCCAGACTTGTTATCCTCCATGAACCTTGATAACCATGAAATCTGAGTCCCATTCGAAACTACAGTCCGGGAACACTATTAATGTTTGTTCCTAACAAACACTGTTCCTAATAGTTTGTAGAAAACTGAGATCTCATAATTCCTGCACAGTAAAAAAAAAACAATAGAACACTGTCCCATGAACATGGCGTTTGTCCTTCTTGCGAAATGTTCTATGGATTTCCTTATTTTCTCGTTATTGTCTTAACGTTATAATGTTCTTGATATGTGGAACAACTACACTTAAATGTTATCTTTCCTCCAATGTGAACCTCAATCACTATTGGTGTGTTAAAGACTGGTATGACCTACAACTCATTCGGTACTTATCCTGTAGGATACTTCTATCATTCAGCTCCCCTGAGCAATGTTGATCATCTTCCTCTAGCATAGGCTCTTTGATAAAGTTGCGGGCCAATCTTCCTGCGACAAACTTTATCCGGGATCGGATTTTTCCTTGGTTCCGTGTTCTTTCTTCCAACCAGAGGGAACCTGTAAAATAATCATACAACTGGTGATAGCCTCCCCGTCACTGATCTCTATTAGATGATCGTGGCCATTGGCCCTTGCTCAGCAAAATACAATGAACCTAACTCTGTCAGGGACAGATGAACTGAACACATAGGCTTTTCATCAGGCCAAGACAAGAAGAAAAAAAAACAACCAACAGCGTGCGGAACCCCCCCCCCCCCCCCCCACCAGGGAGCACCCACTGGAAGATCCCAATTATTGCCCATTACTCAAATCTCAACTAGTAGAGCTTATCAACACTACACTAATCTATTTTCAACTAACAGAGCCAAGTATCACTTCCCTACTCTAGCTAGTTTTCCACTAACAGTGCTAATCATCACACTCTAGTTTTAACAAGGCTACAGCCTATATTAATTAGAACTAATTATAATAGGTTCTACCTTAGGCAACACCGCAGTTAGATCAAATTACATCTACTCTTGCCATGACAGGCACGTGTAAAATTAAATTAACTCAATTCGCACACGGTAGACATATTTCCAATCAGAACCGCAGTGCCGAAGCACGTCCGCCTCAATCAACGGTTTTAGTTCAACTCCCTTCTCCAATCATGGTTTATGGCAAAACCTAAAATTGGTCACGTGACGTGGTTGATGTCCTGCAAGGTGTTATTTGGCATATCATCCATTGTCAAGAATCTATCCTCCCTGGCTTAGTCACTGTCAGAGTTGTCATCACTTGTTTTGACATCCCCAACAAGCTAGCGAGTTACTGTATGATCCCAACAACAGTTTTCCACAACAAACCGCCAATCTTCTTGATGTCCGGAAACTCTAAATGACAGACGGACTGTTTTCTTCCGAGCTGAGTACTTCCGCTTTCAATCCGACCTGTTTATGAAAAAGCGATGTCAAAGCGATGTATGATTCAGCTCACTCACTTCCCCTACACATCTGCAGCTGTTAATTTTGCCCGGCCTGTTAAGGTTGACATCTGATTTGTTTTCTCTGTTAGTTAAAATAGTTGTGGCTGTGAAATCATCCCGTTTAATCAGAAAGCCGTTATCGGCATCAACTGGTTACTCACGGTGTTTTCGTGACAGTACACATGTTCGCACAGTAATTGTCTACCAAGGTAATTTTACGCTGACTAACATGTCTTTCTGCTTGCACAAATCTGGCTTGCGTAGATTGATCATTATTGCTTCTACACGGTGTATGTGTTAAGGCTTTATGCAGACTTGTAATCCGTATGCAAGGGCCTCCGTTTCAATGTTGTTGAGTACGTACGACGATAAGTTCGTCACATACTTCTCTGGGTTGTCTAGTACTGACGTTATCTTTTCAGTGCTCAGTGATTTGTTGAGGCGAGCATTCTGTGCGATTTTCACCTTGTACACTGTTTCTGTGCAGAATTTAGTGAAATTCAAGTAGCCGCACAAGCTCAATTTTTTGGTGACGTAGTAGGCAGAACTGTGTGTGCGATTGAGGTTGGTCAGCTTGGACTGGGTTTCTTCTATCTGGTATTTTGTCAGTCGTCTCAGGTTTTTTCTTGTTGGACATATTATGTCGGCCCTCAGAGATCTGAAATACCGGTGAGGAAATATTCCCGTCCTTATGCATTCCTCGAGAAATCTCAATCGACAATCCTGTAACGATATTTTACACTTCAGCCTGAGTAATCCATCTAATCGCTTCACAGTTGGTAATGGGAGGCGACGTTTCAGAAATTCAAAACAATATTTTCCCGTAGTGAATTTGAATAACGAAGACACAAACAATAGATTGCACGATGTATTACCTGGTATATTTCGATGCATCTCATCAAGTACATACAGCAGAATTCATTCAACATACAGTAAATTAACTATATAGATAAATCCTTCAAGCTTAACTATACACATGTTCGCACAGTCAACTGACGGAGCTTGTGCTTTGCCTGGAAAACATGTAGGTCTGGTAAAGCTGATAAGTGATAAGATTACAGCAGCATATCCTGACCACACATTATTACCACTTCACTGTATGATCAATCAAGAAAGACTAAAAATGGTTTGAATATCAAGCATGCTACTGACCCCGTTATAAGTGTCATCAACCTCATTAGATCAAGAGGACTTATTCACAGACAGTTCGAGGCATTACTTGACGATTTGGAAACTGAACATTCCGATGTCCTGTACCACACCAGTGTTCGATGACTGAATGTGTGGATCCTCAGATAAGAAATAGTGATGTTCCTAGAGATGAAGGGCATTGAATCTGACTTTAATACTAACATTGTCAATAAAGAGTGGTAGTTAGACTTTATGTTTGTCATTGAAATTATAGAAAAGTTAAATGAACTGAATGTCAAACTTCAGGGCAATGGTGTGTTTGCACATGAATTGTATGTGTATGTAAAATCATTTCAGGTAAAACTCTCACTGTTCTCCAGACAAGCAAGTGAAAAAAGGTTTTGTCACTTCTCTTTGCTGGAACAAGACACCATTTCTGGTTAATTGGCTGAAAAGTACAAAGCCCAATTAGATGCATTGACTGAAGAATTTGGAAGGAGTTTCCAAGATTTCAAGAACTTTGAGCCACAGTTCAGTATTCTCAGTTCCCCATTTAGTGAAGAAGTTGATACAGCCACAGAGGACATACAGTTGGAGCTGCTTGACTTACAAGCAGATCATGACCTGAAAGAGAAATTCAAGTCAGATGGTTTGCTTGAAAAACTTTGCAGCTAAACTGTTATCATTGTTTGGATCAACATACATTTGCGAACAAGCATTTTCTTGCTTGAAGATCAACTAATCTAAGAATAGGTCTGTATTGTCGGATGCACCTTGCATGCTGTCATGGGAATTTCAACAAGTAAACTTGCTCCAGATTTCAAGAATATGTTGAAAAATTGCAAGCAGTTACATAAATCTCATTAGAAAGCAATTGTAGTGAAAGTGTAGTCGGTTTGTGTCTGACATATGCCTGGGTCATTGACATTGAGGTGAGTGACCTGTAGCGGGGCTATGAGAAAAACAACCAGCCCTGAGAAATAATGATGAGGGTAGATGGAGACTCCCAGGGTGGATGGGGCGAGAGACAGTGTATTGTTGTGTGAAGTCAGGGGACTTCAGGGGACAGTTGATGTTTAGACTCCGAGCGGGGCAGGAGTCTAAGGAGAGGAGCGGAGTTAGATAGAGATCTCCGTCCTGTGTTGTTCTCCCAGTTTTGAATGCAGGCCTAAAACCCAGTGGGGGTTGTATAGTTAATGGAGGCCTGAACCCAAAGTGGGTTGTATAGTTAATGGAGGCCTGAACCCAAAGTGGGTTGGATAGTAGTGGAGGCTAGACCCAGTGTGTGGGTTGTATTGTGTGAGGTCCAGCCGTGGATAGGAGCTGGATAACTGTCCTGTGAATATGAGATTAAGCAGGCCTTGAGAAGGCAGTGATGTGGGCGTGTTAAGTCGGGAGGAAGAAATATATATATTCTGTCGATTATATTGGTTTTTGGATATAGAATTATGTTCCGTTTGCCCGTGTTCTTTCCGTATTAAAGGATTAAGTACGCCAAATCAATCTTGTTCACTGACTGCTGGATGTGTACTAATGGGGTGAGTTGCATTGTGAGACAGGTGGTTAGCTCTACTTACACTCCATAGTGACATACAAGGAACATTGAAACCTAGACAACGACCATCTCACTCAGTTATGATAAAGAACTTTGTGACAGTGTCGAAATTAAAGCCATTGATAGATAATAATAAAAAGTTATTATTATAAAAATTGTAAAATCTTATTAACAAATTAGTAAACGTTTTTGTCCATATTGTAAAATATAATGTATAAGTGTATAAGTAAAATAAAATTGCTATAATTAGTTATTTATACTGTTTAATAACCTATAAATAATTCATAATTACTTATTGTGATAGGCTGCTGTAAACAAAGTGGACATAATGTATATGCCCCCCCCCCCCCCCCCCCCAAATTGCTTTACATTTGTCAATGTGGCCCTACACACAAAAAGTTTGCCCACCCCTGTACTAGATGAATAAAACAAAGTAACAGTGCTCCTGCATACATATAAGAAATGTATTGTACTAAATGAATAAAACAAAAACAAAAAGCAGTGCTCCTTCATAGATGTAATATATATATATATATATATATATATATATATATATTGTTCTAGGTGAATAAAACAAAGTAATAGTGCTCCCGCATAAATGTAACAATTATATTGTACCAAATGAATAAACAAAATAACCGTGCTCATGAACAGATGTAACAAATATATGGCACAAGATAAATAAAACAAAGTAACCGTGCTCCTACGTAGATGTAATATATATAATGTTCTATGTGAATAAAATAAAGTAACAGTGTTCCTGCATAAATGTAACAATTATATTGTACTAGATGAAGAAAAACAAAACGAACCGTACTCATGAAGAGATGTAACAAAAATACTGTACACGATAAATAAAACAATATAGGCAGTGCCCCTAAAGATGTAACAAATATATTGTACTAGATGATATAAAATAACGTGAGCAGTGCCCCTGCAGAGATGTAAGAAAGTTTTCAGTGCTCCTGTGAAGATGTAACAAATATATTGTTATAAATTAATAGAACAGTGCAGGTAGTGCTGCTGCAGAGATGAACAAAAATATTATACTAGATCAGTGGTTCTCAACCTTTTTTGGCCCGTGCCCCCCCCCCCTCCTTTCACCGTATTTTCAGAACGTCATTCCCCCCCCCCTTTCATATTTCCTATCTAAAAATCCCCCCACCCCTATACAGTATACGTAAAAATGTAAGGTAAATTTAATAGCACATACTAAAACAAGTCTAGACATCCACATAAAACATGATTTGTGGGTCTACTGACTTTATAAAATGAATTTTAGAAGGATGAGACGTACTTAACTGTAAAGTATGAAGGGAAAAACAATATCAAGTAATCGGTTCTTGTATTAACGCGATCTTGAAATGGTCTTCATTCCCCCCCCCCCCCCGGAAATCCTAAAATTCCCCCCTGGAGGGGGGGGGGGATTCCCCACCGGTTGAGAACCATTGTACTATATGCACAGAACAGCGCAGATAGTACTACAGCTGTGATGAAACAAATATATTGTTCTAGACGAATACATTACATCGGCAGTGCTCCTGTAGTGATGGAACAACGTGTTTTTTTTTTTGTTTTTTTTTTTGGCGCTCGCTCGCTTTGAACTCAAGCGAAGTCCATACACACTATTTATAGTTGTCATGGACTGAATTTTGCATGTGGATTAGCTTTCCCTATTAATAGTGTCCCTCGCCCATCAGGCGAACCCACTCCGACTTCAGAGGTAATTAGTGGAACAAATACTCTGACTAGCGTCCAGACTGTGTGTGTGCGTGTGCGTGTGCGTGCGTGCGTGCGTGCGTGTGTGTGTGTGTGTGTGAGAGAGAGAGAGAGAGAGAGAGAGAGAGAGAGAACAGAAAATATGACACATGGAAACAACAGGAGCGGCGGCAGTTACAAAGTGACAGATCATCATACACGGAGATTGGCCCACAGAAAGAAAACACCAAAAACATGTTAAAATATGATCGATCGGCACAACCTGGAGGGGACATCGATTCTGGGAACTCTCCGGTCGTTTCCATGAGAACTAACGAGATCACGCAAGTTAACCCCGAACACTAGCGTTATTATTATTTATCGACATGTTTACAAAAGATGGGGAAGGATGAAGTCTGTATGACGATTTTGTTTGCAATTAAATGGTTTGATTATTACAGAGTGTTGTTATTTACACTTAACACCAATGTTCTCTCTAAGCTGTGGAATGTTGTGAAAAAATGTTGTAAGTCGACTACTACCAAGCATTCAAACTGTGAGATTTGTTGGTTTTGGTGTTTGATTGGTGAATCCCCTGGAAGACTGAGGTGTGACTCTTAAATCCGATGTCCCCTCTGTCATGTCTCCATCTTAGAGTGGTTGACGGGTTTGTGTATTCCATTAATCCCAAGAGCTATGCCATTCTAGAGCAGCTACTGGCAGGGTTTCCCATGGCGGACAGGTCAAATGATTGGAACCAGACGAAGAGAGACACAAACCTGCTGTCTGGTATGTAAGCTGGGAACAGTCAAAGCTAGGGAAAGCAAACCCGAAATAAAATGCTTGTTGAAGTCGGATGTACTGAGTCACAGGCGTGGCGATACAGTACAGCGCAATTCACTTTATGATGTCAAATCAATGCATTGATATTTAGATATGTTGGGTCTTGAAAAGGGCTGCATCAATAGAAATGAGGTTGGTGTACAGACTCGTCTCCCGACCCAGTATCCAAATACCATCTAAACGCAGATGTTGCAGAGTGCTCCTTATCTTAAAAAACAATAGGCCTAAGTCTTAAAAATCGAGAGGATCGACTTCATTGTCCCGGGTTTTATCCCATATGGCTCGGTCTCTTTCGGCAGGATGGCTTGAACTTCATAGCTCAGGCGACGATCCCCAGGAGTCTAAGAGAAAAATGCTATTGTGAACCGAAAGACGAGCCGGGAAACGAATCCAAAATCTGCGGAGAGCGGGGCAGACAGCTTGACCACTTCTCCGCGGCTCCTTATCTTATCCAAGCCCAGATACCAGCGGAATGTGCAAGACAGGTTCTAGAACTTCATAGATGCTGAACACTTTGGCCAGAGAATGAAGCCCACCCAGTCTTATTCCCCTTGCTCTCAAACGTGACATAAGTTACCAACAGAGTCGATCATATTTACTAGAAACCCCCATATCCCTCAATGTATGTTAGGGTGCAACTGGGTCACAATTCAGCACAGCACAATACGGACAGGTTGAGATTAGTCCTAGGCTGTTACTGGACAAATTCCAATTTAATGGTTTCAAAATGTGTGGGTTAGGTGACAAATTCCAATATTATGGTTTCAAAGTCCGCAGTTTGGATGACAAATTATGTCTACACGTTATTAAAATGCGTGGGATTGTTAAGAAATTCTGTTTTTGCGTTATTAAAGCGCATGAGTTTAATGACAAATTACATCTTTACGATGGCAAAGTGCGAGGGCTGAGTGCTGTAGCAAAACTGTAGAAACAACAGGAGCAAAATACAAGGTCGCATAATATGAATCTTATAATAAAATAAAATATCGATCATGTTGTTTTTGCCAAGACATTCACGACAGTTGTTATTCTGGTTAAGTTATTGAAACCAAACCACGATGTCCGGAGCAACAGTTCGATGAATAATGTATGAATACATTAGATCTAAGAACTGCTGTAATAAACATCAACAGGTTAGTGTGATAAGCTTATCCTGATGGTTATAGGATACATCACACACATGACACACACAAACAGAGAGAGAGAGAGAGTGAGTGAGAGAGAGAGAGAGAGAGAGAGAGAGAGAGAGAGAGAGAGAGAGAGAGAGAGAGAGAGAGAGCGAAAAAATAGAGTAGGTGAGTGTAGAGAGAGTTAGAGAAAAAGAGAGTAGGTGAGTGTAGAGAGAGAAGAGGATGTGGGAGAGAACAAACAACGAACAAACAAATGAGAGAGAGAGAGAGAGAGAGAGAGAGAGAGAGAGAGAGAGAGAGAGACAGAGACAGAGACAGCGAGACAGAGAAAAGATTGAGTGTGTATAGAGAGAGAAGAGATAGTGACAGAACGAGAGAGGTAGAGAGAAGAATGAGAGGGGAGAGAGAAGAGAGGGGTAAGAGAGAGTGACAGAACGAGAGAGAGGAAGAGAGAAGAATGAGAGGGAAGATAGAGGAGACAGAGGGTGAGAGAGAAGAGAGACTAGGAGAGAAAAAGAGGAGAGAGAGAGAGAAGAGATGAGAGAGGGTGAGTGTGTAAGAAAACGAGAGAAACGAGAGAGAGGGGGAAGGAGAAAAAGAGAGAGTGAGTGAGTGAGAGAGGGGAGAGTGAGTGTGTGAGAGAAAGAGATAAGAGGGAGAGAAGACAGAGGGAGAGAGATGAAAGAAGAGAAGAGAAGAGCAGAGAAGAGCAGAGAAGAGAAGAGAAGAGAAGAGAAGAGAAGAGAAGAGAAGAGAGAGTGGGTGGGTGAGTGGGTTGGTAAGTGAGTAAGTGAGTGAGTGAGTTAGTGCGTCGTGAGTGCGTGTGTGCGTGCGTGCGTGAGTGAATGAGTGAGTGAGTGAGTGAGTAAGTGAGTGAGTGAGTGAGTGAGTGAGTGAGTGAGTGAGTGAAAGAGAAAGGTAATCCAGAGACCCTGGCGGATAATAAATGCTACAAAAATAAAAAGCAGAAACGTCCAGAAGAAAGTCAAACACGATGCATCTCGGATTTGTATGCGTGAGTGAGTGAGTGAGTGAGTGAGTGAGTGAGTGTGTGTGTGTGTGTGTGTGTGTGTGTGTGTGTGTGTGTGTGCGTGAGTGTGTGTGTATGCGTGAGCGTGTGTTAACATAGACAATCTAGACCAGTGATTCTTAACTGGGTAAAATAAACGGCGAGGGGTTTGACCACACTCACAAAATGTTGTCATGGCGATTTTTCTCAAAATGGTGGAAATTTGGTTGAAAAGTGGAATTATTACGTCGAGTAGTAGTACCACAGCCAAACTGTACTGTTCAAAGCTGAGACACAACCGGTATGTTAAGAATTAAGACCATGGGAGAAACAATAAGTACAACTCATAAACTGCATCTCACAATACCATACTTTGTGATGTATAGCAGACGTGTGCGTACTTAAACACATCAACCACGGGTAATAGGTTGCACTATTTGTTGCCTGGAATATTTCGCTGTATCTCATCGGGTGCAAATTGCAGAATTTATATTCGCTGTAGTGAAGGTGTTGTGAACGCTATTCGATATCCCGCATATCGCATACATGCATTCGAAAACAGCTGCGGGGGATTTGGAAGCAGACCGCCTTGGTTGATTTTCATACAATGTAATGTGCGTCGGTCGTTCAGAACGCGCTGGCAAACTACTGAATGTGAGCTTGCCTAGTAAATCACACAACCAAAAAATGCTGGAGAAAAGCTATGTCCTGTTGTCGTGTCCTCCTTTAAAGTGTCGTCCCTGGAGTGAAGAGATTCAACACTCACATTATAATATTTTTTTTTCCTCTCAATATTCTGGAGAATCCACCAGCTTCCGTCCAACACACTCCCTCAGCCCGTGGACACCTTTTCCTGTCACTCTCTCACTGTCGTACTATGCCCCCTCTCATACTTCCCCAACGCAACATACTCAACAACTCTTGCTTCTAAAAATTAATACAGATTAATTTATTAAAAGAAAAGTGTAACGTATATGAGACGTGTATGTGAAGAAAATGTGTGACGTGTTCTATAAAGTGTGTAGAATCGGACTCTCAGACAACAACCCAGTCAGCTGATCCCAGCAAGGATAGACCACAGCACGTTACGTCAGAACATGTACATCTCACCCAGTGCCGAAACCATCCTGCTGGATACTGATTTGCCTCTGTAGACCTCTGGTAATCCCATTTCATGATATTCCGAAATAGACACCGGTGGTATTAACAGTTAATCATGGACCGGTTGCACCCTACACAATGTCCGTTCCTATCGTTCCTAAAAAATGCACAAGTCCTTTGTAGTGTGTACACAGTTATTAATGTTAATTGTTAATGGACTTGATCCTCACTCGTGTCTATCTAGCCTCAAGTATCATGTCTTGTGTTCTATTACACGAGATTATATCACACTAGGTAACTATTCTCATTAATGTTCTCAGTTAGTTACTACTGTCTGATGCTGTGTGGTGCATCAGTAATCATCACCCCTCTTTGGTGAATCATCTTCCTTCTAGCTTTAGTTACGTTCTGTACGCAACTTTATTTACTGTTCCACTGGTGTTCTTCCGAATGGGATTTTAACCTTTCCTAAAAACTTGTTGAGTTTCCTCGGATCTGGTAGGGAACCTAGGATAGAAACAACACATCTGGTGATAGTACTAGTCACTGATCCTATCGGCTGAGTGTAAGCCTATTGCCTTGCTTAATGATCTTTAGCTAACTAAACTTAGTCATAGAGCAGATTAGCTACCCACCTAGAGCCGAATCAGGCTATGACAAAGAAAGACCCATACAGAGTGCAAAACCCCAGCGGGCAATTCCCCGTCTCCCAATTATCCATCATTACTCGATTCTTAACTAGCATAGCTTATCACCACTACACTACTCTATTCTTAACTAGCAGAGCTAATATCACTATTCTACTCTAACTAGTTTCCACTAACAGTGCTAATCATCACACTATAGTTTTAACAAGGCTACAGTCTATATTAATTAGAACTAATATTATAATAGGTTATACCTTAAATGGCACTACTGCAGTCCTATCAATCATATCTACATCTGCCATTATAGGCACGTGTAAAATTAAGTCACTAATTAACACACGGTAGATATTATTTCCACTAAGCACTGCAGTGCCATTGCACTCCGACTAGAGCCACATTTTCAAGTCCCCCTAGTTGGCCCCAACTCGGGTTTATATGGCAAACTACCAAAGTTGGCCACGTGACGTTATCCTTTATGCCCCCACACAGGTGGCACATTGGCAGATCATCCCCTGTCAGGGATCCATCCCCCCTCTGGCTCCCTCAATGTTAGATTTGTCATCACTGGTTTAGACATCCAAAACAATCTAGAGAGTTACTGTAGAGTTCCAACAAAGAGTTTCGATACCAAGCTGCCAATCATGGTTTTCCAAACAAGCTTACATTGTGCACGTGACGTTGTTCATGTCCGGCAGGTGTTCCACTGTTTTCAATAACAAGCCCTTAACTTTCTGTCATGTGGTGACAGTAAAAACCTCCATTCCGTCTGATGTCCGGAACTATAGATGACAGCCGGAACTATTCCATATCCTGAGCGGGCAAGGCTATGTGATTTCAACTGTTTATGAACTGCCAACGCGGTGTATCCATTCCTTCTCACTCACCACCAAATGTGTATATGGGCTGCCCCGATGTAACCCGTGCAGCTGTGTTTACTCTGTTAGTACGACTGTTGTGGCCTAGAAAATATACGCCAAGCAAACGTCGGTATTATTATCTGGTTAACTCATGGCGATCTCGTGACATAGGCCCCCTCTTAAGAGAGTAGTCCATCTCACTCTTCTCCACCATGAGTTTAATCCAGATGATTCATTCCACTTCTTCAGGAGCTGGGTGTCTTGACAAGAAATCCGCTCCAACATTTTCCTTCCCAGGAATGTACTCCACTGTGAAATTATAGGGTTGAAGTAACAACGACCACCGCATCAAACGTGCGTTGAGCTTCTGAGAAGTAGCCAGGAACATCAGGGGCTGATGATCCGACTGGACCCGAAACTTAACTCCATACAAATAGGGCTGAAATGTTTGCACTGCCCAGACGAGGGACAAGCACTCTCTCTCTCGACGGTTGAATAATTCCTCTCCGCCTGTAGAAGTTTCTTACTTGCGTATGCCACAGGTTTCAAAACCGAAGCATCGTCTTTTCCTTCCTGTAACAAAGCGGCTCCAATTCCAATCGCACTCGCATCCGTTCTCAACACAAATTGTTTGGAAAGGTCAGGGAGCTGTAATACAGGTTTGCTGACCAAGGCCTCCTTTAACTGACTATAGGCATTCTCACATTCTGGTGTCCAAATGATTTGGTCCGGGAATCCCTTTTTCAAGGTTTCCGTCAACGGAGCTCCCAGTTCCGTGAAATGTGGGATAAATTTGTGGTAGAACCCACACAACGAGAGAAAAGATCGCACATCCTTCTTCGTTTTTGGCCTTGGTGCATTTCTGATTTTCTCCAGGTTCTTCTCTTCTGGGACAATGTGTCCTGGAGTGATGGTGTGACCTAGAAATTCCAGAGTCTGGTAACCAATCATGCACTTGGTTGGACGAGCGGTAAGCCCTGCTTCCTTGAGCCTATTAAACACTCTCTCCAAGGATTGTAAGTGGTCATCCAAGCTGTCACTGGAAATCAGAATATCATCCATGAAAGAGATGATGGACGAATCCTGTAACGGATCTAGTAAAGTCCTCATCATGCGTGTAAACACACTAGGTGCATTGCTGAGTCCAAAGGGCATGACCTTGAATTCGTAGTGTCCACTGGGTGTACTGAAAGCTAACAGTGGTCGAATATCCGGTTTGACTGGTATCTGATAGTACCCCCGACTCAGATCCACCTTTGAAAAGTACCGAGCCTTATGGAGCTTAGCGAATAACTGAGTTGGATTCGCCAAAGGTTCCACCTGAAACTGTGTATGACTGTTCAGAAGTCGGTAATCTATACACAACCTGTGTTCTCCACTTGGTTTGCGTAACAAAACTACCCCCGCATTGTATGGGGATGTGGATGGTGCAATCACGTCATCCTCCAGCAGTTTTTGTATTTCCTCCTCCAGGGCCTTTTCTTTAGAGAATGGCACTGGGTAAACCTTTTGGCGAACAGGCTCCTGTGTGGTCAAAGTCATCTCGAACTCAACCAACCTCGTTCGTCCTGGTTTATCAGTCAGTATCTCCTTATGAGACTTGAGAACCTGGGTTATCCTTTCCCTCTCCTGGGAGGTCAGATCAGGGTTCACTTGCACATCCCTATAGGTTTCCTGGTGTTCCAAGGGATATTCCCTGCCCTCGCTGGTTCCCACTTCTGTCTCCACTGCAACTGCCATTGCCATGAGGTGAGCTGCCTTGTCTCCGGGTCTCTCTTCGTATTTCCGCAAGAGATTGATATGGAAAATCTTCGACTTTCCCCGGATCCGGATCTGATAGTTGGTTCTGGATATTACCCTTTCCACGGGAAATGGTCCTTGCCAACCTATCTCCAGTTTGTTGTTTCCCGTTGGGAGTAGCAACAAGACTTTAGTCTCCCACCTCTAGAGATCTTTCTTTAGACCTACGGTTGTAGTAAGCCGCATGTCTTTTCCTGGCCTTTTTCAAGTTTTGATTTGCCAGAGTCCATCCCTTGTGGAGTTTTTCTTTCAGTTCCTCCACGTATTTGTAGGATGAGATCACTTCTTCTGACGTCCCCTCTTCAGTCCAACTCCTCAACATGGCTTCCAACGGTCCTTTGATTGGACGACCAAACAGCAACGTAGCGGGTGGTAGTCCTGTTGAGCCATGAGGAACTTCCCGATAGGCAAAGAGTGCTGCTGGGATATATTCATCCCACCTATCAGGTTTTTCCTGCGCTAGTTTCCTGAGCATTGTCATCAACGTGCCGTTGAAACGCTCCACTTGTCCATTGGCTTGAGGGTGGTAAGGGCTGGTATGTATGTGATTAGAGTGAAACACCCTAAATACCTCCTCCATGAGTTTTCCACAAAACTGAGATCCATTGTCCGTCAGAATTTGATCCGGAAAGCCTAATCTGGTAAAGGCCTCCATCAGTGCGTCCGCCACTCTTTTCGAGTCAATCGTGGTCAACGGTATAGCCTCACCCCACATTGTACAGCAATCCACCATTGTGAGTATATACATGTTCCTCTTCCTAGTCCTGAGAAGTGGACCCACGATATCGATGGCTACCCTCTCGAAAGGAGAGTTCATGATGGGCATCTCACCCAACACCACCGGTGCTGTCCAGTGTTTTGGTGCCACCCTCTGGCACTCAGGGCATGACTTCACATACCGACGCACATCATCTGTCATTCCCGGCCAATAGTAGTGGCAGGAAATCCGCTGCATGGTGGCGGCAATACCCATGTGTCCACTAAAGGAGATGGTATGCCCCATATGAAGAATCTGGGACCGGTGAGCTTTCGGGACGACCAACTGACCGTATAGGTTGTCTCCCCTTCCTGCTCTCCTGTAGAGTATCCTATTCTTCATGTAGTACTGCCCCCGTCCTGGTGGATCAGCACTTTTCTGCAGCTTTTTGTAGCAAGGACGTAAAGTATCATCCTCACTCTGGGCAGTTCGTAGCTCCCCCGGCATTGGGTTAGTCACAATTGCATCTGCCTCTTCCGTTTTCGTCTGAGAGCGAGTCTGCATTGCTCCCATATGAATTGGCTCCCTGGGCATTCCCAGAAAGACATACCGGCAACCTAGGATGACTGGAAAAATGGGATCGGTCAATACAGCGGCCTTGATGGTGCCGGTGACGTACCTTGAGCGAATCTCCACATTAGCAATGGGCAACTTCATGGTTACAGCACTCTTCTGTGCAGGCTGTATATCCAAGGTCTCACCTGTGAATTGTTCTGGATGTACCAGATCCGCAGAAATCACGGCCTCCCCGTCCAGTCCTGTGTCGTATAAACACTCCACTTGACGACCGTTAACCTCTACCAATTCCACTACAGGTGGTTTTTCCTGGTCTGGAGTCTCTTCCTCGGCCTCGACCTGTTCGGTGGGCTCCACCTTAGGTTTCCCTGAGCACCCGACGAATTGAGTGTCTCCTGACTTTCCCCGGCAGTCAATAGCATTGTGCGTATTCGACTGGCATTGGTTGCACCATTTCCCTGTCCTAGATTTTCTAGTGCCGGACTTGAGTGAGCTCTCCTGGTGGCGTGCTTCCTTGTTGACCTTGGCATTTTCCGTGACAACCTCCTTGGAAGTCACTTGACATGCTGCGAAGTGAGGGTTCTTAGCCTTCGATTTGCAGTCCCTCGTATTGTGAGAGGGTGACTTACAAATTGAACACCACTTCTCCGACCATGGTCGTTTTGGTGTAGAGCTTGGAGTGCTCTTGCTTCCCTCCTTCTTCTTCTCTGAACTATCCTCTGATTTTTGCACATAAGGTTCCCACTTTTTGGTTCCTGAGTTTTTGGCTTTCTTCTTGTCATGTTTCTCTTGACTTTTGGTGTTGGTGGAAAGGTTCTCCCCTGCCTCCCCATGTACCTCGACGAACCGTTCTGCTAATTTAGTCACGAGGTCAATACGTTCTGCCCCTTGTTCTCCCAGGAACGTCCTGAGAGGTTTAGACATTTGCTTCTTCAGCTGGTCGACCACCATGAGCTCTTCCAGACTCTCATAGTCATGTGCGAACCCAGCCAAATCCATCCACTTATGGAGATAAGATTTTAGACGCAAACTGTAGGCGGCAAACAACTCCCCCGGTTCTCGTTTCGCTGCTCGAAATTTTTTCCGGTAGGTATGTGACGTAACCTCGAATCGTTTCAGCAGAGCCGTCTTTAACTCATCATAATTGTTCTCATGTCCTGGTGGCAGGCGAGAATAAACCTCGTAACCGGTCCCGCGAAAACCCTGGGATAGCTTAAGATTCCATTTGTTACGCTCCAGACCCATAGCAACCGACATAGCCTCGAAGCGTTGAAGGTACTGGTCAATCTTCTCTTTGTCCTCCTCGTAGACCGCTAAAGGAAACTTCATAGCATGGTACCCATGTCCACCTACTGGTGTTGAGCCTGGGATGGAGGAACCTCCAACTGCTCCCTCAGTTTCTCCATTAGATTGACTCTTCAACTCGAGTTCCCTCATCCGGTACTCGTGCTCCCTTTTCTGTGCTTCCTGTTCAGCTTCTAATTTCCTAGCTGCTTGCTCAGCTTCAAATTTCCTAGCTGCTTGCTCAGCTTCAAATTTCTTAGCTGCTTGCTCAGCTTCCAATTTCTTAGCTGCTTGTTCCAACTCCATCCTTCTCAATTCCAGCTCGGCCTTTCGATCTTCCCGTTCTGCTTGACGATACTCTCTCTCCACTTCCTGTATGTAATCCGTTAGAGCAGAACCCGCCAGTCCCATTTCTTCCCCCTTTGCCTTTAATTCTAACGTGCTTAGTTTAGGGGTGGCCATTATACAGAGAGGTAAGCTAGCAGGTCTAGTACAATATAACTGCAAATTACTATACAGATATATGAACAAGTACTATAAATCTAGATATTACCACACACAGCACATTCACTCAGTGACAAGAGTAGAATCAGGACCACAGACCTATGCAGACGTGTGAAGTGTGAACAGGTCAGATATTTGTCCTAACCCCTATCCACATTCACTCTAGCTGGATTCTCCAAAATGATATCTCCCTCTTATAACTAAGGATCCCGTGTCAAAAGACCCCGTTGTCAGAAGATCCCACTGTCAAAGGTTCCTGCTTGCAGGAGATCTCGCTGTCCAAGGATTCCGTTTACGGGAGATCCCGCTGTCCAAAGATCCCGTTTACGAGAGATCCCGCTGTCCAAAGATTCCGTTTACGAGAGATCCCGCTGTCCAAAGATTCCGTTTACGAGAGATCCCGCTGTCCAAAGATTCCGTTTACGAGCCCCCAATAATGTCATGTCCTTCTTTAAAGTGTCGTCCCTGGAGTGAAGAGATTCAACACTCACATTATATTTTTTTTTCCTCTCAATATTCTGGAGAATCCACCAGCTTCCGTCCAACACACTCCCTCAGCCCGTGGACACCTTTTCCTGTCACTCTCTCACTGTCGTACTATGCCCCCTCTCATACTTCCCAACGCAACATACTCAACAACTCTTGCTTCTAAAAATTAATAAAGATTAATTTATTAAAAGAAAAGTGTAACGTATATGAGACGTGTATGTGAAGAAAATGTGTGACGTGTTCTATAAAGTGTGTAGAATCGGACTCTCAGACCACAACCCAGTCAGCTGATCCCAGCAAGGATAGACCACAGCACGTTACGTCAGAACATGTACATCTCACCCAGTGCCGAAACCATCCTTGCTGGATACTGATGTGCCTCTGTAGACCTCTGGTAATCCCATTTCATGATCATCCGAAATAGACACCGGTGGTATTAACAGTTAATCATGGACCAGTTGCACCCTACACAATGTCCGTTCCTATCGTTCCTAAACAATGCACAAGTCCTTTGTAGTGTGTACACAGTTATTAATGTTAATTGTTAATGGACTTGATCCTCACTCGTGTCTATCTAGCCTCAAGTATCATGTCTTGTGTTCTATTACACGAGATTATATCACACTAGGTAACTATTCTCATTAATGTTCTCAGTTAGTTACTACTGTCTGATGCTGTGTGGTGCATCAGTAATCATCACCCCTCTTTGGTGAATCATCTTCCTTCTAGCTTTAGTTACGTTCTGTACGCAACTTTATTTACTGTTCCACTGGTGTTCTTCCGAATGGGATTTTAACCTTTCCTAAAAACTTGTTGAGTTTCCTCGGATCTGGTAGGGAACCTAGGATAGAAACAACACATCTGGTGATAGTACTAGTCACTGATCCTATCGGCTGAGTGTAAGCCTATTGCCTTGCTTAATGATCTTTAGCTAACTAAACTATGTCATAGAGCAGATTAGCTACCCACCTAGAGCCGA